>JARKHS020010413.1:0-420146 GCA_030143305.2 Amblyomma americanum | reverse complement strand
CGGAAGTGTTCTACAGATGATCTTGGACCGGAATTTATACACGGGTGAGCGCAAAGTTTATACAAATGATCTAGCTATGCCTTTCGCCTTCTATCTACGATGGAAAAACATTACTCCACAAGTAAGCTTTCTTGGCCTACAGGTGACCTTGTATGGGTACGGGGGAGCTTGGAGTGAGCAGGTAAGGGGGAGCTTAATGTTTACAAACGTAGTCTGGTACCAGGATTTTTAGTGTTATGAAGAGTTTATTGTTCCAGGTTTTCATCTGCTATGAACCGGGATTGTTATGCAGTAAGCTTTATTTTTATACAGATGATATGAACACGAATTTATCTATTGGTGAGCTTAAATTTTATACAAGTGAACTTGAACCATGATTTTTTTATGTGATCAATAATCACGTTTTCTTTCGCCTGCCGTCTACCATCGACCGTTATTGTTTCATACTAGAGCATTTTTTGTAATTCAAGTGTTGGGCGTGCAAGTGTTGTCTATGAAATATCGGGCGTCGAATCGTTGAAGTGCTTTTCTGCAAAAGAAAGAAAAAAAGCTTTGGGTTGAAGAGAGAACGAAAAAAAAATTCGCCCTTGACCGCGCAACTAAAAATAGGACGCCCCTTGATTTTTTCCAGTCGCTGAGAGTTGAAAAAAGCACATTAAAAAACACGCACATTGAAAGTCTCACGGGGGAGAAAGAACCTTGGCCAGTGGGAATCGAGTTAGCAAAGGTCAGGGCACGACTGTTGACGGCGGCTCTAGTAAAGTATCTGGCGACGTTTTTTTTATTTATACTCTTTCCCTACAACCAATACAACTGAGCCGAGAATAAAAAACGCGCTTCATCGAAAGTCGGCAAAGGGGCAAAACAATTCCACTTGTCTGAAAAAAGAAGCAACGACACGAACGCACCAACAGAGTCGAGCATATCTCTTGACAGCCGGCAAAAGAATCAACTATAAAAATAAATAAAAATCGCCGTCCAGCGAAACCGGGGATGAAAAGTGAGTGCGAAACGGTCGTGGGCGCCGCGAGCCGTGGCCACAATGTCAACAATAACTGATTGCGCGCGAAAGAGCGAAGCTGAAGAGCGCCGCCGCACATCCGGTGTCAGATGGAGTCGAAGCTAATTGGAAAGCCAACTCGCCGCCAGAGTAGGCGGTGGCATTTTTATTTTATTCTCTTCATTTTATTACCTTCCTCTTGTCACTCTACTCTCCGCGGGCACTGATATGAGGTGCAGGAAAATGTACGTCAAATGAGACAAAGTGGTTAGGTCCCCCCCTCCACAACCCGTCCGCCTCCCCCTTCCAAAAAAAAAAGGAATATTTTGTTCCATGTCTATACCCTCTTGGCGCTAAAAATACAAAAAACAAAGCGTATTTTTTTTGGTAGCGAATGTGCTTTTTATCTTTTTTAAACGCAGGTTTAAAAACGCCACTGTACCTTCCTTATAAATATAGTCTATACAGAGTCTATAGATTTCTTATCGACTCTATTGCCTTCCTATTGATATTTACCTTTTTCAACTGATAGTCTGTAGACTAAAGTCTACTAAAAGTGTATGGCCATATATCTGTAAATTGTCTATAGGCTGTATATAGGATTTGTATTGCCTATAGACTGTTCTCTATGGTTCGTCTACAGAGAGTCTATAGACGTTATAGACAGAAGTCTATGGACAGTCTAAAGACTGTCTAAAAAAGTTTTTGTAAGGGTTGAGTGCCCAGTGGAGGCCAGCAAAAGGCCGCCCGCACTTGACAGGGACCACTGAACGTAACAAGAGTAATCGTGGAACTCGCAGCAGAAAAAGAGGACTAGCGTTGCGAACAGAATTACCATAGCAACCCTACCTGTATCCCGGAAGACAGTCAACATGTTCGTTGACGTGTTTGTTAGACCTGTTTTAGCGCGGCGGAAAATAGAACCGTTACTGAGTGCTCTACTACGTGCAGTCCCTGTTTCGAAGCGGCCTAGAAAAAAACACAATAATCTAAGCATAATCTGTCTAGAGAATAAAGAGCATCTCGGACTTGTTTTAGGGTATGTATATCGCGTTGCCTGCGTATCGAAGAGGAGGCAGAGAAGGCTGCGACATTGCAAAATGCATCAGCAACTTATATTTTCTTTTTATCAAGAATGCTTTTAGAAGAGACGGATATCAGGGACAGCGTGCTGTCACTTCCCCTTGAACAGTGAATGGTCAAGGTTGAAACGAATCAGCAGGGTATAGAATCACGGCTGAACTGCTTTATAATACCAGCTCATTTTCCCGTGAAATAGGCTCAAAGTGAAGATGTCTCGTATAAAATATTCTAGAAAACGTCTGGCGTCATCTTTAATCGTCATTGATTGGATACCATGAGGAGTAGTAGTCAGTTCCAATGTCGTGTTTTAATGCGACAACAATAAAGGTCCCGTTCTCTAGAAGAGCCGGCGTCTCTTCGTCCATGTCACTTTAAAGTAGGTTACCCACTTGCCACGCTGGGCATGTGACAACCTGCCCATTATGGCACGTGGTAATGAAATTAATTCAAATTACTTCAGTGCAATTGTCACGTGCCCACTTTGGCACTGCGCATCAGCTCATTGATCGAAGGAGAGGCAGTCTTCCCAAGAACTATCTGTGCAAAAATGAGCCTTACCAGAGCTCGGAAGCAGCCAGATGGGTCTTACAAGCCCCGCCGGTGGCTGTGTTTCAAACAGGCGCTTGCCGGGGCAGTGGCGCCGCGCTTAACAGCTGCACAAACGCGCCAATCGCGGTATAAGTACTCCACGCTATCATATGAATCTATTAAAAAGAAGGAATACTTGCGCGGGAGGGATCTCGAATGCTATCGCATTGTACTTTGAAGGGTTGGTTAAGCGTCGTCAAAGCTTTTAACGTGATAACGTTACGGAGCTCGTCTTGCAGACGATCTGGTGTCGTCGGTGTCGGCGTCGTTAATCGTGAGCGAAAGATCTGCGAAAAATCTCCATATAAGCAATCTAGGAGGCAGATGGGCTACCTTGGTCACGTAACCTTGCGGCGGCATCACGACCTGCCTACGGGATTTTGAGAGAACTGCCCACCGTGGCACGTAACAGTTAAATTAATGATTGGCTGCTCGGGAGGAGAAACCTGGGTCACACAAAGACGACCGGTGGCAGAACCTGCCATCGCAGGGAAGTGGCGCATCTCTTAATCGCTGCAAAACTTCGCGGGAATGGTAGGACACCCAGGGATATGTGAATGTAAAGTCGAGAACGACCAATGCCGCATATGTGGGCGTTAACCATTCAAAGCTGTCGCGTCGTACGCCACAAGGCGAAGATTAAGTGTCCACTTCAATCTATGTCTGCCGCGATGGAGGTCGTCCCGATGGATCACGCTAAAGCGACTCTAAAGAAGGCAGGTACTGAAGCAGGCTGACTACGCAAGCTGTGAGCACACCAAACGACAGGAGGAGCTGGCAACAAACTGAGCATTGGAAACAGTAATTTTATTCCTAATCAACGTAAAAGCAAAGCTAATTGTTTTGGCGCAGCCTCCAATGCACGTCAGAGAGAGAAAAATGTGCTGTGTAGCAGTTACCAAGATGACTTAAATTGCGACTAGCGCGAAGAGAATTGTAATGAGAATGCACGTTCTTTCATTACTGTAAAAACATTAAGCCATGTATTATAATGTAGTAATTCGTTTTAATCTCTGACTGCCAAAGAGAAATCTAGTTCTCCAAAAATACTGCATGCCATTACATACTCGTGCAATGCAAATGCATTGTTATGCAACTCTCATACGTTGCTGAAATTGGTGATGAATATATTGAAAATGCTGACGATCTGCTAATGCTTCCTTCTTAACCACCGTCCCTCTATTCAGCGTGAATACTTAAGCTGGAGGGTACTTTGACATTACGGCCTTCGGAGCCCTAAGCGGACATGACGTGCTTGTGCCTGTGTCTGCTCTATTCTGTAAACATTAGGGACGACAATAGTCAGCACATTTCCGCTGCCAGCCGTGTAAAAACGACCCTAATGTGGTGTTTTATGTTGTTGTGTGATGTGTTGTGTTCTGTTTCGTTGCATTATAGTGCGTTGTGTAGTGTAGTGTTTTGCTCTGTTTTGCTTTGTTGTGCTACGTTGTGTGTTGTGTGTTGTGTTTCGTTGTGTGTTTTGTGTGGTGTGTTGTCTGTTGTGCATTGTGTGTGTCGTGTTGCGTTGCGTTCTGTTGTGTTCTGCAATGTCGTGCTGTATTTTTCTGTATTGTGCTGTACTTCGCTATGCCTGCTGCCTTGTCACGTTTTTGTGGTGTTCCTGTTGTCTTCTTTGTACTACGCCACCCTCTGCCCACTTCCTCACTCCGAAGCCATTTCTACGCCGCGCCTTCTTTAAAAATAAAACAGCGGAGACTCGCTCATGCGTCCGCGTAGTTCTCTCCCAGCCTCCGCTAGAATGTTAGCCAGATGGCGCTACTGCGGCGCACGCAGCGGTCGAGGGGACACAGGGGCTGCGAGGCGCCGCTAACTCGGCCGCTTGTCGCTGGTTATCACTTATTTACGCCAGAGCGACCACTTTGGTTGATTAAGCGAATGGCCGGTCGCTGCCTCTTCCGCCCGGCGCAAGATAGAAAAAAAACGCGGAAACTCGCCTTTCCAAAACAAACAAACTGGTTGGAAACGCCGCATTCTTGATCTTACTCGGAGTGTTCACTCCGAATCGTTCCTCTCCCCTGCTTTCCTGCAGTTTTGTCTTTATTTCTTCACGCATTTCTGGTGATCTCTTTGCAGTAGAAAAAGGAGAAGAGCTTAGTAATTCATATCGCGATCCAGTAACACGGCAACGAAGCGTGCGGCTCCGTTAATGAGAATAAGCCGTTTCTGCCGTTTCATCCGCTTTAACAATTGAAGCTTTTCGCGCACGATGAGTGCGCAGGCGTGGTCATGTAACAAACATCGGTCTATAAAACGCGCGAAACTGTTCACCGCCTTCTGTCTCTAACATCGTTTCTGAAGCCTAGGCGCAGTTATAAAATATACAGGCGATCAAAATTTTTTATCAACGACGGAAGTTCTCATAAATTGTCCAAGCACCCGAAATGCGCTCTGTGCCTTTGGTTTGAATTAGGAAAAAAACAAGAAAAACAAGCCATAGCTCTTTGTGATTTATCCGTGTCGTACCAAGGAGGCCAAAATAATTTCGTCCACGCTTGCCTTCCCTGGCGCTCAGTGACATAGCACAGGAGATACGCGGTTTTGTGTTTTGCCCGCATAAATATGTGGCCAAGGCAGCTCAGCATTATATTCTGCAACCTTAAACTCAGGAGAGGAAACTCTGAAGAATCTCGGGTAAAGAATTCTTTCACGCTGACTTTTCCATGACTCGTTGCTTAATTAATAAAAATCATTAGTGTGTATGGCTACGACTCTTCGTGAAGATTACGTATTCAAAGATTAACTATTCCGATTCTGACTCACACCAGCGTTGTCTCTATGGAGCATGCCATCGTTGTGCTGCCGTGCTATCTTATCGCAATGTCTCGAATGTGTCGACGATAGAGTGCTGAAGGAATAAAAGATCTCATTAGGAACTTAAAAGTAAGGCGAGGTTCTCAAAATGACGAGCAAACATGGTCCTCTCGCTCTAAAAGTAATGATTCGGAGCTGCTAATGCTCAAGAAGAGGCGAGTGAAAATATTCGGAAGGCCTTAAAGAAGTGGAATAGGCGACTAAAATTTTTCACAGCTTTGGTAATGAAATATTCGGGCTCAAGATGTGATGGTCGCTGTCCCGCTTGCAAATATCTGTTAGGAACCAGTGCGGAACTCTCTGACGTCAAACAAAGTGTTTAAAGATTACTCGGGGATTAAAGGGAATCGACGTCAGCAAATGCAGACTATGAAGTTCCAAGAAACACGACTAGATGCAAATCTCTTTTTCGGGTACCGCAGCTCGTCTTCAGAGAACACAAGCAGCGGGAGGCGGAGGTTGGTGGAGGGGGAGGTCTGCTTTGTGCGCACCGCGAACATCAATAAGTGCGGGACTTGCATATTGAACAACGCTCACAAGACAAGGGCCGTTCGAAAAAGCGAGGCGTTCTTGGAACGCGTCGTTCGTGAGAAGAAACAGTAATCTGGCGCTGACAGAACAAAAGCATGGAGCTTGAGTTTGGGCGGCGGAAGTCCTTTGTCCCCGAGATCGGTAATAAACGTAGACCGACGAATTCGGAGCGCGCCACGACGCCTCGCGCTTTGAAGCCCCGGCGTCTTAGTTGTCGCTCTGGTAAGAAAAAGACACGATAGCGAAAGCTTCTTACAACTGGCGAGACTGAACACAGTGGGACGGAGATAAAATTAACGTATATTGAGAGGAACGAGCGCGGCAGGACTGCGTTTACGTTAAAAAAAAAAAAAACAGGGAGACAGGCATGGAAGAAAGAAACTGTTTTGAGTCATTCACGTCGAAACAGTGGTCTGATACACTCACTTCTTCCAGTTCAGCGCAGCGTCAAGGAATCTGTACTACAGCTGTCAGCCAATCAAGTCGTTCACGAACGCCTGAATGGCTTCACGTGATTGGTTGGCATTTCAGGACTCGTAGTCTTGGCTACCACGATTGGTCAGAGAGTATACAAGCGCCGACGCTTCACAGGCAGCTCACACGCACGAAGGACTTCGTCGTTTAGATGCCTCGATCACGAGTGCACGAAATCTGTAGCTTCCAGGACGCTGCACATTTTTCTCATCGGGCGACGCAGTAAAGAAGTGAACGATCTTCTGCTGCGCGATAGGCGGCTGAAGAGAGAATATTTATGAACCACCGCCGCGGAGGCGGGGACCTACCATCGCGCCCAAGACAAAAGACGGCACTAAAAAGAACAAATAACAGAACAGGGGAGCGCCGCCGAAGACGAGTGTGACGCTGCATATTCATGGGGCACCCAACACGGGACCAAGATTGTCACGCCATCTTTGTACCTCGTCTTCCTTCTCTCCTTCTTTCTCTCTCACCCTGCGACACATCGTAGCACTTGCCGCACGTTCGTTCGCAGGAGCAGAAGCACTGGCAGCAGACACCCGAGGTTACACACCTTTCCTTTTTGTTTTTTTTTTACTTGCATCTGACGCGCCTTTCGATCGACGACGTCGGGAACGCGTCTTCATCGTTAGGGCTACGTCTTGAACTTTATGGCGTATGAGTGCTGCTGGGCAGCTTCCCCACGCGGATTATCTCAACGGCTGTTGTGACGAGAAGAAGAGCGCTCGGGTGAGGAGGCCACAACAGTTAATCTTTTAACGTGCCTACGCAAGCAGCTGGGCTAGTAGGCTCAATAATGCATGTATCAAAACAGTATTCCGAGGCAACACGCTCATGTGTGAAGCAGACGAGGACAAGAAATTTGTGAGAACAACGATGTTGCGCGCGAATGCCTACTGTTGCTCTCTTGATGAAGTGGACATAAGTCATGTTGAAATGCAGGCACCATGCAGCTTTCAACATCCTGCGCTAACATTCTTCTTTCTTGACATTATCTCGTAAAAGCACTCGTGGTGTTGTTTGAAGGTTTTTCCACCTACATAGCCTTCTCTCCTAGCAAAAATAATTTAGTTGCTAGTCATCGATTCGTTTGCATTTCGCCTCCCGACTTTAATGATGTTTTCTTATTAACTGTGGAAAAGTGATCACCTCCGTTTGTTCTCTCCCTTTCCTATCTCTCCCTTCGTTTCCCTTCCCACGTGTAGGGTAGCATACCGGGCGTAGCCTAGTTAACCTCCCTGACTTTCCGTTTGTGTCTTCTCTCTCTCTCTCATAACAACTGTGCTGATTCTCTTTTCTATATCAACAGGTTGTTAGGGCAAGGATACTACAAGTGCAATAGAAGCATGATGCTTTCTAGACAGAAAGAACGGTACTTCTCTGCACGCTGTTGTTAAGTAAGGGCCCCTATATACTATAAGGGTTGCCAAGAACATAGCTTCCTACCAAAACTTTGTAGGAAAGTTCAGTATGCTTATGCGACGTAGTAGTTAAACACCGAGCATTTGCCCCGATGATAGACCAACGCGAGGCAAGCATGGGACTGAAAAAAACCTTTATTGCCAATGCTCGGCGTATCGATAGGCAAGATATGAGAAGGCAAAGTGCGCACAATTGCCGAGGACTGCAAACCCACGTCCAGACATGGCCGCGAAATGAGTTGTACGATAACTGCGAGTAGTTACAACAGCTTAGCGAATCAAAGTGCCTGAAAGCTGCGAAAGCCGATGAAAAGTATGTAATGAGCTGAAGAAACAGGTTGCAGCCTGCATACATAAACAAGGACGGCGTCATAGAGCAAGCTGCCGCGTTAGAGCTCAGTATGAGAAAGTATGAGAATCGAAGGTAACACCCGAAGGTAACATTATGCATGTCTACTGTGCTGTGCATGTCTAGAGAAACAAGCAGATTTTGACCACACGGGCTGCTTAGTGGCTGCAGAGTTCGGTTGTTGAGTCCAAGACCACTGCGTTCGATCCCAACCTCGGCAGTCGCGTTTGAATACAGACGAAATTACGAAGGACCTGTGCGCTGTGCGAAATCAGTGCATGCTAAAGAACCTCAAATAGTACAGGTTGATCCGGAGCCCTCCACCACGGCGTCTCTCATAGCTCATGAGTAGCTTCTGTTCGCTGAACTTCACATATTGTTATAAAACAAAATTATATGGGTTACAAAAACATATGGGTTACTAGATTATTTTGTTATTGAATTATTGCTGCCCCTTATGAGCGCAGGTTGTGCTAAACTCACTCACACGTAAGCAGTGGCCTTACAATGGTGATATATATCGCTCTTTCTCATTCTTGGTGTAGTCTACTACAGCACAAGAGTGGAAACTTGGGAAAGTTACTATCAGTTATCCATGGCATGAGCGTCGTCATGGTTTGCGCTACCTTTCATGCCATGGTATTAAAGCATAAAGGAGTCGGGTGTGCGCTCCTTTCTTGCACTGGAGTCCTAATCTCTGCCTCTCTCCTCACGTGTCGAAAGTTCGTGGCGGAAGAACGCCTTTGGCCCACCTGATCCAGTGTTCTTCTGTGAAACATGCGTAATGTCGGTGAGAAAAGTTTGCGAGACACGTGTTCTTAGAAAAACGTTTATTATAGCTCCACTTTGCTACCCACTAGCATGATATTATAATGGTATTAAATGCCTAAACCCTCATTCATCTGGTAACAATATCAGGCGACTGAGTAGCGATGTTGAGCTGCAATAAGCGTTCTTCCAAGAAATCGCGCCCCGGAAACTTTTGTCTTCTACGTACTTATGCGGGATAATCTTCTCACTTTTCCATTCTGCCTGTACCATTTTGCCTGCTTTACAAAAACCAATGTCACTTTTAAGTTTCACACAAAGTAATTTTGAATTTACTCATTGTAGCGGAAATTTAACCTATCGCAAATCATTAAAGCCAGCGTCGGGAACAAAGCCGTGTCCGCCAATCGAAGGAAAAAAAATAGAGGAAAGACTTAATTCAACGTATCCCTTTGCTTAAATTTAGGCCGGTGTTCGTTCAGCAATCTGCTTTTTTTCTTCTAGAAAATAAATGAACTAATCGAAAAGTAACCCACAGGAATCAATGATCACGCAGGGCTATTTTTATGCCACAGAAGCCATTTCCAACAATGGATGCCAATTTAAGGCACACGATGGAATTGAACATGGGCAGCGCGCGTGTGTAATAAGTATTTTAAATCGGTGTTTAGTTGAGCAAAATCCGACGGAACCAGCTCCAGCATGTCCTACAAAAGTACAGGAACGTTTCATTTCCGTTGTTTAGGAAGCAGGGCGTAGGCGGGCTAGTTCAAAAGTTACGTCTGCCGATTCTTAAAAGAAATTAAAAACTTGGAGCCCCAACGATCGCCCCCGCTTGAGACCTTAGCCAGGAAAGCAGCGCACATCGAGAGCTTATGCCTTAAAAAGCAATTCTCCACTGGAAGTCAACATTGAAGCCAAGACGCCAAGAATAAGCAGACGGCGAAACAACCGAGACAGCAGGAATGGCGATTGCCGTCCCTATCCGCCTTCAAGAGAAACACGGGCGCAGTTATTAAGGGACGCGCGTAAAGCATCGACTAAATCCCGAGTTGCCAGCTTGTAAGCACGAGACATGGGAAAGCTCGTCCCACGCAGGGGATTGCGAACTGGCAGGAACTGCGGAAAGAATCGGCTGAAACGACACTCGTAGGAGGAGGAGGGGTCTCGGAGGAAGCTTCGAAGAGAGAAAGAAGGACAACCCAGTGTCGTTCTTGGATGCATCTCGGACGACGGCCCCTTCCGTACGTTCTATATTTTTTTTTTTTACGACTAGCCGTAAAAACGGATCTCAGCGTGGCAGGCCAGGATTTTCGATGGTTTCTTACGGCCGCGGCCGATGCGAAAAGTCGTTTCAGAAGCGCTCACTTTCTTTTCATGTCTTTTATTTTTTTATTTGTACTTGTTTTTTTACGTCTTGCATGCCATTGGGACTGTCTCGTCTTTCCCAATGAGACAGCCCAGAGCCGCATTCCTAGGCACGCCCTACACTACTGCGTGTACCGTCGTATTCGTGCAGACTGAAAGCCTTGCTTGACTCCTTTCCCAAGTGAAAGCGGCAACGAGCAAAAAGAGAGGAGAATGAGGAGGTACTTGAGCATGCTCGTATTCTGGTGCTCTTGTGCCAAGCGTCACTTGGCTCAATGCCGCTCTACCATAGGAAGCGAGCGCGACAGCAGTTACGGGTGGTTAGACGCGCCGCCACGCGCATTCAAAGCGCCCGCGACGCCCCCTAGCGGGAATGAAGCTCATTTTCGCAAAGACTCCCGGGGCGGCAGGCATCGGACTGAGACACTGGTGGTTTTACGAGCGCGATGCTACTTTGGCCGCCGTCTATAGTAGCTGGCCCGGTGCTCCAGTCCCCACACGTTTTCCGCTTATTCGAAACAACCTTTTTCGGTTTTTCTTTATCCCTCAAAGCAAATTCTGTGACCAAAGGCTTGTCGAGCAGCGTTCTGTTCTACTGCTTAGCATGCTCGACCACGCCTGAAAGCCCCTCGGCAATAGCTGGGCTTGAAAGTTTGAGAGGCAAAGTCAGCTGGCGTTCTATTGAAGTACCATTTTTCCGCTCAAAGAAAGGCCAGTGGCAGCTCATGAGGTAATAAATCAAAGAAGGAAATGGAGTGTGCGTTACACCGGAACATCTACCGGCGGCTTCCGGACTCCAGTACCGAAACAGTATGCTTAGCTGTGCACTCAACAAACGTTGTCAACGTTTTGAAGACTTATGTGAGGGAGATGTGGCTTTCAGGTGAGCCAGTGGCAAGATTTTTTTCTTGAAGAACGACACTAACATTGCTTGCTTCTGAGAATAAAGTTAAAAAATTGACAGATGATTGCGATAGCCGCTAATGCGAATTTTGGGCACAGCTCTTCACGGCTGGCAGGTGCCGTATAACGCTGCAAGCCATCCTCCGGGATTTTCCCCTTTCGGTCTCCTACTTGGACGACCAGTTACGTCAACGCCAATGACTACGCCGACAACGCCTACTTTACGCCGACAACGCCCATGACTAGGCCGGAAACGCCTGCTTTACGCCGACAACACCCATGACTAGGCCGGAAACGCCGATTTTACGCCGACAACGCCAACAACCATGCCGAAAACGCCCACTTTACGCCGATGACGCCCATGACTAGGCCGAAAATGCCTACTTTATGCCGACAATGCCCATGACTAGGCCGAAAACGCCTACTTTACGCCGACAACGCCCATAACTAGGTCTAAAACGCCTACTTTACGCCGACAACGCCCATGACTACGTCGAAAACGCTACTTTACACCAACAACGCCCATGACTAGGCCTCTAAAACGCCTACTTTACGCCGACAACGCCCATGACTAGGTCTAAAACGCCTACCTTACGTCGAAAACGCCTACTTTACGTCGACAACGCCCATGACTAGGCCGAAAACGCCTACTTTACGCCGATAACGCCCATGAATAGGCCGAAAACGCCCATTTTACGCCGACAACGCCCATGACTAGGCCGAAAACGCCTATTTTACGCCGACAACGCCCATGACTAGGTCTAAAACGCCTACTTTACGTCGACAACGCCCATGACTAGGCCGAAAACGCCTACTTTACGTCGATAACGCCCATGACTAGGCCGACAACGCCTAATTTACGCGACAACGCCCATGACTAGGTCTAAAACGCCAATTTTACGCCAACAACGCCCATGACTGGGCCGAAAATGCCTATTTTACGCCGACAACGCCCATGAATAGGCTGAAAACGCCCATTTTACGCCGGCAACGCCCAAGACTAGGCCGAAAACGCCTACTTTACGCGACAACGCCCATGACTAGGTCTAAAACGCCAATTTTACGCCGACAACGCCCATGACTGGGCCGAAAATACCTACTTTACGCAGACAACGCCCATGACTACGACGCACAAGGCAAGAACGGGCACCAAAGAGCCGCGCTCTTAAAATTTTGACGCAATGTGCACATAACAAGCTTTCCTATTAAGGCTAGTTGGTAGTAAGCACTTACTTGTGCGTTAATGTATCACATCGATTAAGACCCGTGCCCTTTTCCGGTCATATAATGCCGCAAGATAATCGACCACCGACTAGTCCAGTTCTTTTCAATTTACTACATGACGGTAGCCAAGTCATAGTATGATCCCGAATCGTTCTTACGTACCGCACGGGCTGTAAAACTTGAACCGGGGTCAGCGGACGACCCCTGTGACTTGCACAACACTGACCGTTCTTATGGGTAGGCAGCAGTCAGTGCGTCCGAAAGGCAGCTCCGGACGGTTGGAAGGGTAATGCTCTCTACCGGTGCTGCTACAATCGCCGCAGTCACCGGCTAGATTAGATCCACGGAGCACCATCGTAAACGAACCGATGTGCACGCTAACGCAAGGCTGAATTTTCTTGTCCAGGACTATTTCCCTTCTTCCAAGACAAAAGCCAACGAAAAGTTAAAAGAAGTAGTGCTGTTTTGCTGGCACCGGAGAGCTGTCTACGAGATCACCATGGGGCAACGCTCGCTTATCGTAAAAGCTGTGTTGGACAACTTCACATATTGCGTTTATCCTACAAAAGCTGCAGTGACGTCCCCGCCAGCTGCACACCATCCTTGAAGTGACTCT
The DNA here is from genome assembly GCA_030143305.2 of Amblyomma americanum. NCBI lineage: Eukaryota > Metazoa > Arthropoda > Arachnida > Ixodida > Ixodidae > Amblyomma > Amblyomma americanum. Next base: position 406,986 of record JARKHS020010413.1, on the reverse strand, counting down.
TAGGAAGCAAAAACGTTGCTACTCGAACAGCGTCTCATCGCAAGACCTAACGTCTGCGTAAGAAGAACACAATTCGTTGACACTCAGGGGCCGTCAACCCGCGCTGCTGTAATCTGGAGCTCAGCGGAAAAAAAAATGACGGTACTTGATGGTCGCGTCCAGCTGGTTTAAGTTAGCCACAGAAATATTTAATAGAAGTTAATAGACAATAACAGCTTTTTACTAGCTACGACACTGCTTAAAACTGAGCAGAGACGTAAGAAAGTTGCTACCTACGGCCCGCATTGTCATTCGCTGCGACGCCCTTCATGTCACACGCCTACTGCGACGAGTCAGTCGCACCCCAGAAATCTGCCAAGACATCCATCGTCTAGCGGCACGCATCCCGCAGCAAATCCGTACTGAGTGGGTCCCGCGTGACCTCCTGCGCGCACAAAGCCGCGCAGATTCTGCGACCCGCCTTTCGACCTCAACGTCGCCTTTGCCTCGAGTCCTCACTCTGGATGACACCACCCTCCTTTTAACAAGAAAGGAACACCTCCGGTGCCGCACACGTGCTCTGATCCCTCCGTGTGCGGTAACCCTCCCCCGTGGTCTTACCCGTGCAGAGGAGGTTGCGCTTCGGAGGATACGAGTCGGGGTTGCCCTAACTCCAGCTGTGACACGCAAGTGGCCACATTTATCCCGCCCCGGGTGTCCAGTGCGCAAGATCAGAGACTGTGAGGCGGATGTCCACCACCTGTTGTGGACTGCCTGGCGCTGAAGCCGACGAGAATTCGGCACCTGGCGGCAGTGGGACTCTCACCGGACTACCCGGATTCCTATATTGTCTGGAAACAGGGTCCATATCATAGTTCACTTCTTGATTTCGTCAAATCAGCCCACCTTTCTTTAATTTATTTAAGCATCCTCCTCATCTCTCATTTCATAACCCTTATGCGCTGAGGCAATAAACATCGCTTAAAAAAAGAAGTAAGGAAGTAAAGCTACAGCGATGGCGATAAGAATACTCTCATCCGAGCAGTGTGCGAAGTATGGGCGCGCACTGAAGCAATAGGCACCGTCCATTTTTTTCATGCGATACCATTAGGAACAACGTGGGTCCAAAATGCGTTGCCGGTCATAAAATATCGCCCATTGGTTGGCGGTAAGTGACGCCACATCACCGGAGCATTCCCATTAGCTGAAGAGGAGCGACGTCCCCAGAACAGAGCAGCCCCATTGTCTGCAGGGGAGGGACGTCACCAAACTGGAATTGACGTCACTTCGGATTAAGGCATCAGCAGCTGCTAATGCTATAACACTGCCAATATATAACAGAATCGGAAGTCCCTGCGAGTTTTTTCACGCAAGTTCGGTTCAGCTGAGCGTTCGGATTACCCTGGTGTTCCTGCGTGAAATGCCCGCCTGTGTGGAAGGTGTAGGAGAAGAATAAAAAGTGCCGACAGCCGGGACAAACAGCAAAAACGCCCCGCCTTTCATCATCCGTCTTCTTTGCAACCTCGCTGAAATCAAAGAAGAACCCTGTGCTCCTGGCGTGATTCGGGCCCTCGAGCGTTTACCATACTCCGTGTTTCCAGTGTGAACTCGCGGCTCCGGGCGAGAATAGGCGTCATAACTCTGAATCGCTCTTCTCAGCTCTCTAGACGCAAGCAAAATGGAAGGACGTATAGCAAGTTTGTCTCCACTCCGTCGAGCGCACTGCCCTGCGGGCGTTCCTTTCTCTTTTTTCGTTTTTTTTTCTCAATCCTTCTCCTATTGTATACTGTGATTCTCCCCTGGAGACCGAATTTTCCAGCGCGAACGCGGGCTCCGCGGGAATTGGGAGCTATTTTGTGCGTCTTGTTAGCTTCGTTCCGTTTGGAGCTCGGGATGGGATTCGAGCAAGCGTTGCATGAGTGTCGTGCAAACAGCGGCGTCGTGTCCCTCGCTCCCACTAGGCGCGGGAGCAAAGGGAAAGTAGGCGCCCTATTCGGGAGCAATTCCGCTCCTTCCGAGTCGCTGTCGGCAACCTCACGTAGGGAAAGAAAAAGGGTTCAGAACCATGCCGTCGTTTTCCACCAACGGCACTTTCACATTTTTGTTCGCCTCAGGATAAAGGAGAAAGGTGTGGATTCTCTCGTCTGGGATCCGCAATGACAAACTGAAGCTAAAATGGGAGCATATATGTGCAGCAAAAAAATTCGGACGGACGACTATTTACATTATTTGTTGGCAAAACGGCACCATTAAAAGCCGTTGATGTATCCACATAATGTAACGTCCCTATCAGTGTGGTGAAGTCACTTCCAGTCTGGTGATGTCACTTCTCCCCATCCAATGGGAATGCTCCGGTCTCGTGGTGTCCTTTACCTCCAGCCAATCAGCGAATTAAGCTTCCGACGTCACACTTATTTTCCGACCAGACTTGTAATGACTGCGGCATTAAAGAAAGAGACTTAAGTACTACCAAATCCGTGCGTTTAAACTTTGATTTACACAACAGGCGTCGAGTCTTCAATTTTCGCGCTTTGTGCAAATGCGAAAACGCATTCTGGAAGAAGAAGCTTTTGCTGGCTGTTACCCGCAACTGAAACGGACACGAATATTCATCATTCACAACTTGAAGAAGACCTAAAGTCGACAGAAAAAGCTTTGTTTGATCTTCCTCTCTAGTACCCAGACAGATAAAAAGCTCCATGTTAAGCGTTCGCACTGCTTTTTCGGTAAAACTTCCACAACTGATGTCATCTTCCAAGTAAGCTGCCACAAATGAAGCTTCTATAACAGCGACAAATTGCCAACATAGTTTTTCTCCGCATACGTTATGCCTAAGGCCCCCTTAATTCTCTTTAAGCTTCTCTTCAAAGACATCCTGGTAACATCTTCAACGCTTCCACAGAAGAAAAAGAGACATATTGGCACGACAGGATGAGACTTCTCTCAAATCAATATATGCCATGTCGTGTGAGGCGCTTGATAAATATACCCTGCAATTGAGTCAGCAAGCCGTTCTATGGAATCACCGATTCTCACAAGTTATGCTAGAAAGACGCGTGAACACGCGCAAGCATATGCTTCAAGTTTCTTTCAGTTTATTCAAAAATACGGTGCCACTTTACGTTGTTTACTACCGCACAGAGCGCGGTGCTTGACTATGATGAAAGCAGAACTGCTTAGCTGAGAAATTCCTCTGCCTGCAGGCGACTTTTACACGCAAATATCGCTCGCATAAACAAAAATAACGTTTGAAGGCTAACCAAATTCTCGTTGACATGAGCTCCCTCCGTGTTTTAGTGCTATAACTCTCATACCTGAGGGCTCTTCAATCGATGATCAACTAGTTCGGCTCTTGGTTCTCCAGAAGACGGGAGAATAAAACGCAAGCTTAAAGAGAAGGCAACGAATTAACAACCCGCCCTTTGTCGTTCTATCTCTCTCCTTTCACCACAGCAGCTGCGTTTCCCTCGTTAACAATTGGAAGAAGGCTTGCGTGCCTCGGAGCTAATGAAAACGGCACACTGCCAAACCGGTTCTCCGGGGCTTCATCACAGACGATGTCGCCGCGTTCGCCAGAATAAGAGAACCCTCCTCCTCCTCCTCTGTTTCGCTGCTTGCACGACTTGTTGATTGCCGCCTCTCTCTCTCTCTCTTTTCACCTGCAGCCTTCCCTAAATTCTTTCTCTTTTTTTTTTCTCATTCCGTTCAGAGTGAACTGTGTTCCCAGCACCGGCTTCCCGTCGCGCGTTCCCTGCAAAAAAAAAAAAAAAATCCTCCGCTTGCGAAACCGCGTCCGCGTCGACCGTTTTTCCTTTTATTTCTTTTTTGTTGCGGCTACTTCGCTTATCCGAGTAATTGATTGATTACGAAGCTCGCTCTTCTCGGTTTTCCTAATGGCTCCAATGAAGCCTCCCGCAGTGCGCGCGTGCGCTGGTGTGTGCACAACCCAGAACACCCGCTTAGCTATAGCTCCTGCGACGCACTCGAAGCAAAAAAAAAAAGTAGGGAATTGTACAAACAGCGTCAAGGGGGGGGGGGGGGGGGGGGACGAACGATGTTGTAACTTGTGCTGCGTCCTCTTTCCAAAGACCTGAATGAAGCACTCGTACTTATCCCTTCATTATGGCCCCCCAGGCCTGCAGCTCGTCATGAAGGAGAAAAACATTTGAAGAAAAAAGTTCCATCAGGACATTCATTGTAAATCCTGATATATTTGTATCGAAAAGAAGCTTCGAAAAACCACTCTCGCAAACCGCTGCCCAAAAACAGAAATAATTACTTATGCTCGCGTTGCATTTATCGCGTGGCATTCTTGCTTATATAGATCTGCGCGAACTGCATTCAATGCTTCTTGATTTTTCTTTTTTTCTTCGCAAACATATCAGTCGAGCAGTTTTTCGTGTTTGAAAAATACTTCCTTCTAGCCGCACATTCTCCATGTTTGAAGTTAATAGCCGGAAAACTGCCTCTAGAAGCTATGCTCGCGACGACCTCAAAGATCCGGTAGCTTTTGGCCGCTGTGTCGTGCATGCCACGATTAGTTTTTTTGTTCGAGCTAAGCATGCACTGTTAAAAAGAGGCTAGCTAGGCCTACGGCAGAATATCGTTTCGAGCAGTAATTAACTTCTACATCTCTTTCCTTCTGAATAGAGACTGAGGGAAGTGCCCCGTTCCAGAATACACGGCTGCAGGTCCGAGGCCGTGTCGTTTCTATCATATCCGGTCTCAAAAAAAGCGAGTAGGAAGCATTGAAATAAAAAAAAATACCAACGGCCACTGAAATCCTCGCTAGCCCCACCGACAACACTCTACTGCCCGACTGGTTGAGGTCGGCCAGGTGTGTCACCGAGGGCTAAAATTCTCAGTCTAGTTAGTACGCTGTTAATTCTAATCCCTTCCTCGCCACCGAAAGAACTAGGGCGAGCAGCACTCGAGGTTTTAATTGCTGTAGAGGTGCTTTACGCGTTCGCGACGCTGTTGGCTCTTCGGACTCTTTTATTTTGCCTTCATTATTTGTGCGTTTTACCTCTACGTGTTGCGTCCCCAGCCTGAGCCGTGCACTTTCGCTTATCGCTGCCAGCACACCACCCGCGGGGACCCGACCGGCGATGCGTACAGAGGCGGTGGCTTGTATTCAAACAACCATGTGCAGCGGACGCGCCAGAGGACAGCTCTCTCTGGCTGAGTTGAAAGCAGTCGAGGCATTGTGAAAGCTTCACAGCTGCCGGAGGAAGCTAACTAGGGGCTTGAATCAAGCAACTGTTTAGCACTGCTCAAGTTATGTTAGGTATCCGCTCCAAGAACTATGACAGGAAGAATGTCGGCTACATCGTAACTGCTTGAGCGAACGTCGACCCATGAACTCCCACTGGCAGATGATGGGGCGTGGCCGAAGCCATATAAAGTGTAGTAATGAAGGATGCAGAAAATGATAAAGCGATGCGCGAAGTTTAATCCACCTGCAACGTCGACCTTTTTAATCAAAACATGACCATTTATATATCCATTGCGCTATCCCCCTTTTTTTACCTCAGCTCAAACCTTCTCTTCACCCATTCAAAAGAATACACTTGAAAGTTTATTATTTGCCCACACTTTTTTTTTGCCCCCACCAATTTACCTCCTCGCCAGTGTGTCAGAATCTGTTCAGCTCACGTTTCAATGAAAACATGTCGCGTCAACAGCAGTAGACACCATGAGAAGAAAAAAGCTTAAAGACAGCGCTGCATTAGCTCCAGAGAGTTGCTACTTAGCTGCGTGTAAGCCTAATATACAGAAACAGAAGAAAACAAAACGAAACTGTAAAAAACGCCAAGACACTATCCGTACGGAAACATAAGACTACGAAGGATAACACGTGGTGAGATGGGTCTAGATTTCGTGTCAGCGTCCGGACAAGACAAACACCATGGCCCCAAGCGAAGTGGGCCGCAGGATGTGAATGGAATTTGTGAGTACACCGTATACACGCATATATAAGCACACCACTTCGATTGCGAGTTGGTGAGACTATGCTGATGTTGATCCTGATGGGGATCGTCAGTCAGTAATTATGACTGAATTACATCTCCTAGAAAACCATCCTCGAAAAGAAATACAAATGGGCAGAAGTGCTTTGTATCATTGTATTCATATGAACATGGCTTAGCCACCTTTTGATATATATGCAGACAGACGTCACAGAGACCGCAGCTCAAAAAAGAATCGCCGTTAAAGTAAACGCTTGTGCCTACCAAGTTAACGAGTGTGCCTAATTACCACTACCAAGGTCAGCCTCAATTAAAACGCCTTTGCCAAAATAACCTACCTTGTGTATTAGAGTCAGGACAGGAAATTGTTGTATTTCTATCTGTAATCCGGAAATAGAGCACAAATAACCGCATGCCGCCGGTGGGATACACCCACGGCCACAGAATTTCGCGGCCTGTGCTCTACCAACTAATAATAGATTTAACCTACCGCTATGTCACAACACTTATGGTCAAAGAATATTAAAATACAAGAGTGCCCCGATATACAACAGAATGAAGTTCCCGATGACATCAAACTCAAGCATGATTTCTCGGCCTTACTGAAAAACATTTTCTTGTCTGTCCGGTACTGTGGGGCTGAACACGTTTGTGTTTTGGTTTTCTGCAATTGTAAACTTATTTTTCGTCTTGTCTCTTGCACTCGCCATTTTTCTGCTTTTTTTCATAATAGGTCTGCGCTTGACATATTTGCAATGCCGTGATTGTAGTATTTAACGTCTTCTTGTACTTTATTAATGAATGTCTGCCATTTCTTTTGCGTATACCTTGTAGTTGGACCTTTTACTAGCCGAGCTGGCTATGGGTTCGTCAAGTTCGTGTGTATATATTTCACAAAATAATAATGAGTGAGAGAGAAGGGTGTGGTGGCGGCTGTCTAATCTTATGATTTCGGAGATATTTATGTTGCGTGTAACCTAACCTTCAGAGTGTTCACCAGCGCAACCCTCGTCCATAGCGGAGGAAAATACTGGGGTGCGTTTATTGCGCGAGAGGAAAAAAAAAGTACTTTTACGCGTATACAGCTCTTTCGGCCGAAAAGCCGTCGGAGTAGTAGTAGTTGGCACCGCGTGTCGGAAATAATCAGGGGCTGCGTAAAAAAATAGTATAATGATAATTTGTGATACTAGTGATTGATAATTGATTGGTGTGTGATAGGTGATGACTACTTAATGAAATCATTGTAATTATTTATTATTTAAAGAAATTAAGAAATTGGAAAAAGTGGAGTTCAAAGGTGTCAAAAAGCTGAGAGTAAAAAGCCAATGCTTGCTGATGCTAGATTAAGGAAATTTAGAGTATGTTATTCATGAATTATTTAATTGAAAAATTGAAACACAAATGAAAATGCTTTCAAAGGTGTCAAACTGCTCAGAATGGAAAGCCTAACCCACGACGCTGTCGCGTCATTCTCTTAAGGCGGGGCTTAAGTGTCCTCTCCAGTTTTTATACAGCTACAGTAACAGGCGCGTTCTTTATGCGAGTGCGTTCATTGCGTGCGTTAACACGCATATGAGCTTCTGAGAGAAATTAACCAAGGAGAAAATTGAGCGCCGAAAAGGTGCTGCAACCGCTAACCACATAAAAGCGTAATCTGTTAGAATCATCTCTCCAGCAGTGGTAATCAGAGTTGAACAGGCTTACCTTGAAATTTTACGCAGTAGTGCATACAGCGCGTTCGGTCGAAAAGCTGTCGCCAGGATTGACAGGAAGGCCCAGAAACGTGACGGAAATATTAGCTGAAGTTTCGAACGGAAAAAGGAATTCGCTGGCATTCGGGTTCGAACCAGGCCCTCTGCGTGCCAGGTGGGCACGCAACGCATATGACACTAAGTTTTTGGTTTTTGTTTGAAACATGAAATTTATTAAAGTAAAGCAATGTTCCATGTACATGAACTATATATATATACACAGGGTGGTTGGCTCAAGCGTGTTAGAGGGGCATCAAGTGAACGCGTTGTGGTGTGTAGTTTTGATTGGTGAATGGTAATCGGTAACGTGATAGGTAATTGTGATTGTAATCGATGAACGTGATCGGTAATATTATTGTTGATTGGTAGTCGGGGAGAAATGAGAAAGAACATGAATAAAAAAGACAAAATGAAGAAACAAGGCGCAATCGCGTCAATTCTTAAGGCGAAACTAAAGCGTCCTTCTAATTTTTTTTTCTACTATTGACGAAAGAAAAAGGAACACGTATGCGCAAGATCCTATTAGCATGGCATGTCACACGTACCAGCCCGACTTATAGCGATGTGACGAAACGAGGTTAAAAGACGTGCATCACTGACCACAACTACCCTTCGCGTGCACTTATCTTCATCGGCCTATAGGCGGATGGATGCGGTAGAGAGGACGCAACAGGCTTCGTCCGCGCTGGCCACGCGATGTCGTCGGAGACGACGGGGAGAAGGAGCGCCTCGTCGCCGAGAACCCCCCAACCTAGGCCACTAGCGCGCAGGGCTCTCAGCCTGCTCTCGTGTGCTCTTTGCAAACAATGGCCACGAAATAACACAATTTCTTCCATCCTGCTGAGTGTCGTCGTGTTCTAGCGTTACTTCGGCGAGTGCTTCCGAACGGCTTTTGTCCGTGTATAGGAGCAAAAGAGAATAATGGGGAAGGAGTGAGCAGTCTTCGATTGCATCATCGGCTTTGGTTGCGCATTTCATAATCTCGTGGTAATTGTTGCAACGTACATCGGCATGTCTAGCTTGATTACACATGCGTGGCTTACAATGCAAAACTGGACAGTTTAAAGTATGCTGTAGGCGCAGTAACGCCTTCAGTGCGGGTCTTAGTTTATAGCGAACGGTAATCAGGCCTCCGGTGCAAACGCACAGCCCAATCATTACTTTTTTTTAGCTCTCACGAGAGCTGTCAAGAGTCACTCCTTAAACAAAACGTTTCCAGTTTTGTGGGCGATGCCGTCGCGCAATACAACTAGCATGAAGAGCCAAATGCTGTCTAGCCCCACTCGTAAACGCTCTACCTTCTGAGATAGCCAATTCAAGTTCCGTTGTGCGCAGCCGAAATTCACAACACCATCAATCAACCCTATACCGTCAAGTCCATTCCTTCTTTCTTCCTGTCCTTGACCCGTTTGTTTACCCTTGAACCAAGGTTTCTATTTTGCTAGCGTGATTTCTATTTGAGTTCCTCCCTGTTGGTGTATTGGTTTCCAGCGTCCAGTGCGCTCTCACTGCCCCGGCCATCGCAGCAGACGCACAATCCTTTGTCCAGCCGTTGTCCTGTGTTGTTCTCTCCTGGTGTGTTCGTCTTTTTTTGGCCGGTATTTTCTTCTTTAGCACAATCCTCGGTTGCAATTGAATCATTCCTTCTTTTCGACGCTTCCGACGCCAGCCAGCACAAAAACTCCGCCAACTGATGCCCACCATCGCCGCCACGACATTTCAGGACTCAATCAACGGAGCCATTTTTCCCTCTCCTCCTCTTTGTTCAGCCTATTCTTCCTCCTGCGCCTCGGAAGGGCTGCTCTCTACTATCGAACGCTGTTTTCTTTAACTCGACAGAGTATGTCGTCTGCACACTGGCGGCCACAAGCGTTCCTTCCCTGAACGTCGTGTGTCGATTGCGAGGAACAAACAAAACTCGCCAGTCTACTCAGTCCTGAAAGCGCAGCCAAAAAATGAGCTAAAGCCGAGGAAAGTGAAAGAAGGAAAAAAGAAAAAGGTGAGGCATCTTTTATACCTAACTTTTTTTTTTCTGCGAACAAATTCGAGCTCGCAGACAGGAGGCACGAGCAGAACAGCAGCGATCCAAATGAAGCCACCGCTCCCGACTCTCAAAGCCCAGTCAGCGGTGGGCGAGGCCGCCGTCTGACTTGCGGGCATAGAATGGAGGAACCCTTTTATTTTGTCGACTTCCCGTTTCTTTCAGCTTATTCATTGTTTGCCTGTTTTTTTTATTCTTCTTTCTATTCTGCGATCCGCGGGGCTCCCTCTCTGGCGATTGTTCACTACCGACTGTTCGGTGCGCGGGTCGATTGCTGATCGATGTGGTCCATTTGAGTGCGCAGAAGTACACGGTTTTCCATTTTAACTGTGGAGCGCTCTCTCGCACCCTCAAGGAATACTCGTTTCATTCTTTATTCCTTTCAAGTGGACCGCCATCGACGCTGATAGTGATACGGGAAATGCGGTCTGCCCCCATCGCCTGTAGCAAATTAGCTGAAGTGTTTGTACCACATTTGTAAAATACATAATTTTTTTTTAGTTTTTGTGCCACTATTTGTCAATTTGCAAGACGCTCATAGAACTTGGCTTCCTGGTCCAATATTGAAAAGCGCTTTAAAATATAGCTGACGGAATCCGTATAACTTCACGCTATATGCTAACAGACAATTATTCCCTCCTCGCATGTCCAAGACAGAAGAACAATGTTTGTTGATGCGTTAAACCTCATTCTCATGTTCACGTCATAACGCCAATAACAAGGCCACCACTACCGTTTTCCGGGTTAGAAATAAACAACATCGGTTTTGTTACGCCATACAGACTTGACAAACGAAAACTTAGACGGCAGTGAAGGCAATTTCGAGTCCTAGATGCAAAGCAGATCGCATGTATATATTCGAAAAAAATAAACCATCCGCAGAGAGGGCGTAAATTATATCCGACGCGCCAGTTTACCGAAGGACGGATATCGTAAAAACAGGGCGCGTTATTGGCAGAATAGGGCGGAAGCAGGCATGGCGATAAATTTGCAACAGCGGCTGCGTAGCGGTTTCAACACCAAAGCGCCATTGCAGAATTGAAACAAAAAAGTAAACAGACTTTTACATTTATTTATTTACTGAATACTGCGGACACTATGTCCAAGCAGGGTGAGCGTAAAGGCTAGAGAAATCACAAAGAAGGTCACTGCAAAAAAGAAAAGGCACAAATACCACTTGCTGGTTAGGCCTCAAATGGGAATATTTCATTTATCTGATTCCAATCAGTTATTGCGCGTGGAAAAAAAGACGAATATTTGTAAGTGTCTGTTTTAGCGAACATAGGGCTTAGAGAACTAGGGTGGTAACGTCGAGTTTTTCTATCAGGTAAAGGAGTTAAGTGCAATGAGGGGTCCAGACCAAGTTTCTTACCTAATAAAAGAGAAAGGAAATCTATCCTGAACTTTTTTTCTTCGAAGCTCAAGTCGTTCACTCTTGTTAATTTCTGTTAAAGTGTTGGGAGAGTCAGTCCTTGCATATTTATTAAAGATAAACCTAACAGCCCTCATCGGTATCTTTCCAGTTTTTTATGTTAAATTTAGAATAGGGGTCCCACACTACGCATGCATATCTAACTATGGGTCCTATTATACAAGATTAACAATGTAGCTTAATGCTGGTAGGGGCAATTTTCAGTTTATGTCTTAAGCAGCACAATTTTCGAAATGCAAAGGAGCAAATATTACTTATATGAAAGTTACATGATAGATTTCTCGTTATAGTTAGACCTAAGTATTTGTAGTCAGGTGTAGTCATTTGTAGTCATTGTAGTCAGGTTCAAGAGGGAACGAATCTAACTTATATGTGCAGCTATGTGACATGTTTTTCGGGGTTATTGGAAGATACACACATCTGTGAGTTTTCAAAACCATGCTCCATTGGCCGCACCTGTTTAAAACATTGTTCGCAGCAATATAAAGGTCATTCTCAACATCCCTATACAAAACTTCTCTGCATAAACAAACGAAAAATAAACAAACTAAAAAGAACAGGTCGGGCCCAATACACGTCCCTGTGGCCGGCTAAAGCTCTGCAGACCATCTGCAGACCTGGCAAAGCTTTACACACGACATTTTTGATGCCCCTTAACCTGCAATTCTCAATTCTCGTATTTTTTCTCTTTCCTGCTTTCATGAGGGATGTCTCATCAAGATGCAGGGCTCGGTATCTGAGAAAAAGAGGAGTCGGTGTGCCAGTGAGATGTTTGCTTGGTGCTACTTCGATGAAGCTGCAATTTCAGACTCTCTCTTTAGTACTTATATTAGACGTTAAGTAAGAAAAGTACTTCTTTGTTTGTTTGTTTGTTTCGTCTTGACACTGAAAACATTAGGCAGAACAAAAACGAAAAGACCCTGCCGTACAGGCTTTCAACCACGTACCCCTGTTTTCTGCACACTTCTATTTAAGCTAGAAGTCCGGAGTAGCGTCTCTAACATGCATCAATTATTTTGCGCCGCTTAAGCCAAGATCAGGGTGTACTTGACGGAAACCTAAGTCAGCGAAAGTAACTGCCTCTCAGATTCCTTGTTTCGTGTAATTGAAACACTGTGGCATCGCTGAAGCCATAGTGGGCGTTACACACTCCTAGGGTTAATTTCTCAGAGAAGTAACATACAAATGGATTGTGATTAGAGCAAGCTCATGTTGGAATATAGGTTTATATCGCGATTGCGCTCTGAGCTGATTGCGCCAGCGAATTACAAACCTCAGCGTTTCGTGCAAACAGTCGGCTTAATTCGAACCACTATTTATATTAGGCTACAATTTGCTCCCACAACGCAACTGTGCATTTAGCAAGAGAGACAAAGCTGAACATGGCGCCACTGTATTTCTTAGCTTTCGAAGACCGTGCGGCATCTGTCGGTCACAGCCGCAGCTACTGCCACGCATCCACAGGACCACAGCCCATCTTCCTCAGTAGCATCGCTGTCCTCTAGAGGGCGCTATATTTCGAGCACGCGTTTGATTACGTCAGCCTCCGAGAGCAGCGTTAAAAATGACTCCTCTAAACGAATAAAAATTAACTGCTCTGAGACGCTTGTTAATACTCTGCCCGGCGATTTTCGCAGGCGGCGATTAGCGACGGCATTAACATATACAAGGACGCCAGGTCAAGACCGTTCTCTCAATTATCCCCTATCGCTGCCGCGCATGCAGTATTAATTGCGAATAAACGCGCCACCTCGTGAATTGATTATCATAATAAATCGTCGCCCCCCCCCCCCCCCCTCCCCTTCATCGCCCTCCTCGTTTTTTGATACGTCTTTGCAGCGAGCGCTGTATTTCGCGTTGCTGCCACGGCTGCTCTCTCCCGGTGGAGGCGCAAGGTTTCAACAAGAAATCGTCAAGCGAGGAGCTCCTAACGCTTTGGCACTCGCCGCGCAGACTAGCTCGATGGAGACGTCGACCTTCTTTGCGTGGCTGTGCGGACGATGACGTCACTGACGTCAGTGTTCTAACAGCTCTGCGAGGTGCCTACTGAGCACAAGTGTCCGAGCCTGTTCGAACGGTTACAAATTACTCGGGCTGAACTTCTTCCAGTTGTCTGAAAAGAGAAGTTGGTGATCTCGAACTTCCTTTCTGAAAAAAAAAACTATTTTTAAAAGTGCTAACGCTGAAACATTTTGTTTTTGCTGTCTCTTACGTTAGAGAAATGTACAAAGAAGGCGTCTTTTATTTTAAAAAAATGTTAATACTCTATCGTATGAGTTCGCAAATTAGGCTCAGTTATAGAGCCAGAGAGAAAGACAAAGAGGAGGAAGGAAGGTAGGGGTGTAAACCGGAAGGTTTTTCCGGTTGAGCATAAAAACAGCAAAGCGCTCCGCGCATGAAAAGCCAACGCAGCAAATTAATAGAAAAAATCGTAGTTGTGTCACCAGCTGCGTATGTAGGAGCGTGCCCGCTGCAGTTTTATGCTGTTTATAAGCTGCCGGTTGCTAGTTGCAGTGAATGATTTGCAATATGCAATTTGTGAAGCACTGTGAGGATTCGATATTTTTTTTTGCGAGCACAAGCAACATCAGATGATGTATCTCAAATGACTATCATGTGTAATACAGAGAGAGTTAGTAAAGCCATATAATGACTCTTTCTATTGCAAGTACAACAATGAGTTGATGCAGAAAAAGCTGACATATAGACTCTATACTATCCATATTGTACCTATATACTGTCTTTGTTTGCTATGTAATAAGCATTCTAGTGGCTGAGTGCTTAGCGCACAGAACTTGAAGTATAGTGCTAAACGCCTTAATTCGCACTACACCAGTGCCAATTAATATTTTTAAACTGTTCCCGCGGTACTATTAGGATCTGAAATATTCTGAAAAACCTGCGAACGTTTGGTTTACTTGTGTTTGGCGCCTGGAATGACTATGTCGCGCTTAAAACATGCTGGAAAATAAGTACCGGGCCTCTTATTAGGCATTCCATCGAAATAAGAGAGTTATTCTTCTTGATTCTTCGTAGAATTTGGAAGCACACGTCTTAATACCAGTTTAACAGGACAACTATCCTCTAACCACAGCGTGAATGACAGACACGGACAAATCTTGCACCCTTTCGCGAGAAACGTGGTGGAGATCGTGATAAAATCTAAAAATATTGAGTGAGCTTGCACACCAGCGTCAACCAATCAATCTATATGATTAATAAATCCATAATTGGGAGTCGCATGAGTAGCCATTGCGAAATCCGTGTTGATATTGGAACACAGCGTTGTCTTCTTGTAGATAGCCGATGGTTTGAGTGTGCGTGATGCACGAGTTATTTATGTTAAGCAGATGACGTGATTATTAAACAGAAAAGCACAATCAGCATATTTAATATTGCTATTATCTTAACTGTTATCCAGCCATCATGAATGGCGCCAGTTGAGAATGAGTGAGAAAACTGGTTAGTTAAGGTGGGACAAATAATATGCGATATATACTTTATAATCGAATTATTGAAAACTAAATAATCGGCGCTAGATTACATTTAAAGTATGGTTAGCAGAGATAAAATACGAGGCTCACTGCTAACTTCCTCGTGCATGGTTATTCCCGCTAAGTCGCTTAATATTTGCTAAAATTTAATGTCTTCAAGGGAGAAAACAGTTACAAATATATCATTAAGAAGTTGAGAGCGCTCTGAACAGGGTATAGGAACACCACTGGAATTATTAATGCTAAGGTCACTTAAATTCCTACGGATAAGTTCACAACGTCAAGCCCTTTAAAATACACAAGAGACAAAGCAGAGCACATGAGGACGGGATCGACGCCAGTCTCGAATTCAAAAAACATTTTGCCACTAGCTTAAGTTTTCCGCCTTGTGTACGTGGTTTAGCAGGCGCCAGAAAAACAAGTGCCATGTCTGCAAATTTTTTGAACAACCCCAGTTGTTTGCCCTTGCCCACGGTTCAACAACCGAGTTTCGTAGAAAACTAGCAGCCAAATGGTGTACTGAAAATTAGCTAGTGATTAATCCTCCTAAAACGAAATTCATAGTCTTCAAAAGTAGCCAGAAAATTATTTGGTGTCCTCCTACGTTAACTCTTTGTTCTTGTAATGTTCCGACTTCTGATAACACCAAATTTATCGGCGTTATTCTTGATTCAGACCCGCCGCGGTGCCTCAGTGGTTATGGGGCTCGGCTGCTGACCCGAAAGACACGGGTTCGATCCCGGCCGCGGCTGTCGAATTTCGATGGAGGTGAAATTCTAGAGGCCAGTGCGCTGTGCGATGTCAGTGCACGTTAAAGAACCACAGGTGGTCGAAATTTCTGGAGCCGTTCACTACGGCGTCTCTCATAGCCTGAGTCGCTTTGGGACTTTAAACCCCCCTAAACCATAAATCATAAATCTTGATTCAGTTCTTAAATTTTCCGTCCATATCGCCCATCAAAAAAAAATGTATGTTTGGCATCAGAGTGCTAATTAAGGCGCGTCCATATTTTCCATGCAACCTACTCCTATCTTTGTACTATGCCTTTATACATAGTCACATCACTTATGGGATTATTGCATGGGGAAATACTTTATCATTACCATTTATCATCTCTGCAACACTTACAAAACCAGGCCATCCGCATTATTACCCGTAGCCCTTTCTCTACTAATGCTCGTTCTTTATTGCATGAGCACCATATTTTACCAGTTCACCAGCTTTTTCAAAATCACATTGGAATCATGTTCTTTAGATTTCTACATGGCACCCTACATTTTCAGTTTGTAGACTCTATCCTGCTGATCAATCACAACCCTACCAGATTTGCAGCAAAAAACAATTTTCTGCTCCCTAAATTCCATACCAATTATGGTAAAACTGCGTCGTCTTTTCAAGCAATTTCATTTTGGAATACATTGCCGTACATTTTGGGATACATTGCCGCATCAATTTTCTTGCCTGCACTCAAGAATAAGCTCAAAGTACTTTTATTGGAATGCTGATGTTTTATTATTTTTATGCATATTACATGCGATATTGTGCTGTTTTTGTGGTGAAGTATTGATTTGTTATTTTCTATATTTTATAATTATACACTAACTGCGCTGTAATTATTTCTTGTATTATTGATCTATCGAGGTTCCCGGTACAGACTTTGACTATGGGACCCTCGTCTGTACACTAATGATCGTCTGTACACTTATGATATGATATATTCTGGGATCAATAAATTTATTTTCACCCCCCCCCCCCCAAAAAAAAAAATAGCAAGCAACAGCTGCAGCAGAACATCAGGCTGTGGGGCTAGGTGCGCGGATATACCCTGGACAGGCACTAATCTGATTTCTCCAGTACTGCATGAAAGACCGCTCCCGGTGGCGCGCCAGCCGAAATTCGCTCGTAAAGTTTCCGAATAGCAGGATGTTGCACTTCCGGTCAGGCTGCCTCTCGTTCTGTACGCTGTCACAGTCGGAGAGGAGAGTCAGTAGCTGTTCTCTGCATCGGCGCTTGTTGCTTTTATTTACGGCTGCCTCCTTCCCGAAGTTCCGCCGCCTTATTCTTGAATCTGCAGGACCGGAAGTGGCTCGTATCTTTACGCGCGCTTTTTGTGCGGTTGAATCCGCGACTGAGTCCGTTACTAACCGCCCGGGAAGGGTTAGTAAGGACTAATTCGTTATGACGCCGGCTCTCTGTTGCTTCGGCTTCGCAGATTGCAACGCATCCCTTAGCTGATTTGTAATTACGAGATTTTTTTTTTGAAGCGATGTTTATTGCCTCGGGGCATAAAAACTATGAAGTAAGAGATGAGTAAGGTGGTTGAATAAATGAAAAAAGGTGGGCTGATTTGATGAAATCAAGAAGTGAACGATGATTTCATATTCTTCGTAAGCTGCTTTTGGCGAAGAAACTTTAATCACGAACTTTGTGAGGATCTGTACTCTGGCAAGTAAATTTTGCTAAACGAAGGTTTTTAATGCTTTCGTCACGTTTAACACTAAAATTACCGATGATCCTTGTCAACAAGGACGAGATCAACTCTTTTTCTGAAAGCGTAAACCTTAGTTCGACGTCGGTATACACAAAAACATTATTGGCTATTCCCAGCACCACAATTTTCCTTTTATTTCAGATATTTTTGACAGTTATAGGCTGTTACCTAGTGCGCTCTATTCTTTTTTTCGTGGACCGAAGCAATTTTTTGCTTTGCAGAGGAATGCGTAAATATCGTTGTATTACATAAATCAGTAATAGTCATCAGTGAAACCCGATCTAGAGGCTGTAAGCACGTGGTGCTCTTATTGATTAATGGGCTTGATAATTTGAAAAACTAAGTTCATATCTTTCGCCAACAGGCCACGAATCCCTACCCACCCACTAATCAAAATTTTGCTTGCCAAAAGCTCTCTGCAAGATCATACTGAAGGTTAAATTTATAGAAATTCACCATTTATTTATTTGTCCATTTACTTATTTATAACATGCCCATTGTACTCTCATGCATTAAAGCACAGAGAAGGGGGGGGGGGGGAGTAGCACACTAAACAAAGACAACAACCATTACCATAGACTTCATTCCGCTATCGTATATTGCCATACACAGTATTTTAAAACATTCAACCGTACTGTTAGTATTTTCTTTCGGAGCTGGCTGCACGTGCCTACCGTTCGCACGTGCCGTGAATAGAGACGTTTAGCATATCATATGCCATCTGAAGTGGAAGGTAACGGTGGCGGTAAGCGCTGATGGTATACCGCCTACGCTATAGTAAAGCTGTCTAATGCTCCATAGTAGTAAAGCTAACGGGTGCGGTGGCACGAAAAAGTAAGATGAAGCGTTCCCCGTAGGGGCGCATACGAGCTGAAATTGCACTAATCAACCTCCGGACACGAGCAGTAACTTTAGTTAGAAGTCTTCGTGCTCAATGGCGGCCGCGGTAAGCTGTGACGGCAGAATTTATACTCTGCGATAAAACTCTCCAATGGTAACCTAAGGCACAAAAATAATTCATCTCCTTTCAATTGAGGCGAAACGCAAGAGGCGCCCGTGTGCTGTGCGATTTCAGTGCACGTTAAAGATCCCCAGGTGGTAGAAATTATTCCGAAGCCCTCCACTACGGCATCTCTTTCTTCCTTTCTTCTCTCACTTCCACCTTCCTCCTTCCCTTTCGGTGAGTTTCGGGTGTCCGCCGAGATATGTGAAACAGTTACTGCGTCATTTCTTATCCTCAAAAACCAATTTTCAATTTTCAACAATTCAACACTTCCCTTCTTCAGCAGTTTTTTAATCGAGCATTTGCTTATTTGGTTCACGCATCTCTTAATTTCCGGTTGTCTTCATTCCTCATTTTTTGCTTTTGTTTACCCGCCGCGGTTGCTCAGTGGTTAGCGCGCTCGGCTACTGATCCGGAGATCCCGGGTTCGAACCCAACCGCGGCGGCTGCGTTTTTATGGAGGCAAAACGCTAAGGCGCCCGAGTGCTGTGCGATGTCAGTGCACGTTAATGGTCCCCAGGTGGTCTAAATTATTCCGGAGCCCTCCACTACGGCCCCTTTCTTCCTTTCTTCTTTCAATTTCTCCTTTTCCTTCCCTTACGGCGCGGTTAAGGTGTCCAACGATATATGAGACCGATACTGTGCCACTTCCTTTCCCCAAAAAACCAAATTAATTATTATTATTATTATTATTATTATTATTATTATTATTATTATCTCAGGGAGCCCTCCACTACGGCCCCTCTTTCTTCTTTCTTCTCATCCTCCTTTATCCCTTCCCTTACGGCGCGTTAGGTGTCCAACGATATATGAGACAGATACTGCGCCACTTCCTTTCCCCAAAAAACCAATTATTATTATTATTATTATTATTATTATTATTATTATTATTATTATTATTATTATTTTGTTTCCTCCCTTTCTTCTCATCCTACTGGTGCCTATGGCAGCCAGCTAGAATAAACGATGTCAGGCATTTCTGCCTATCCATTGTTCTTTCTCTGTCTCTCGCTCTCTCTTCACTGTTATCCCTGGCTGCTTAGACAAAAGCAACCTAAGCGGAAAGAAGGCTAATGCAGGTCGCTCTGCCGTCCAGAAAATCCACTCATGCCGCCCACGGAGTCCCGACGCATGCGCGAAGTTGTCCCACCGACGCCGGGACCGAGGCTGGCTGCACACCGTGTCCTCCAGAGCAGCCCGAGAAGAGAGCGCGGAAGGCTGCGGGTGACGCGGGGCGTTGTGGTTCCGCACGCGAAGGGTCATCCATTAGCATCGCTAATTCGTAGCCATCCATCCAAGCCAGTGGCGATGTACTGCCGGGACAAGACCCACGAAGCGAACAGCCGGTACGAGGTGACCCGCTATGCAGGCGCTGAGAGGCGATACGAGAACGCATGGAGCGGCAGTCATCTCTTTCTAGGTTCGTACACCCCAGGGCGAGACACGAGTCTTCGAGGAGAAAAGCGTGTCTGCGGAACTTCTTCCTTCTCAAAGACCACTTTGGGGTGGAATAGATTAGCGAGCTGTGTTGTGAGTCCGATAACAGATGTCGCTTTCTCTTCGGCATTACAAGAGTGCATGACTAAATGTCTTGCTTGTTTCTTGTATAGCATAGTTTTTGCGGTGCTCAGGGTAGAGGTGTCATAGGTCATGTATTCCTTTTCGAACTTCCTCATCACTGCCTTGACTTTGGCGCTATCGACTCGGAATATATACATATAAAAAATAAACAAACTGTAGTCGTGTGTAGACAAAGCAAATAACCTTGGTTTCTTTGGTGGAAACCATTCAAAGGGGACAACAACGCGATAATTGTAGCAATTTGCTGCTTGACGAAAAAAATTATTTTCAGCGGTTCTTTGAAAGGTACTGCCACACAGCAAGCTGCACTCTTACACCGAAGGCACATTACTGGGTGGTAGGGGATTCCAACCCTTTTTCAGAGTAGATACACTCGGTCACAACGAACACAATACGAATTTCTCTGCTTGAGTCGACGGCCATGCCGTTCATATGCATTCCAGCCTGGGAACCTTTCAAAACTGCGCAAGGCTGAATTGTAACGATTTCACGGTGGCTTGTGGCAGCTACTTATTAACATCCATCAGTCTGCGCTGCAGCCGCTAACCGGGCATATGGAACATTTCGTCATTACAGAGTGCGGCACCCCAGTCAATATGCGCAAGGAGGTTCCAGCGCAAGATAATAGTAAAGGGACCTTCTGACAACAAGTACGAATAATCGACAAATAATAAAACCTAGTCGGAACGAGTGCCATACGATAGGAACCCAATGTCAAATGTTTCGGGTCAAGACCCTGGAGACGCTATGAAACACTGCAGGAATTGGCTGAAACCTGCTTTGTTATCTTTATAAGCATTTTAATGTTAAACTTTCTCCCCTTCACAATATATGTGACAAGTCCAGCTTGCAACTGACTTCCACTTGGCAGGCCTTTTCATTGCTTTCTACACTGTATTTTGACCCAAAAAAGGAACACGGGAATCGCTCAACAATCCAGCAAGCCACCCGCACACGTAGCCGCAGGCGATGAAACCACAGGCCATTTCTTTGTTCGACACTGGTTCTACCAGATCCAAAGAGAGCGTGAACTCTGGGCGTCACATTTCATACGCCTGCCCCTGACAGATGCCGTAGGCTGTTGTTGGGGCCTTCTATGTCGGCGTTCACAGACTAAATAACCAGAACAGCCTGCTTCGAAATCCACGTAAAAACTGAACGAGTGCTCGCTCAATGCGACACTATTTTTTCAGCATCAGAATGCCGTGAAGCGGGCCATGTTGAAAGGTGTCAAGAGAGCCATTTTGGTTGAAGTGGACATGACCGTGTCTAAGATGAAAAGTAACTGCCACATGACCGATTCATGAGACCAATGTGTCACACGTACATCCTGTGATGACGCCGCTAATTATGGTCTTGTGATGACGACGCCATCCCTTTTGAACGACGTGATGTCCATCCGCGCAACAACATTAAACAGCTGATGATGCGAAACAGTCCAGACCACGAAAACAACGCTGTTGAAAGGAGCGCGCATTCCTACCTCTACAGCAAGCCCAGCAAATCTGGACAAACACGTCTAATTTACGCTGCCAGCACCGAGTGTCGCATGGCGCTGAACATGAAAAATTATTGCTTAAGATATGCAGACTGAAACTGAGTACAGCTGCCGCACACACAGCTGCGAACGGCAACTTGCAGGTCCATTTTTCTACGCACGAATCTTCATAATCAAGACCGACAGCTTTATCTACGCCTCCCCCTGTCCCTAGTTTTTGCGGCCGGCTGAATTCGCTAGCCATTCCCCATCAGTGCCATCTGACACGCAAATTCCCGTAGTCCAGATTCACGTGCGCTTATTCTACAGTTCCTGCTACCGCTGTCACTCCCACAATCTACGTCAACACGACGACGTCCGTAAAGTCGTTCCCCGAGGCGCTGTCAGTAAACGTCGTTTAGGCATCAACCCCACACTTTCCCTTCGACACCCCAGCCTGCCAGGACGAACGGGGAGCCCGAAAGAAGGTCCGCCGTCGTCTTATCGGTAGCGTCTTTTCATCGAGACCCCCCCGAGCACGGGCGCGAGAGGAGCCTATCGTGCCTCCTTATCGGCAGAGCCATTTTTCACCGGACAGCCGCGCTGCACGCGTCGCGACGTGGTCATTCGTTCGGAGGCCGATTCAAAAATGTGAGCCGAGCGGCTAGGGGATCAATACCGCCGGCGGCAGGAGCGCCGCTATCCGATGCGCGCTGTCATGGCACGCGAGTACCCCCCCCCCCTCCCCCTTTCTACGTGACATCCAACGCGGGAGACAGCCAAAAGCGGAGACGCTGGACGCTTGTGAAACTTTGTATAGTGGTACGCGTATGCTGCCGCCATGGCTTCGTTGCTTTGCCACTACTGAGTCTTTTGCACGCGTGTTACGTTGGGGCGTTGCTTCGGAATGCCATAGTACGGTATGGTAAGAGGAAGTACGGTAACGTAAGGCAACGTAAGACAAGGCAAGGTAGTGTTAAGCAAAAAAAAAAACGTTAGAGATCACTGCGGCTACCTGCATTGGAGGAATGCGAAAGCACTGAAGCCTCCTCGACACTCGCCGCTCCTCTTTGCCCCTTTCTGAGTCCATTGACCTTTGCTTCTAATTAATTAATTATTCTCTGCCAATCAAACTTTTTGTTCTATTAATTATCACTGATCAAACACATTTCAATACATCTCAAACTTTATGTTGATTTCTTTGCCTTTTTTTCCACCATTTTGCCGTCAACGACTGTTTTCCCGCCTCACTATATAGACGTCCGCTCTATTTCGCCATTTTTTAGATGATTGGCTCTAACTAGTTAACTAATCATCCTATTGACACCAAATTTTTTGCTCATGATCTTCACATCAAGCTATATCGATCACAATTATTCGTTTGATGCTATCTCTTTTGGGAACGTCACAATCGCTGCGAACACGCTTTGGTGACACGACCCCGTCGACATAGCCTAGAAATGCTTTCGCATTAATAAGGTCAGGTGTTAGGCGTGGTATGTAGGGCATAACGTGGGGCTTAACTATGTAAGGTAAAGTAAAGTAAGGTAAGGTAAAGTAAAGTAACGTGGTGATAGGCGGATGTGGAGTTCAAGGTCCAGATGATATGTGTGGGCGATGGCATGCACTATAGCGAAGGGCTCCGTACATGTGAATCTCGACCCGAAGTGAATCCTCAACGGGTTCTTCAAAGTGTCTCCTCAAAAAATCAACAAATTAGCTAGCCTTCATTGTTTACATCAGCGAGGAAGGATAAGCCAGAGCAATTGAACGTTGAGGGGAAAAGGAAATGCACTAAGACCTCATTTCTTCCTTTATACCTCCAGTTCATTTGCAGTACTTTTGAAGATGAAAATTAACCGTATCGCCAAAGTTGTCATAAGGTTTCTTCTGTGCATTGCTGTACATGTATTTAAAAGATAGGGCTGCGAAACTTTGTTTGTTTTCCCCTGTTTCCTGTTAATGGTCTCCAGTGCGCATTCGTATTTGCTGCTGTGGCCTATGCGAGACACGATCCCTATGTGCCCATCATGCGTGCTCACACACGGTAGTATCTGCAATATTCGGGATTGTTTCTGGCGTTCTAGCCCCCTTATCTCGAAAGTCCTCAGCCATCTAATACGGAGCCCGGCTGAGAAAGATGTCTCTTCTGATCTACACGACCATGAAGAGAACTTGCAGCTAACACCATTTGCGAGTTGAATTGTTTGCCGGCACAATTGTACCCCATGAACATGTAAGGTGCCAACACAGCGTTTACTGTTACGCATTTAATGACCGAATACCACATTCGCGAGGGCTCATCTTTAGGTTAGGTGAGGTATGGTTAGGTTAGGTTCACTTTGGTAAAGTTTGGTCGTGTTCGGTTAGGTTAGGTTTTGTTAGGTTGGACGGGGCTAGTTTAGGTTAATTTAAGACAAATTGTGTAATTTTACAGCCTGTATACTGCATAAGGGCCACTCGCGACAAGACAGCGATGCCGTAACCAAGCTGAAAGTGAAGAGCCTTCTGGAGCCGATCTTAAGCACGAAACGCTTCGCGAATACGGGCCGCGTGGTTAACCTAGGCTTCCTGCGCAAGATCTATTGACCACACAGCCGAGCCGACGGCCCCTCACCGACGACAGCGTTCATAAAGACCTCGGTCGCCCCTTCGCTCCCTCGTCCCGGTCTACACGTACTGTGCGAACCGTTGACGTCGCGATGGAGACATCTCTCGCTGAGCGCTCGGTCACACCACCACACACACACACGCACGGCGGAAGGGGAAGGAGTATGTGCGTGGCACAGGGAAGGAAGGCGTCGTCGTTTGGGGCCTCGTTCCCGCGGCGGCCGGATTTCTGGGCACCTCTCTCTCCTTCCTCCAGCGTCCATATTTCCCTTTCCCTCCTCCCTTGCACCCACACTTTGCATAATGACTTGGCGCTCGGCGGGCGACGAACGCGTAATCCGGCCGGGCGAGCATAAACGGGGCGAGGATACGACGCTTGCCGCAAAGCACCCCGTGCGCGCACTTTCACTTACGCACACACGTACGCGCAAATTCAGAGCTTGTGCGCAGCCTGAGATTCACCCGCGACGAGGCCGAGTGATGCCGGTGGGTAGGCTTAGCATACCGCAAGGAGGCTCGGTTTTAGGTAGGCCTCATTTATTCCTTGTTTCTACTTTCTTCTTTTTTTTTTACTCATTTGCAACTTTCTTAATATTTCAGCTGAAGTACCCGCAAGGAAACAGGGAGGCGCGGAAATGGCTGTCTGTCCTCTGGGACACTAAGCCGATGGAGGGGCTGACCGCTTGACACGGTGATTTACTCTGCCCCTTGTGTTCTGCGCCCCATTAAAACCACCCATTCCTCCCAACTTATGTGAGGGCAATAACGCGACAGCCAAGGCTTCGTAATCTCAAGCACTCCCTCTCCCCAACCTGCCCCAACTCAAGCAAACGCCAAGGATAGATTGCTGACATAATGTGCGCGGGCCTTCCTTTGGCGTGCGCCTCCTAGCTCCGTCTTTGTGCCATGTTTGCATGTAGCACGAAACTAATCCGGAATCGACCAGGTAAAAGTGACCAAATGTCATCGCTCGGATATTGGGCACTGAATTAATCCATTCAATCAGGACAGCGGGTGACGGCGTCTACGAAAAACGCCCTAAGACTCCGTAAGTCCCAGAAAAGGCGCTGTTCAAGAGAATCACGCTTCAAATTTGAATAATGGTTGTTTCAACTTAGAGTGAGCCTTCTATGAAGCTCACCACGCAAATATATATTTTTTTTAAGTGACCGTTCACGTATGTTCCTCTCTTCGGTTCGGAGTTGAGCTGATCTCGAGAATCGCCCGATTAAATCAAGTACTCCCGCTATGCCGGCAGACGAAAACTTATGTTTAGAACTGCACTGCAGACTTCTGAAAAAAATATGCGTTGCCAGCGGTTGTTCGGTAACTGGGCACATAAGCTCTTCTACTAAAAAAAAATACTGCATAAAAGAGTCTTTGGAGCCGCCATGTACACTTCAGTCGCTCTTAATGTCCCAACCCCATCCTCTTTTTCATCCGAATCTCTTTCTAAATGCTCTTTCTTGTGATGAGCTCCTAGACGTTGCTGCAAACATTCTTGCGCATGGCTTTTTTACCTTCAAATACAAACGCGACCAAAGATTCGACGTGGCTGCTAACTACACATATTTTTTTAGATGAACCGCGTGCAATTGTGACAGCCTCTGCCCTTGAAAACGTAACCTCAGCTTATGTGACCCGGAACACATCATGCGCGAAAGCAGCACAAAAAGAGCTGCCTCTTCCTCATCTTCATTAGCAAGCGCAAAAGTCTTTTACTCACACAGCCAACCTCTATCGGGAAGACAGCCGTGTTCATTGAATAATCCCTAATTAGTTGACACAAGCCATATCTTCTAGAACGTTGCGACGCTTCACCACGGCACAGTAATCCCGAGTAAGCATTAGTCTGATTCTCTATAACTCTTTTTACCGCACTGCAACTTCAAGCGGAGCAAACACTTATCACGGTAGAAATATGGGTCACTTTTTCAGAGGGCGAAAAAAACAAATAAATCACACTCGCAGCTTGGCGCCGGCATTTTTCCCTACCCGAGTTAGGCTCCCACATGCACGAAAGCACAGAGATAAGCACTGACACGCAAGCACGAAAAATTAAAAAAACGCGCTCTTTGTCGCTTTCTCGACCGGAGGGCGTAAATAACTCGATTCGGTGTTCCGGGGTGGAGGAGGTGCAACAGCGCTGTGCTTTTGCTATGCAGCTTCAGACGAGACAGAAGAAGATCTGTGCGAACGAAAGTTCAGTCAGTCGACAAACACTGTCTGCAAAATTAACGACCTGCATCCGGCGCAAAAGTGCTGCAAGATGTAAAACACACATACAGAGAATGCAAAAGAGTGAATACAAACCCGCCGGCGCTTTTCACAACAGTTGCGGGATGCGCTATGCAAACTCAGCGCGACGAAGTGTTCCCCCACCACAAAAGCCGCGCTTAGAGCGAAATGAACAAAACGGGAAATATTTGTAAACGGGAATGCGTGTGTGTGTGCCTCTTTCTCTCTCTCAGGCAGGGAAGGGGGGAGGGGGGGGAGGCCCGAAGCGCTCGCTACACACAATTACCCGTGTCTGTCCGTCGTATACTCGCCATTCTCCGCCAGTTACGCCAAACGAAAGTTTGCGTAGTTGCCCAATCGCTCGTTTAGGAAGATAACAGAGACGAGCAGTAGTGCGGTTAGTGATTCGTTGGGTTTGAAGATCCATCGTTGTGACGCAACCGGCAGTTTATTCCCATATTTTTTTCTATGCGCGAGAACAGAGGCACCCGGGGCCAATGCTGCCGTCATGCCATAAAATTTCATCATCATCATCATCATACCCAGCAATTCCGCACAAAAGCATTTTTGAGCGGGAAACCACTTAAGAACACAATTTTTTGGAATAATGTAAGATTTCACTATAACGATCAATATATCCGCAGATCACCCGATGACAGTCTTGTATTTTTTTCTATTTACGTTTTTGCTATTGTCAAAAGCGTTCCCCATTGGTTTTCTATGGCAGTCTTAAATGTTCGGTGCAATCGCTGGAAGCAGTTTAAAAGAAAGATTTTGCTACATATCAGAAGAATGGGCCATTGCCGTCAATATTTCCGTAACAGTGTCTTACAATTTACGAAATTTCAAAATTGTTGCCCGATAAAGCTGGGCATGGATCATCAAAATTACGGCAATCAGGAGTGGCTAATGGTGCCACAGAATGAAAAACAATTCATGCTTCAATGCGATTTTTTTGTTTTATTTTCTTTGAAAAAAGGAGCATCCTGGAAGCATTATTTGCACTAGCGACCCTACACCATACGCAGGTACTTCTCTGAAATGTGCTTCAGGATGTTGTTCTTCTTTCCCGTTTTTCTGTTCATTCTTGTCAAATAAATGACTTCTCATCAGTTAGCACTATCTTTCATAGAAGCGCTAGGCGCATCCCCTTCGACACAAGCTTTTACCAGTTGCAAGCACAATTTCCCAAGGGTGCCTCTATAGCCTCCTAATATGTCCAGCACTATAATGCGCTTAGTCCGAACAAGCCGCTGATGCACCGACTTCAATTTGAAGTTGGTGCATTGAAATGAAATTGGAATTGAAATGCACCATCTAGCCCAAATTTACTTTCTTTTACACCAACTTCAAGCATGCCGCATATGACGTCTATAGGATATAACGTCCCCTCTCCCTTTTTTTGTCGCTCTCAAGTGCAGGGTTCGCGTACATCAGTATTAATTGTAAGGGAACTGGGGAATATTGTTCTGTACAGTTTTTATGGCGCAAGGACTTGTGTGGCCAAAGAGCGCCTAGGCACAAGGTATTTTCTTTTACTCAAGGTGGGGTCAAAGACCCATTTTTCAAGCATTTCAACCCTAAATAAGCCGAGCACCAGACCAGGGGAAGGTTTGTACTCATTGTATGACTGGCGGGTACCCGGCGGCACTAGGGACCCAACCCCGCTCCTCCCGCATGCGAGGCGGATGCTCAAATCACTAGTCCACCACTGCGGTTAAAATTGTCAAAGGTAATGGTCTATTCTTGTCACCCGTAGATCGAGTACTTAGAACTGCCACTAAAAAAAAAATGATTCAATGCGGAACGTTTTTGACGATAGCAAAAGAAGTTAATAGCAAAAATTTGCAAGCCTGCCGAGGGGAGGTCTGTGTTTTAGGGAAATCTTACGGTGTGAAAAAAAAAAAGATCTCTTAAGCTATTTCCCGTTGAAAAATGCGGTTGTGCAAAATTTCTGGGTGCGAAGTATGCACCTGCTGCGACAACTTGACGCATGGCATGCTTTAAGCTCGCTTCTAGCTTTCATCGTCGGCAAAATGGGGTGAACATTTTGTGGAAACTGCGGCGAACATGGTGCCGAACATGAAGCCGAACTTGAAGGCAAGCATGAAGCCACACACAAAGCTGAGAAGGGGGCCAAGGTAGTCGAACACGTCACTAACGCCAATCAAAATCGGGCAAGCTCTACGATGCGTCAAAAGGCAAAAACAGTGAGGGACACTAATCGCGCTGGTCAGCACACAAAAGGGATAACTGGTCGAACGCAACTTGCACGTAAAGATGCAAAAGCGGCTACGGAATCCGAAGGCTCTTTGCAGCTAAGGAAAAAAGCTGATGGCAGAGGCTCGTCAATCTGCGAAAACAGCCAGGGAGACCATGCACGCTGCCTAGCACGAACAACGCAAGCGAGCGCAGGTTGGTATGTTCAGTGGCCGCAGAGCCAGATCAGCACCGGAATGGGGAAACCCGCATCTATGAGCTGTCCTAGAATGCCCTACGGCTTGCCTGCAATGCATTTCATGCTGATATCTACTCACGAGGATGAAATAGGCAACAACTGTTTACCTATAGCCTACCCCTCACTGACAAAGATCTTATGCTCCGTCTCTCATTGGACAAAATTCCGCAAGCGCTCTTTCAGCCTTACTTGCGTTCAGTCGTGGAGATTTCATTTAATTTCCACCGCACCGTACCTCGGCCCCAAAGAACTCGGCTCTTCGTAGAGTGCACCTTCAGTATAATGTGCGCTAACACCACGCTCTTTCTGATAAATTACATTTAGATTTGGATGACTACAGTCTTAGTTACCTTTTCTGTTGCCAAAGATCTTTAATAAAGTAAGGTATTCTTGTTTAATAGCTAAGCGCCTCTGGCTGCGACCGAAACTAAGATATACAGGGGGTGTTAACTTAGAAGTCCCTGTTCAACTGATCTATAGTGAGCGTAATTCTGCAGACTAGCAATAAATGGCTGGTGGTACTGATGGGGCTTTGTTGGCGCTGCTCATGAATGAGTTTCGTTCCATGTATTGCGGTAGCAATTGTTCTTCTATTTTGGAAGGTATGCTTGGGAATATTTGGGAGAAATAAATCTACCACAGTACTTTCTGTGGCACCACAGCACTACAGTAATTTTTCGCGCACAAGTTGAAGACAGCATAAAATACAGTCACAAACAGATTTTCACTTCGCTGGTGCCCCAAGCAGCCTGATTGTTTTATTGGGCACTGGCCCAGCCAGATTAAGGTTGGAACTCGTCCTCTACTTGCAGCAAGACAGTGACGCACCTATTTTATCAACTCTGTGCCAAGCAGACAGAGTCACTGTTCTCGTGATGTCACCAGCCTCGCTTGACTGGCTTAAGAAGGGCAGCTCGGTTGGCACTGACGCCAAATAAATCCAGGACAACTTTGCCTCACTTTAAACATTACAAGGTCATCAGCCACTTCACTCCCACGGATGACCCATGTGCCCCATAGGTGAAACGACTCTTTGATTGCAGTGTAATCGTTTATATTACTCATTACTTTGATGTTCAATAACTAAGCCATGAACTCCTAATAATACATTACCTAATTCGCAGCTCACGCTGAAAGTAGTGCTAACTTCCATGAACATCTCTTCTTTTTTTTCCTTTCGCACTTTCATTTTCACATCTCTTTCCCAGCGAAAGTGCTTTGCATGCCCTTCTTTCCACACCTCTACCTTTTGTATCTCCCCCTCGGCTTTCTTCTCTAGGCAACGCACGTGCTTTCACGGCGACACCTATTCACCAACACCATTTCCTCCCCGGTCGGCGGCAGCAAGCGCACAATTCCGCGCATTTGTTTCCGAACACGTTACGCGGCATGGTTGCGAAACGGGCCACACGGGAAACGATTCGAGCGCGACCCAGCGGCAGACTTCGCGGCACTTACACGTGCACAAGAGCCTGCGCGCGTGGCGGCGCTAATAATAACACGCCCCAAAAGCGGGCTCTGGCTTGCGTAAGCTGGAATCGCGCCTATACACACTGGCGAGGACAATGCAACGGCAGTGGCGGGGAGAACGCGACGCCTAAAGTCGAATGCTATACCGGGGACGCGTGGTGCTCGATGCCTGGCTGTATGCGCCCCCCCCCTTCTTCCTCCATTCCATTTGTATGCCTCCCACTCCGCCCGCTTGCGCACAAAAGGAAGCTGTGGCATTTTTATGCGGCGACATTCGACAGCAGTGGGGTGGAATCAATACATCCTCTCCCCTCGCCACGCAGAACACACCTCCTACCCTGCGGTGTTTCATCCACGTGCTTGTCTCAGCGCGCCTGCTGAGTGAGGACCCATAATGCATCGCCCTTTGTTTCTCGAATGCGGTTGTGGCTCAGGTTCAGTATGAAAGCGTGGGTAATTTGAAGGGTTCACTCCTGCTTATTGTAGAAAGCTGTAAAGTGATTTAGGCACAACCTCTAGAACAAAAAAATGGAAAGAGTGTTCGGCAGAAGCCCGCAACAAGTTTGAAACAAATGGATTCAGTGCTTTGCCGCGCAGTTGCCTTTTTTCTTAGTTTTGTCTAATATATGGAGTCTGTAGAGTAGTGTCTACTCTTTAAGTGGCTTCAGTTTCGATCTTGACCCA
The DNA here is from genome assembly GCA_030143305.2 of Amblyomma americanum. Lineage (NCBI taxonomy): Eukaryota > Metazoa > Arthropoda > Arachnida > Ixodida > Ixodidae > Amblyomma > Amblyomma americanum. The sequence goes on along the minus strand of JARKHS020010413.1, from coordinate 376,308 downwards.
TATAAAAAGAAATAAAGTATAGGGAAGATGTGCGGTGGAACACGAGCGTTACAAATGCGTAATACTTGTAAAGGCAGCGATGTTCCCTGCCGTGTTTACTATGAGCGCTATTCGCGGTTTTTTACGCGGTGATTGTGAATCTCTAATCCCGCTTGCAGCTTTTGCCGCTGCCGCGAATCTCTTTAATGGATAATCGTGACCGTTGTGAAAGTATTTCGTCCTATCTTGTTTGCAAAAAAAAAGAAAGAAAAAAACTCGCATAAGCGCGGTTCGCGCCCAGCAGAGGGCGCCGGCTCTTCAGTGGAGTTGCAAGTGCAGAGAGAGGAGATGTCCGCTAATTCTCAGCGTCTGCCGCGAGAGTTAATTACGTCGTCTCAGAAACAACCGCAATACGAACGGCCCCGAATTATAAGACAGAATCGCTCGGCACAACCTTCCGTGACTCTAGGCTCGCATGTGGGAGCGCAAAAACTTGCTGCCATAACGAGCTCCAAATTAATTGAACCTTTCGCTTCGTTCAGCCCCTTCGTCAGAGAACGCGCTCTGAAGAAACACAAAGGCGACAGAGCCGGCAGAAGCCTGTGTAAATGGCCTCACCACATTTAGGGCAACATTTAATTTTCGCCCTTCTCCTCACCCTCGATTCTCCCGCTGCAACGCTCACGAAGCAACCCGCAGCGATGAGGCATTGTGAAAACTCGCGCCGCTTTGTAAGCTCCAAAGCAGAATTCGAGCCCGCTCCGCGCGCGTCAGATATTTCATTCGCTCAAAAAACCACAACTTCCGTATTATAATTAAAGCGACGAACGCCTCAAACAGCCGACCCCTTCCGCCTATCCCTCTTTCTTCTCCCTCGGCTTCCAATATTTTCACGTGGTTTCTGTAGAGAGGCTGATAGTGCAGCCGCTTCTCGCCGCCAGGCGGCGCGCAGAGTAGCCAAATTCAATTGAATCGAGGCTCGCGCAAAAGGGTACGCGTCGCTTTATCGAGGCGACAGCGACGAGCATCTGTTTGTTCTCTCTTACTTCCCCCCCCCCTTTTTCAGTGGTGGGGGGGGGGAAGTGGGGGGGGGGATTTTTTTTCTTTTCGAAGCGCTTGTTTGAGAGAAATGTATCAGTTTTTGTGTTTTGACGCCATTAAGTATGACCGCGTACATTTGGCGGATCAGTCCAGTTACACAGCAGAGCAGTCTATTAGTGGGGCAATCGTGGTATGTTGTGGTTGGCTATACACTGAGCACCTAAATTGTTTGCTCCTGTTGTAAGTTAGTAAAAAATGAGTCGCCTGTCTTGTAATGAAATCCTTTTTAGGTGCAGGTCTCGAGTACCAGGGAGATTTCGATCACGAAATCTGCAGAATGCTTACTGCTAGTAACAATTATTCAATGAGTTGTCTTTTGTATTGGTCTGTATGATATTAGGTGTGTAATCATTTTTCATTCAAATAAGGGTTTGCATTATTTCTCGTATTTCACTCACTGGTCATTTATGATGCCAACAACATTATTTTTTTTTACATCTGCTGTCTGTAATTCATTTTTACAATTGTTCTTACAGGAGGTCCCGTCCACAGTCTCTGACTTTGGGACCTCCTTCTGTATTCCAATGTTTTTCTCTAACCTTGTACCATAAACACGTAATAAACGAACCTTGAACCTTGAACGGGGGCTTATTCTTGCCTGAAGGGTAGAAACTTGATGAAGTTAGCAAAGGAAGGAGACTTTTAAACTCGGCGGTCCTAAAAGCTCGATTAAAATAATTTAAACTGCAAGAACTCCATATGTCTTGAAAGAATCTGTTTCCGTTGCCCGCTACAAGTATTCCGCACTTTAGTGACGGAAATCTAACCCAGGGCTTCGGCACCATACCCTTCCCCTAGAAAAGAGTGCACTAGAAAATTGTTTACTCTATTTTTGCTCTATTATAGGGGAATTCGTGTTTAGGGTGTATGTGAGTGTGCGAAATTTTTGTGTGCATGTCTCTCGTTCTATATTTTGTTACCTTCATCTTGAATGGCTTCCCAGGTCTAATACTAAGCAAACACATTCTGAAAGCCTATTCACATCTGTGGGTAACCGCTCATTTTTTTTTATTCACATACCCTAAAGGCCTTTTTCAGGCATTACATAGTGTGTGTGTGAGGGGGGGGGGGGTGTACAGTTAAAAATAAACAATACTTCACACATAGTTCTACAAGCAACAAAAATCTAAAACAGGCAAAATCGAAAAAAAGTACAAAAAATTCGAAGTTGAGCATGTGCAGGAATCGAGCCTTCCTGATCAGAATTTATTTGTAAAAAAAAAAACACTTTAATTTTTGCACAAAGGCGTTATGATTTAAGGTGAAGACAATAAGGTGAGGACAATTAGGGTGAAGACAATTGTCATATATTAGGCATCAACAACTCGGTTATTGTAGACCCCATGGAATTACAAGTCTTCTCGTTTGCAGGTTAACACTGTTGACAGCAAGACATGCGGCATTCTCCAGCCAGACATAGAATGGATAAATATTCAAAACTTCGCAGCACGAACAGGCGTATATTGGCCCTATCCGGTCGCTCTATCAATGCGTCTCTAAAATAAGCGGTCGATTCTTTTAAATGCCATCGACTCGGAATACCCAGCAGTTTGATGACAAGCAGGCGGGTGCGCTTCGCTGCTTTTTTTCAACACCAGAACTTTTCTTCCACAAAAAAGAAAAATTTGATGCGAGATGGTAGACGCAAATTTTTTTGCCCAAGAGCTCCAACCATGTAAACCTGTGGTGAAGTAAATGAATTGAATTGAATTGAAAATCGTTATTTTCCTTTAAGCTTATACACGGATAGCTCACGCACGATTCATTCCTTCTGAAAAAGTGATATACCCGCAGTCAGCAGCAGCGGATGATGCGTGAGGCATCCTTGTACATGCTCGTTAAAAAAAGAACAAATATTTGACTTTCGATATATTTTGTTTATAGGTATACTGATTTTTTTTTTACAGCGATAGCTGTTAGGAGCGCGTCCGTGGCTTTCATGTCGCCGTCGGCGCGTGAACGTGACATTAACCCACATAACATTGGCACGTGACGTGACATTCCTCAATGCCACGGTCAACCTGGGTCGCATAAGCCTACGGGTGGCTCTGCTTGGAAAAGCCGCCTGCCAGTGCAGCGGTGCATCCCTTGACCACTGCAGCAGTGCGCCAGGAACATATCCCCAAATCTAAACGCCTGAACAACTATCACTTAACATTGCGTTATACAGTCGTAACCGTCCTGTGATATTTTTTAGGCAGTTACTTGATATTTAGGGCGCCGTTCAAGATAGAGCAGTGCGCATTAGTCCGATCTCCGCAGTTTCTGAAAAGAGCCTATTCACAGTTTCGCAGTTTCAAATGCCTAAAAGAGCGCTTCAAGCCCATTGGTCACCTGCGCACTAGAAATAAACCGCCGTTCGCCCACCTATCCTGCATCGGAAATTCGTCGAGACAGCAGTCCGAAATGTGCGGGATCTGTTTAGTCCTGGTTGGCCAACCCGGTCGGATTTATTCGGTATTGAGCAATCATTCGCGGCCTCTGAGCCAGCATCCGGAAGCCTGATAGATGTCACTCGTCGTTCGTCTTTTTATCTTCCACGTAAGAAAGCGCGATACACTTGTGCTAGAGTGATGAACAGGGATCCCAGATGAGGCATCGGCCTCCCGAGAAATGAACCCGGCTCTCCGTTTGGTCGTTGGAAGTGTCCATCGGTCAGGACACTCCGTTTGACGTTGCGTAGAGTCTACATAGGCTCTGGCTGTCAGAAGGTCTCTGTATACCTTGTTAACGAGAGGTTAAGCCGCCCGCCTTTTCTTAGGTAGCGTAAGTTGTTTAATGGCCCGTGGATGGGCGGATGGTAAAAACGCCTTTCAGTTTTGAAACTGGTAGGTCGAGGGTACCACGAGAATATTATCTTTATTTTTGCCGCTACCTTTCGTTGCTTAGCTCTAAAAAGAACTATCTTAAAATTCAGCGTTCTTTGAGCCCAATTTCCGATAACGTTTTGGCTACACTGAATTGTAGTGCTAAAAATTTGTCTTAAGGTCACTCTCCTGTTTTTCTGTCCCGAATACTCCAACATTTTCACTAGTCGACAACGCCAGAAGCATTATCTTTACTTTCATTATACCTGGTTCGAAGGGAATTAGGGACACCTTTAAACCCGGCATCGACACCTGAATAATTTCAAATGAGAAATTACATCTGGCGGTACATATGTGAAGACTGATCTGCAGAAGCAAACAGAGGAACAGGTGAACGAGACTGGGCAAGTCAAGCAAAAACTGGGCACTGCGGTATCCTGTGGCTAAAACTCCAAGAACTGTCGGGTTGGTGCGATGCCTCAATAGAGCAGAAAAATGGCGGTAAGTTTGAATTTTATTTTTGGTACAGTTGGTACAGTACTAGGGAATTATAAATAAACAATATCTGATATCCGAAATTGGTTCGGCAACGTGTTCTCCTTCAAAGATTCATCATCATCATCATCAGCCCTACTACACCCACTGCAGGGCAAAGGCCTCTCCCATGTCTCTCCAATTGACCCTATCCTTTGCCAGCTGCATCCACCCTTTGCCTGCAAACTTCTTAATCTCATCCGCCCATCTAACCTTCTGCCGCCCCCTGCTACGCTTACTTTCTCTTGGAACCCACTCCGTTACCCTTAAAGACCAGCGGTTATCTTGCCTTCGCATTACATGCCCTGCCCAAGCCCATTTCTTTCTCTTGATTTCGACTAGGATTTCATTAACCCGTGTTTGTTCCCTCACCCACTCTGCCCGCTTCCGATCTCTTAACGTTACACCTATCATTTTTCTTTCCATGGCTCGCTGCGTTGTCCTTAACTTAAGCTGAACTCTTTTCGTTAGCCTCCACGTTTCTGCCCCGTAGGTGAGTACCGGTAAGATTATGCTGTTGTACACTTTCCTCTTGAGGGAAATTGGTAAACTGCCACTCATGATCTGCGAGAATTTGCCATATGCGCTCCACCCCATTCTTATCCTTCTAGTTATCTCCCTCTCATGATCCGGATCAGCTGTCACTACCTGCCCCAAGTAGACGTATTCCGGCACAATTTCTAGGCTCTCGCTGCCAATTGTGAACTGTTGTTCCCTTGCTAGGCTGTTGAACATTACCTTGGTTTTCTGCATGTTAATTTTTAGACCCATCGATCTGCTCTGCCTGCCTAACTCGTTGATCATGATTTGCAGTTCACCTCCTGAGTGACTCAGCAAGGCAATGTCATCAGCAAATCTCAGATTATTTAGGTATTCTCCATTTATTCTTATTCCCAACTGTTCCCAATTCAGGCCTCGAAATACCTCCTGCAAACATGCGGTGAACAGCATTGGCGAGATCGTGTCTCCTTGCCTGACGCCCTTCCTTATTGGAATTTTATTGCTGACTTTATGGAGGACTATAGTAGCTGTGCAGTTGCTATATATATCTTCCAGTATTTTGACATAAGGCTCTTCTACCCCCTGATTACGCAATGCCTGTATGACTGCTGAGGTTTCCACTGAGTCGAATGCTTTCTCGTAATCAATGAAAGCTATATATAGAGGTTGGTTATATTCTGCGCATTTCTCTATCACCTGATTGATGGTGTGAATATGATCTATTGTAGAATATCCTTTACGAAAGCCTGCCTGATCATTTGGTTGATTAAAGTCTAACGTTGCCCTGACTCTATTAGCGATTACCTTAGTAAATACTTTGTAGGCAACGGATAGTAAGCTGATCGGCCTGTAATTTTTCAAGTCCTTGGCGTCTCCCTTCTTATGAATTAAGATAATGTTTGCATTCTTCCAAGCTTCTGGTACAGTCGAGGTCATAAGGCATTGCGTATACAGGGTGGCTAGTTTTTCTAGCACGATGTCCCCTCCATCCTTCAACAGATCTGCTGTTACCTGATCCTCGCCAGCTGCTTTTCCCCTTTTCATTGCTTCTAAGGCTTTCTTTACTTCATCTTTCGTTACTGGCGGGATGACGCATTGCTGTGCACTGCTGTCTTTCTCATTAGCGTTCTGATTACATTGGCTACTGTACAGGTCTGTGTAGAACTCTTCGGCTACGTTAACTATCTTATCCATATTGCTAATGACATTGCCCTGCTTGTCTCTTAATGCATACATCTGGTTTTTACCTATGCCTAGTTTCCTCTTCACTGTTTTTAGGCTACCTCCGTTCTTTATAGCATGCTCGATTCTCTCCATATTAAACTTCCTTATGTCGGCTACCTTGCGCTTATTTATTAACTTTGATAGCTCCGTTAGTTCTATTCTATCGGTAGTGTTAGATGCCTTCATGTTTTGGCGCTTCTTAATCAGATCTTTCGTCACCTGAGATAGCTTCCCGGTATCTTTTCGAACTGTCCTACCGCCTACTTCTACTGCGCACTCCGTAATTATTGATGTCAGGTTATCGTGCATTGAATGAACATCAAGATCATCTTCCTCAGTTAAAGCCGAGTATCTGTTTTGCAGCGCTATCCTAAACTCCTGTGCTTTCCCTCTTACGGCTAACTCGTTAATGGTCTTCTTCTTCGCTAGCTTCTTCCGTTCCCTCTTCAAGTCTAGGCTAATTCTAGACCTTACCATTCTATGGTCGCTGCAACGCACCCTTCCGAGGACGGCCACATCCTGAATGATGCCAGGTTTAGCGCATAGTATGAAGTCTATTTCATTTTTAATCTCACCATTGGGGCTCTTCCAGGTCCACTTCCTGTTTTCTCGTTTGCGGAAGAAGGTATTCATGATCCGTAAATTATTTCTATCCGCGAATTCGACTAATAACTCTCCCCTGCTATTTCTAGAGCCTATCCCATAGTCACCTACCGCGTGGTCGTCAGCCTGCTTCTTGCCCACCTTCGCATTGAAGTCGCCCATCAGTACAGTGTACTGCGATTTTACTCTATTCATTGCTGATTCTACGTCCTCAAAGAAGCTTTCAACGATCTGGTCATCATGGCTGGATGTGGGTGCGTAGGCCTGCACCACTTTCAGCTTGTACCTCCTATTCAGCCTAATTACTATAGCTGCTACCCTCTCGTTAATACTGTAGAGCTCCTCTATGTTGCCAGCTATATCCTTATTAATGAGGAAACCCACACCTAGTTCTCGTCTACCCTCTAACCCGCGATAGCACAGTATGTGTCCGTCCTTTAGTACTGTATACGCCTCACCTGTCCTCCTAACTTCGCTAAGCCCTATCACATCCCATTTAATTCCCGCTAGTTCCTCAAACAGCACTGCTAGGCTAGCCTCACTAGCTAAAGTTCTAGCGTTAAACGTTGCCAGGTTCAGATTCCAATGGCGGCCTGTCCGGAGCCAGAGATTCTTAGCACCCTCCGCTGCGTCACAGGTCTGACCGCCGCCGTGGTCAGTTGCTCTGCAGCCGCTGGGGACTGAGGGCCGAGGGTTAATTGGTTTGATCATAGAAGGTTGTGGCCAAGTACTACACCAGGGTGGCCAAATCCTGCTCTGGTGAGAGAGTGCGTTGTCGGTTCTGGTCACCGAGATAAGGCCGCACTCCAGGCCTGGTTATGCAATTCCATCGACACGCGGATTTTTTTTTTTTTTTAAAACCCGGTGGAGAATTGCGCGGCACCAGGATTTGAACCCCGGTCCTCTTGCACGCGAGGCGGATGTTCTACCTCTACGCCATCGCTGCAAAGATTACCTAAGCGTTATGATCACGCAATAGTGCGGCGTCTTAGATTGGCAATGCCATCAAAGAAGGTGTTCTTTTGTTCGCGGGCGTCCGATATGAATATCGGCATATGACTGTTGGGTTATAAGGAAAATGGCTGGTACTCTACCAGTGAATTGAAAAGCCTCCATGTGTGACTAGAAGAGCAGTATTAGCGATTATCAGGACAATCTTTTTTTGTGCAATTTAGGCTGTTTTCATATATTGGTAAAGTTCTGGTTCCCAAGACCAAGAGGCAGCGCATGAGTTGCATAAGGAGGCAAGAGAAAACGCTCTATAGGAAACAAGCCATCAACACTGCACGACTGACTTAAAAATACGATTTACGTAACTGTCCCCGGACATGATTTCCTCTAATATAACGCGAAGACATCTGTTTTTTGACCAGAAGGAATCTGCTCTTGTCTTCAAGATGTTCGTTTTTAGTGATGCGTTTCTGCGCCATGCATGTATTTTATTGAGTGTTCTGCTGACGCAAGAGCTTAACTCTGTGAATGCTAGCGCTGTGTACAGTATTGTCCCGTCGTTTGCGTAAATTATGTATCTAGGGCTGTCATCTATCCGAATAATGTTGTTGATGTAGAGATTGAACAGTACGGGAGAGTATGCTTCCCTGGGTACACCAGAATGAATGTATCTTAAATGAGAAAAGCAGGTGTGAATTGCTGCTCTCTGTTGTCGGCTTTTTAGGTATGTTTTGATTAGTTTTGAAAATTGCCGCAGGAGCCACAATTTTCTAACTTTTCGAGCAAAGTATTGTGATTAAGACAATCGATTGGCTTATGGTTTATGGATTTTTTAACGTCCCAAAGCAACTCAGGCTATGAGGGACGCTGTAGTGAAAGACTCGTTGAATTTCGACTACCAGAGGTTTTAACAATCACTGCCACCGCGCAGTACACTGAACTCTAGAATTTCGCCTGCATCGAAATTCGACTGCCGTGGCTGGGATCGAACCCCCGTCCTTCGGGTCAGCAGCAGAGCGCCATAACCGCTGAACCAGCGCGGCGGCTCCACACAGAACATTAGAAACACTATGAAGGAATGCTGGGGCCACAACAAGAGGAAAGAAAAGAAAGAAGACATAAATAGATGAACAAAGCTGCATTCACCACCCGAAATTGCTGTCGCGGAACTGCGCGCCACACAGGTGTGGTAAAGATCGGGACCCCTTTTATTGCTTAGCCCACGTTGCCGGGGATGCCTTGTATATGTAACCTCTATCACTGCTCAAACGACTCGTATGATAAGCTAAGCTTCCGGAACCTGGTTGGTTGCATCGGTAGCAGGCACCTTTCCGTAATGTCAGTGCCTTCAAAATTCAGCTTGAAGGCGCTTAACCAATACCGCTGCATCTATTCGACGTTACAAGTGTCATGGGACAAGCAGCTCCTGTAAAGCAATAGCCGGTTTTCTTTTTTTTTTTTACAGGTTTCAGCACAGGGCCATTCTGCGCTCGACGTTGCACTTTCCGTTGTTGCCTTCATTGCAAAACGTCCCACCTTCTCACTCTCCCTTGCACAAATTTTGTGTGCGTCTCACTCGGGTCATTAGGCGAGCCATGCGTAAAAAAGTAAGCGGCTCGGCAGGCACAATATGAAACACAGTAGCTCGGTGCTATAGGAGAGAGCTCCCTCAACAACAGTCGGTACTTTTTGATCGCTGCTCGTAAGCACCAGTGGAGCGTACTCGCACCATTTTAAAAGAGCGACCCTTTCGATTTCAGCATTTTTATGCATCTCCGATTCACGTTTCTCAGCGTTCAGCGCCGTCCTTTGTAACGTTCCCTCTTGACACAAAACTTTTTCCGTGCACGGCTTAGTGGGAACAGGCTTGCTCATGGTGCTGGAGGGGTTCGCTTACGAACAACAAAAAAATTCTAATGTTTCAGCCTGTTGCGTAAATTACTTACGGTTCCCCTCACTACCCCTTTTCCTTGTCAGGAGCGAACCAGGGGCTGGGTGCACGCAGTGGCCGCGTTTCTATGGAGGCAAAACACAAAAGGATTCCGCGTGCTGTGCGATGGCGGTGCACGTTGAAGATCCCCAGGTGGTCGAAATTATTCCGGAGCCCTCCACTACGGCACCTCTTTCTCTCTTTCTTCTTTCACTCCCACCTTCCTTCCTTACCTCAAGGCGCTTTTGACGTGCTCATCAAGAAGTGAGACAATTACCCCCCTCCGCCCCCTTTCGCTTCTGCAAACCAATTTTCGGAGGTCGGTAACGTGATCGCGGACTAACCGATGCCGCTCTGTAGCAAGGTGCGTTCCAGTAAAAGCACTCGCTGTAAAAAAACCACTACGTTAGCTGCACCGCTAGCATCACAGCCCTCGGCCTTTGTCACTTGTATGGCTGCGCGGCTGTGCCGGAACAGAATCGCAGCCTAGGAAGCCCAGCACTCGTTCTAAACTTTCCTTTCCTTTCCTACAGTTAGCACAGCTCGAGCGTACGCGACAGGTCTAATCAGGGTCTATACGGCGGTGGCTGCCACCTCAGTTCCCACGATGTAGTTTCTGTGCAAGTCATTTCACATTTTTAGATTCTTGTTTTGAGCAGCCGAACTCTATTACGCCCCTCTCGAGCCGGGATGACGGCAATGAGAGAAAATAGGAGATCGTAATTTTCGACTGTGTGCGCAACAAAAGCATGGAAAGAACTATACTGAAAGGGACATTCGAGTTATTCTTAAGAATTTACAAGAAAAGTCGTTTAAAAAGCAATAACTTATGTTACAGAATTTAGCAGAATTGTATTCTTAATAACGAAGTGTAAAATTGTGATTCTGGATGTGGATTTAAACTGCTAAAAAGTGTGAGAAAATGGTTTCGTGTCACGGGTACGTAATGTCGGAATCACGAGCATAATGTGTGGATATAAGCACTCGCCCTCGACGTTTATTCACTGCTGACCTTGTTTTTAGCTTCACTTTTCTTTTCCGAATTCATCGACAGACCATTTAATATCGCTGTTTCAAACCTTTTACACAAAGCCAACCTGAGCTTTGCGTTTAAACCTCCCGCTGCCTTAGTAACGCTTGATTTCTGCGTCCTCCTATCGAGCTTTGAATCGATGTCTGTAATTCGGTTTCTGGTCATGCGGTTCATTTCATGCAAGGGAAAGCCATTTTAAATATTGTCCGATATTTCGGACATTGTCAAACTGTACTCCGTGATAAAACGAGTTTCCACATTTCTTTGTTAAACCTGCGTACGAGCGTCCTGCACACCCAACAATTCTGGAGCAAAAATATTTTTGAGCAGGAAAGGGTTTATGAACGCATTTTTTTTCATATATTGTAAGGCTTCACTATAACAATCCGTATATCCGCAGATATCAAAGGCATTCCTCGTTCGTTTTCCATGGCATCGTTACTGTTCCGTGCAAGCGATGGAAAAAAATTAAATTAAAGATTTAATTACACACTGGAAGAACGGACCATTGCTTCAAATATTTTCATAACAGCACCTTACAGGTCTCAAATATCTGAAATTTTTGTCCAATACTGTTGTGCTTATTCTCAAAACAAGATGTCAAAGACTCAGACATTTCAACAAGCAGTGTTTTTTTTTGTATTTTTCCCACGAAGTTATATATAAAGTGTCTCAAACCACCGGATTTCAAGAAATAAGCCTCGCTTTCTTCCTGTCTTGTCGCCTTGGTCGTCATTCGTCCCGGTCTCTCCTTCGCTTCTTTTCCGTTATGTCGACTTCTTTATTTCCTGTTCTCCACATTTCCGACTTGTCCATTTCAGCTCTTATTCTCGCGATCCTTCCTGTTGGTCTACTTCGTTCGACGGCTACACAAAAGTAAGTGCCTGCGCATTTCGATCGGAGTAAAGGCGACGATGTCACCGGCGCTTCGCTATAGCTGGTTCAGACCGGCGCCTGCTCGGCGGTCTGCGGCCGCGGGTTCTCTCTATTCCTTCGCCATTGACACACGGTCTCTGTATTTCCGAATTTCACCAAACACACGCACGCACATTCACAAACGTACGAATGCGCACACATCCGTGCCAAGGCAGACGTCGTTGTCCGTCTTGAATTGATCCTGCCATCCTTCCTCCCATTTTCTACTCTCCTTTTCTGCTGTTTGCCGACACCGATGAGAGGGATATGGGGGAGACGACAGGCTCGTACAAAAATCGAATTTCACTCGACAGCCAGAAAGACCAGGCAGGGCGACGCAAGGTTTTTTAAATATTTTTGTGCAAACAGAAAAACCTTTGTCTCCGCCCTCCGTAGCGAGTATTGTATATGTGTGTCCGAAAGGTTTTGTTATTGCTCAATTTTCGACCACCTATATCACTTACTTTGTCACTACAGTTGCCTGCGCAATTCCGCTCGTTCCTAGTGCCTTATTCATTTCTATCGTGTCCGCGAGCTAAGATTTCATACGTCTTGATGACACGTAAAGCCAGCTGTCGTATCTGGATGTGAAAAGACGCCTTTGCGAGTCGCTAGTACGACCACGCCGGCAAAGGAGTTACTTTACATGGGAGAGTATGGGAAGATAGCAGGCAGGTGACAATATTTAGTAATATTTATATTTCTTCCAAATAAACTGTGTTCATCACGCGTATCTTTTTTAAAAGTGCTCAGGTGCGTACTGCAACCAAAGAAGTGGCCATAATACCCGATTCTGAGGTACATAATGTATGTGACGCTATACCTACTAGAGAAAAGATGCAATGCGCTTCTTAGAGCTCGGACCTCTGTATGCAAATCAGTCCTCCAAGAATCTACGCAGTTAGTCGAGGTTTACGTGGGATAAACTTGATTTCCATCGGGGCTATTAATGCCTCGAAAGGCAGCAGCTTAACTTGAGACACTTGGCACGTACCTCTGGTCAAAAAGCGCAAAAACTACAGTGACCATAAAGCGACCGAAAGGACAAGGGCGCATGTGTCGTCTCGCTCCCTTCCGTCTCTTCGTCTTTCTGGCGCTTGTTTTTTTTCATGAAAGCAGCTCAGTTTCTCGAAGGCAAGCTCCGTAGTTTAAGAAAAATTTCTATTGGTCTGATATGCTCGGACATCAAAGTGATTGGCAAAATACAAACAGTTTATAGATGTTCCCCTTGACAGATATCGGTAAGGGGCTGCTTCATAATTCAGAAGTGTCTCTGTAGAACTGATCTTTTCAGATCTCTGCATTTCCTTGGCTGCCTCATATTCTTAAATGGGTGCTTTCGCTGAAGCGCTTCGATAAGTGATACTTTCTTAGGCCACTTAGGGATCTTTATAGAGTCCTGACATCGCACAGCACAGGAGCTTGTTAGCATTTCGCTTTTATCCAAATGCGGCCCCCGTGGCCGGAATTCGATCCCGCCAGCTTGGGCTCAGCAGCTGACCGGCATATCCACTGGCACACCGCGCCGGCTACGTAATTGCCGTATGTCCACTGATACGCATACGTTTTTTTTTTATTCGAGAAGTGTGCCATGAGGCATAAGTTCAGAAAGGGTGAATGGAATGCAGGAGATAGAAAGTTAAAAGAAGGAGTGAAGTTCAGTTTCGCTGAAGTAGTTGTGGAGGTTGCCGCTTGCTTTGTTATATGTACGTGTTTTTTTCTCAATTAGTGCGTCTCTGCAACACAATCCATAATGCACCGCACGAGAGAAGGGGCGTTCAAAACGAAAGACAAATACACACAATGAATACGCAGGGTACTGCGTTTTCTTTGTTTACTTTGTCTGGTGCGCTGACGGGCATCATGTGAGTATCCAAGACAAAGAACCGACTACCCCACAATTCCAACTTCACCACTCACCCACTTATCGTATCCTCCAATTCATCCCGCCTCCCCAACGCACAATCACCATCCTATGGGTACCAGCACACTGTGGACACTCCGGGAATACAGCCGCCCACGAACACGCCCAAGCACTCGTCAGACGGGCAACAGACGGTCTACCTTCCTTTCGCAGCGCGTGTGAATGTCTACTTGCCTACCACGAAATTTCTTTACACTATCGCACTTACCGCCTCAGCTACCTTCCCTCTCATAAATCCCTGTCCCAGGCCGAGCAAGTTGTTTGGCGTCGATTACGAACGAGCACTATGCAACCCCATTACCTTAATTCCCTAATTCACCCAGGTGAGGCTTCACCTCATTATCGCCTCTGCTCGAGCCTGCGAGCAGATTTTATTCATATATATTGCAATTTCCCCAACAACCCTACTCCCCCTTTGAGGGGGCTGAGCGACAGCAGCGATGCCAGGTTGCTCTGCGCAGCTCACGGCCGGAAGATCAAATCCGGATCGTGCGCGGGGCCATGGAGGTCGCTGAAACCCAAGGAATTTCGGCCACCTAGAGCGGCATGAAAGCCCACCGTCTTCCACTTCCCCGAACCCCCCCACCCGGAGTCAATAAAGTTTTTCCTCCTCCTACTAAGTAGCATCTCCCTCCCCCACCCCATATGCACACAGAAACACAAAATATGATTTCCTTAAATATGGTCAAGATGAGTTTGGACTTATATCGATCACCAGTTTCCTTTTTTTAACACGCTATTACTGCTGTCTACAGCAACGGATTTCACCGGAGTCTGCCCTAAGCCGCGCCATGACCTTGAATCGCGAGAGATGGGTAGGTGGCGAAGCGCGCGTCACAAAGCTTAGCCAATGAAGAGGTCGCGTGGTCACACAGCTGTATCCAATGATACAACGCCTGTATCACAGCTGCGGCCGTGTCGCGCGGTGTAGGTGGTGTGGGATTCTGGCTGGGAACTCCGGACGGAGCGGACGTGTGTCGTTCACGTTCCGAAAAGCAGTGCTAGAGCACTTACTCCGACTTTTATTAACCATGCAAATCGCCTTTAATTCTTTTTTTCTGCAAACGCACAGTACGTTATCTTGGAGTCACCATTTCTTGCCTGTACTCAATTTATGCTTCGTAAACAAAATTTCCAGCAAATTCCAACCCCAAAACACAACACTGCACGATCCTTCGCACGAGGTTTCTCTGAAATCATTTAAGCGAGACAGCACAGCGGTTGCTACGATCAAAATCCTTCAGCCGAGCTTGAACGTAATGGTGCGCATCTTTGTGCGAGCGCTCAGGATAATGCGGGCTTACTCAAGAAGGACGTTGCTCGCTCAATTACTCGCGAAGGTTCAGTCCACGAAGGCACCCGGTCGTCGATTCTTTTGAGGTACGTTCATTAAGAGTTCTTTGTCGAGATATAACATCCTAGAAGCTCATATAAGTAGCTCCGTCACACTTCATTTTTACCGTGAAATATTTCAGCGCTTGCTTTTTATCTATCGCAAACGATAGCCATTATAAAGCATAAGATGCACGACAGTGCAAAGGAAATAAAAGAGTGGCAGTCAGCAGCCCAAAGCTTAAGCTCAGAGAGCAAGCAGAGAAGCGCGACGTCTGGCGCTCTCCATCGCAGTGAACAGCGTGCATTGTTGAGGAGAATCCCCAAGATGAATTACAGTCTAAACACGATTACTCCTATATGGGAGTAAGAAGGGGGTAAGCTGTCCTCTAGCGTACACCTTTTTATAAAAAGGTGTGATCTAGAGGACAGCTTACTTCCTTTTTACTCCTTTTTGTTTAGAATGTATATTCGCAATAACGGAGTAATTACTCATGAGGATCCACCCAGGAGAAGCCATATGGCTACAAAGGAAAGCTATGCAGCTTCCACAGAAACATTGAATTCGAAGAAAAAATTTGTCCTGGTTTGGGGACGAGTTTTTCTTTAGCTACAAAAACGTTTTTTATAAAGCTGCATAGCTTTCTTTTGCAGCCGTGTGGCTGCACTTGGGTGCATGCTGGTGAGTAATTATGCAACCAATTGACAACGCTATGCACAGTGTTGAGAGAGAGATCAATATTTGTTGATATATATCAAACCAATCCAGACGGCTGTCTTGCTTCGAGTCCAATTTACTCCTTCATAATTATGTCGTCGTCTACTCACTTTGATCCACTCTATCTCTCCTGGTTTTCGTTATCTTCTTCGCAAACTCTGAGAACTGCGTCACTAGATATATTTTCACTCACAAGACTCGTTCCAGTGGCACTTTAGGCAATTTCTATAGAGTTCGGATTTATTTCTAACTACCCGGCTGAAATAACAACCCTATGATTCAACTTGTTCATCCTGACAGCCCATCACCCATCGGTTTCACGTGAATAGCTTAAAAGCAGGCGCAGTATTTTACCATCTAGGATAAAGCCAAAGAAACCGCTACCCGGTATTAGGACCTCGATTCTCAGAAGCGGTGGGCCACAGTTAATGGCACGTGTGTATTTAGTTGTTCATTCATTTACGCTGAAAAAAAGTACTACTAAGCATCGGTACACAAAAGAAATGCTTAAATGCGCATGACGAAGTCCCTCAATTTTTTTAATGTGCAGATGAAAGAAAGAGCGCATGGACTTGAGCAACAAATGCATTGAATTTATGCGTATAAGGAAAATCAATGCTTGATTGCTGCTTATGCAGGCAGGAAGTCCAAATTTTTTCTCTCAATTTGCTTAAGAAGGGATACAATAAACTGCGCGGAAACTTCTGGATATAGAGCCAAAGGCACACCGCCGAAACGCCCTCTCTCTTTCTACTCAGCGCAATATAATCCCCGGTTGAAGTTAATAGCCTTCCCTTTAAACAAAGTACATTCTTAATACTCGGCTGTTCAAGAAATTTTTCTAAATAATTGCCAATTTTGATCTCGGAGAGTCAGGGGAAGAGCACCTCTTTGATCCGCAAATTTTCTAGTCACGGCTAATTGAATAGACTGGTACTGTTTCGTAAATTCATTTTTGTAAGTTTTCTTATACAATTTTAAATTCTTGCTCCGCATTAACGAACTCCTGCTCATCATTCTTCGCAATTCCTTTTGTGCACATCAGTGCACTTTCAGTCGTCGTTCTCTGCTTAACAAGTGACAATGCGCCAATACTTTAAATCAACAACATTGGAAAGGACTCAAGATAATTTTTCCCGTGGAAAAGCAAATGGAAAATAGAGTCGTCAATAATATTTAGATAAAGAAATTGATATTTAGCTTCTCAAGTTGACATTTTTTTCAAGCCCTTCGAAACCTCAGATTGTATGGAAACAACACACGAATTAACAACAAATTAGCCCCATGAAAACTTGTGAAGACGGTATATGTGGTTATTATTTATAGCCACACAAAACACGCATAAAAGACGGCACAGAAGAAAGTAGTCGGAAGAGCTTCAATTTTTGACGAAGGAGCGCTCTCACATGAACAAAGTGCCGTTCAGCAGCTGGACAGGGAACTGTAGTTGTTCAAGAGTGCGCTCCACATAAGGTTAGCCCCTGGTGCCTTCGTCCCATCGTAGTAGGAATTGGAGATGCGCTATGTCATTGAAAATGTTGAGTTATATGATGAGGCGGATAAAAGTATTAAAAAACCTCCTAAATTAACGGTGCAGCCACCAGAAACCGTAAGAGGGCGTAGTAGCCCTCTCCTATAGAGCAGCGGTGGCCACGCCGGCTTGTGCACTCATGCGCATCCAAGCGCTCAATTGCTCTGCATGTTAATGCGCTCAGTGGCGGAGCGCTTGCTTTTACGATCCATTTAAACAATTCGGAACTCACAGTTTTACTTTTTTGAGCCAAAAAACTCGGCAAGCCTTACCACTGCTACGCTTATAACTGAAGTGGAATTATCCACCTTCCACGGCAGAGTGACTTCAAAGAGTTTTACAGCCACCAAAGTGATTTGACCACAAGGCAACAGACGTTCTTCTCTGGGACACTTTCAAGGCGTCTGTGTTGGTAAAAAAGCCACGAGCAGCGCTGAATAGGAGTGGTGCTTCCCCATGTTATGGCCGCAAAATCCAAAAAATGCTGAACGCCCGCTTCAATATCACTGTCATCGTCATGGAAGCTACTTTGACGTACACTGATATTATGCCTTGTTTCTCACACATAAACTCTATCAGTGCACTTGAGTGGGTTGTTTCATTCGGGCTTGTAACACTGTTTTCATGAGACATTATTCAGGGTTACTGATCTCTTTGGAGCACTCTGGACATCTCTTAAAATTGACAGCCGCGTTCGAACTGGAAACGTGTTCTGCCGCATCGGCTGCCTATTTGAGTCAATGTACTTTTGTGATACATAGTTTTCCTCGCAATGCATAGGATTACCCACCTTTATTCATTGCTCCGAATTGTTTGAAAGGCATGTTGAAGAACATAGAATTCAGAAAATGAACACAAGGAATCGAAATAAATTTCTTTTAAACTGTTGAACTTAGAACCATTTCTTGCTAGGATACCTTTCCCAGCAACAAATGGAGTTTCACTGCTAAAGTACAACAGCTAGAAACTCCTTGATCGTATTAAAACGGCAAGCATGCTTTGCTGCACAAAGAGCTGTAATTGAGGCAAAGCAAACTTTACAAAAAAAACATTTACAAGGTGTAGCGATTGCTTGGTGCTTGAAACATTCGCCTTTGCATGGCGTACCACTGAAGACATTTCTTCCTCATGCAGTTGCATGCAATCAGATTGTTCTGATTTTTAAAAGGATGCTTACCATCCAGGGGTATTATTTCACTGTTACTTTGCCAGCCACCGCAGTATCTTTAAAGGGCAGTCTTACCCCGCCACTCGGAATTAGCGTATGTATAGACAATTTTTTTGAAGCTTGGAGAAAAATCCACCTTGGCGCAAATAAATTCACATAGACAAAAGAGACAACGGACAGGCGCCAGGTTTTTCGCCACTGGGTGCTGCAATGTTTTTTTTTTTTTTCATCAAGTGCACAGCAGAGCCAATGGAAGGCCCGAGCCTACCGGCACTATATTCAGTACTCTAACAAGAAAAACCGCTCTCTTCGCATTAGGGTCATTTTTGTTGTCGCAATATTAACCGCAGATCAAGCTCTGAAAATTAAAATCTTTAAAAGTAAGTGACCACAATTATTACTTGTAGAGGCAACCGGAACAAATTTGCGCGCTCGGTTCTCCTGCCAAGAATCGATCGCTTTGCGGGGGGAGGGGGCGGAAGGACTTGTAGCAAACGCAACAAGTTAAGAGCCGCGCTTCTCAACAAGTCAAGCGCCGAGGCCGGACTGTCCTCGAAATGGCCTCCCCAATAAATCCGCGCTAGAAGGAAGAACTTCACTTTTCAATCAATATCAAATAATGGCTTCCTCACCGTTGGGCGATGTTCCTCCCGTTTCACCTCCTCCTTTCTTCCGTGCGACTTCGCGGTCGCAAAGCGTTGAAGAAAAAACTAGGTCGAGTTTCTTTTTCCTTCTTTAGTCGTCGCCACCGCACAAGGTTAATCAACACACGAGCGCTGTGTCACTCGTCGGCGCTCAGCAAGCCCCCCAACTAGAGATCGTCGGAGGCGTTTGTAACTTTCTTTCGAAGAGAACACGTCGTCGCAAAGAAGTGAGTGACGATCACACTGTCATCGCGCACCGCCTCACGCCGACTGAAGAATGTGTCGAGCTTCTAGTCACAGTTGGTATGATAGACTAGTTGCGCAGGTCCCTCTCGGCTTGTGATGTTTTGTGAGTCACGAGTTCTTTCGTCACTCGAGTGATAACACTGACAGCACAGGTCGTCGACGCATCTGGTTCACCGCGTGAAGACTCCCGACGTGGCCACAAATATTTCCACCGTTTGGTGACGTATTCACTTTGTGTTTGTTTTTTTCCTCGGCACAACAAAGTGTAGTCGCACAGGCTCGGCACGAAGCGACGACGGTATCAGCCGCGATCGACAGTCGAGCAGTCGCAGGTTATTGCGCTATCGAAAAAAGAGAGAGAAATTAAGGAATGAACCCGTTTTGCAGATATCGGTGAGTGAATAACTCAGTTTGGCACCACACTGGGCAGAGCACCTTCAGACAAAACACCCAAGGGGGAAGAAGTAGTGTGACTTGAATGCTAGCACGACAAAACTGTTGCTTTCTGGAACTGCGTTCAACTTGCAGGCGGTACACACAACACGCTCAGGGATCAAAAAGCGGAGAAAGTTTTCGGGAGTGGCAACGAAAGTGCGACTGGAAGGGGATTAGAAAAAAATAAACCAAAGGGGAAAAAACAATAAAAACGCTTCCCCGACCGCACGAGCCTGTGTCGTCCCGAACGGAGAAACTCAGGGGGACGAACGCATAGCAGCGGATCATCCGTAGGACAGCGCTCCCGGTGCCTGCAGCATCCAACGTGCTGGAACGATCTGCAGATCGCAGCCGATCGCAGCGCCCCTTGAATTAGACACCGCCCCCCGAAAGTCGGTTCTCCAATAAGATGGCGCTTCCTTTGCGCCTAGCGCCATCTATCGACCGCGGCGGACGTTAACAGTGTCTGGCTCCGCGGTCAATAGGGGAGCTCCCCTTCGTACTGTGGGCGTCACAACTGAAGAGTTCCCTTCCCCTCCGCATTTTTTCCCTCGGGGCTCTCGTCTTCTTTGCTTTGCGTCCGTTGGTATTCGTCTCTCGGTTGACTCGCTGTCCCGCGCTTCGAATCTGGCGGTTCCTTTGCAGCACCAGCCGGCCGGAAAACATGCTCCGTGCTATTGGACCGAGAAGGAGTGCTTATTTCGTGATGCGTGGGCGTTGGTAGGCAGCCAGAATCGCTCCAGTCTGATTACACTTGAAAGGGCTCCAGCGGCTCTATGCGACCGAAATTTCTATCCCATCTCGGCTACAGATATCCCCGTAATCCCTACTGCAGGAAGTTGAAGTTGCGTTTTTTTCCCCCTCCAGTTTCGTTTGTGCGATAAAAGCGATGATTAATGCTCAGAAGTGGTTTCAGAAAGCAAAACGCGCACTTTTGTCTTATCTTTATGCACGATTTAAAGGGGTACAGACAAAATTTTTTGTTGAAAACTATTTCTCTGCAAAGGACTGTACATGGCTAGTAATTATCAAAATAAGCTCAGAACACCAGTGCTTAGCGAGAAAAATTTCTTACATACTATTTGTACCGGCCGTTTCGGTCCCGATAGACGCCAGCGCTCAAGTGCACCATGACGTCATGGTCGACCGGTCAGCCTGGGTTACCGCATTCCTAAGGACGTCAAACAGAGGCGCGGGCCCCTTGATGTAACTCGATGCGGGTGAAAATGCCAAACGGCTCATCGAACAACAGTCTAATGGCGACTTTCAAACGCAGAGTTGGAGCACTTCGGGAGCAACATTTTCTGCTCTTTTCGGAGCAACTGTATTCCAAACGCAGATCCGAGGCACGGATCGCGTATTCCAATCGTAGACAGGGAGCGGTTGCCGAGCCGGAATTGCTCCGTGGAGCAGTCGGGACTGCTCCGCCGAAATCGGCGGAGTTTACGTGACGTTCCTTTTTAAGCGGCACTAGCGGCGCCCTACATGCTCTGCCCTGCATGCTCTGGCCAGAGCAAGTGTACTCCAATCGCAATTGCAGGTCGCGCGCTCTGCGCCGGATTCAGGCGCTCTGTAACAGAGCGTGCAGACAGCTCCGAGCCTGCGATTGGAATTCACCATAAGTCATATCAAATTATGCTCCCCTCATTGCCTGTGAATCCAACTTCCTAGAAGACACCTCCTTACCCGCATAAAGCAAATCATACCGTTTGTTTCTTTATTTCCTTATCTGCATAAAGGAAATCATATCGTTTGTTTCTTGATTTCGGCTGGAAAGATTGTGCTCTACCCTTTTAAGCACTCAGCGCAACTAAAGGTCATGGCCTTATCCGCATAAAGTAAATCATATCATGTGTTTCTTTATTTAGGTTGGAAAGTTTTCCTGTACCCTACCCTTTTAAGCACTGGGCGCAACTGAAGGTCATGGCCACTCAGGGGTGCATTGAGTTAGCTTCTTTTTTTCTTGTAAAAGGACCCACACCACGCGTTGATGATAACCTCTGTATATGAAATTTTCCACAAAGGCGCAGGGAACTACCACTTACGCGAAGGTCAGTTCAACAATTTTCTTTTAAGATAAACGAACTTCTGCGATGTGCCTCGTCGGAACGGCCTTGTATAGAATCGAAATTAATTTCATTTTCACGATTTCTAGCGCAGTGCAACTTTCAGTTAGGCGAACATTTTTGAAGGCACGAAAGCACTGCTACGGGACGTGACACATTTCGGCAAACCTGCAGCAATTTTCATCAACGAAACTGCTTGCATTACAAATCCGAAACTATGCGGCTTGATGAATTTAGCAGCGTTACTCCTCACGTGGAGAAATTATATGATTAAATATCTTCTTTAGGGTGACGTTGATATGAAGGTGGCTTTCAGCCTGAGCCGTAGCTGTGGGTGTTGCGTGGAGCACTTGCATTAGGTGCGGTCATTGCTTCACGCGAATTGCAGCATTAGAAGCACTTTAGTCGGACACAACGCAATAATGACGCGGCAAACAGTCCTCAAGGAAGGCTCTCCATCTAATGGCACCGACTGTTTGTCATGAGGTCGCTGTTTATATCCGAGCGTCGCATTGCAGGTGGCTGGGAAGGTGCTTGCGTGAAATGGAAATAAGTACGACGTCTTGAAAATCAATTATTGTCATTTGCTGGAGGGCCTCCTTTGACAGGTATTCGCCGCTTCGTTGTGAAGTTGTATCTGACTACAATTAATTTGACTAGCGAGCAGTAAATCTTTGCCCCTCATCAGACATTTGTAAATAAAAAAAAGTGCCAGAAGCATTGCAGAATTAGCTCAGTTTATGAGGTCAAAAAAATTACCAAAAGCTGCATTTTTTCTCCCCAGAGGATTTTAATATGGCTATCCACTTATTTCTCCATACGAGCTCATAAAAAACGGCAAAACTCAATATGTTTAAAAACAGATAACATTTTTAGACGCAATGGTAATTCAGGTAGCATAGAAAACCGGCATGGTTCAATTTGGGTCGACCAGTTTGAACAATGAAACATAAATGGCGTGGAGAAGCAGACAGGATACTTTGCTGTCATTCAAATTTGCTGAAGGCAGGCCAAACAAGAGGAAGTATATTAATCGCCAGAATTTCAGTGGGGAGACTATGCACTTGACAAAGAGGGCATAAGGGAATCGCTAGGGAAACAGAGCTAAGCTATAGGCTCACTACGTACCAGCATGAAATACGCTAAAAACCGCACAGCAATGGAAGATCTAAATTAAGAATAAATCCTTGCCCACTGTCTCAAATGTGCCAATTAAAAGCACAGAAAGTTTCCCAAGAACACAAAGAAACAAAAAATATTGTTTAAGCCGCGTCTAAAAAATTAGCATTGGCTTAGCTCGGCTATGCCAGCATATACGTAGCGCGAGCTACGCTGAGCCGCTGAGCATCAACTGACGCTGAGCGGCAATTTCGCTCTCCTTCTCTATGGCTATACCACACTGGCAAACGCCCCGCTATATGTATATCCCCACTGATGCCTCTGCGCATGCGCACAAAATGAGAGGCGCTATCAAGCGGCTCCGGCGCAGTGTCAGACTTGGCTACTGCGCAACGTAGGCGCACAGCTGGACACGCGCCGAGGCGAGGCGCGCGCGGCGGCGTCGGCTCCGGTGAGCTAGCTGTGCACCGTGTGACGTCACTGCTTCGCGCATGCGCAGCACGGCTCTCCAGGAGCCAAGCGAAACTGCTCAACCTCGTTAAGTGTGGCTCACGCTACAAAAGGTGCCATCAGGAACACGTCTAAAGGGAAGTAAAGATCAAAGTGACTAAAAGCGAAAAAGAAGCCGAGCGACAGTGATCGTATTACAAAGCCCCATGGGCAGAGACATACATCGCCGAGCAAATCTTTTTTCTTTTTCTGAGAGCGAGATAAACACAGATCTCAAACACTTTTCTCAATTTACTAGATGAGAACTGCCACGATATGCTTTTACTTAGCAGTTCTCAGAGTACTTTCTTTTCTACCCGAGGATGGCGATATCGTCAAAGTGTGCGTAAAATTTTCGCAAATGCAAGTCGTCATCATAATAATCGTCATCACCCTTACAACAACCACTGCACGACACCGGCCTATCCTATATATCCAAAATAAACCCTGTCGCCTGAGTGCCAGTACCCGTGGGAAATGCCGCCTTTGAACGTGGCTTGCTGCGCTTTAGGATTATCACTATAGTAAGTAAAGCTAAGCTGTGTTCAATTTAAACAGTAGTGCACTGTGGGAAAGAATATCCTGAAACATCAGAGGCGTGTGGTTTCAGCTCGTATTTTCCACACACTGTTCTTTTGCTATGAAACTAAATAAAACAATGCAGCGGATGTTTACCACTCCGATAATGCGCATGCTCGCGACAGCTGGGTTGGTGAAAATGTCCGAAGCCAGTCTGGCTGTTAAGTAATTCTGTGCGGCGTTGATGTTGATGACAACACCACCGCCAACACCACAGTGACGTAATGACAACGGGGCAGGGGAACCGAAAAACCTGTGGCGGCACTGGCATCGCCAGCGGCGCGGATTAAGATGAAGTTGGCGCGACCTGCCTCGCGCAGACCAGAAGCTTTCGCTCGTGCAACAGAGAACGCTTTCGGCAACCGGCCTCACCAGTAACGTCGACAGCCCGCTCCGCCGGCTCACCATCCGTGGCTACCAGGTTTCCAATAAGTGCGGACCTCCTCCCACATCTGGTGACCCGGTCGACAGCTTCGACGCACGCAACGCCGCTTCCACCGGCTCTGCACTCCTGCTCGTTCTGTCCCTCCACTTGGCCTCAATGATGGTCCGAATACAACGACGTCATTTGTGACGTCACTAGGTATTCCTTAGAGCTTACCCGTGGCATTAATGCGAGTATAACGGCATAAACGTGGCCTTAACAGCTGTCGCTTTAAAACATTGAATTACATATATTTTAACCTAAGATCACCAAATGTGGCACCATCTTCGAGCACATCAGGCATGTCGCGTTTTCACACAAATCCTACGACTTGTGACGAACCAATGACGCGACACCATCACGCGGCTGCAGGTAGATGCAATGCCATGGTGTTTGTTTGTTGGAATTGTGTGTTCTGATGACGGAAATGCTCGCATGTATTGTATTTTTTTACACGGTTGCCGCCCTGGCCGGAAGAGCTCGCCTATACAGCAACCATTTCGCAGACAAGTCACACGAGCCAAAAGTTCAATTGCAAAAGACGATGAATGCTACACTTTAAATACAAGACCTGGCTCACGAGCCATGTGCAGTAAGGTCATCAACATTTATGCCGGTAGAAACAGCCAAACATATCTTCGTGCTGCTGGCAGGCATATTGTTGAACCTGAAGATACGGAGGATATCTTTCAACAGACGACATGATCCTGCAGTTCTTAAGCAACTCTTTAGAGCTGTGGCGGACAGTTCTTCTTCTATGGAGTCTGTGAAAATAATACACGTATTATTATATTTATTATTATCCTTCCATCTTTTGTGAAACAAGTAGTCGAGCTTTCACCTTGGCAACTAGGTCCGCTTGTAGATAAAGGATACACTGAGGCTAATCGGTTAAAATACGTCAGATTTCTGCTTTCGGAGCAACAAGGTTCAAAAAGAGACTAAATACGTCTTTCACGCTCGCACAGGCCATTTCCGAAAATTAAAGCGTTTTGGTGAATTTATTGAGCTTATAGGCGGGGTACTAATCCTAGGTCTCCACTGTTGTTGTTACTGTTATACTATCATATGGCTTGAGCTGCACTGCAACTCCCTTTTCTTCGATAAAGGTTTTCCTCTTCCTTCACCTCCTCTTCATCGGAATGCGCTACTGAGGGCTTACCGCCTTAACCTTTAATACAACAAGCCACCCAGAGTTTCTACTCCCCTATCCTGCCTTTCCTAGTCCTTCCCTGGTCTCTGCGAATCTTACATGGTCACACGCACCTGGAAGCACGGCTGCGTAATGTTTCCCAGGCGAGAAAACGGGCGTACTTGGGAGCACTTCGTGAGCACCTGAATGTTTTCTCACGAGAAACAGAGAACTCAGCCATTTCCTAAGACGATACAAAGACTCCCGGCGCGCAACCAACAGTCGTAAATGCTCTCTCAGCGAAGCAACAGGCCGCATCGGAAACGCTGCAAGCCAAAAGCAACACGCCTGAAGACGCAAAGAATGAGCAATTGTTTAGAAGCAGAGATGGAAGGGAAAGGTTTCGAAGCTTTCCTGGAAGCAGCAACCGGGGAATCATAAACAGGGCGCGGAAACGGGACGTATACACGGACCAGTGAGCGAACGGCGTCGGCGCCGGAAAGAAAATAGGGAGGAAGGGAAGAAACGCGGTGGCAAAAACAGGTTATCTGTCTGGGTCTGGCCCTGAGCTTCCTGGTGCCTCGGTATATAGCAGCAGTCCGAATGGGAAACGAAACGATGACGGGAGCCGAGAAAGACAGGCACCGCCGGCCAGGCCTCGTGAGAAAAGCAACAGGCGGGAAAGGAAGGAAAGGGGAGCATTCTGGGGAAAAGGGGAACGAAGGCAAAATGGGCGAGCTAGATATGACGCGGAAGCCGCGATGCGGGATGGAGGAAACAGTAGTGGGGACCACTCGCGATGGGAAGGTAGGGAAAAAGGGACGCTGAGTTAAGGACGCAAAGAGGATTGGGGAAAGAAACAGATGAAAAAGCGCTATCTTTGGGAAGGAAAAGAGAGTACAATAACGAAGGCTTAGAGAAAAAATCTAGGGAAGCGAGAAAGAGAGCAATATAAGAAAAAGAGGGACGTGAGAGGCCGACATCCCCACGCCTTTCCCTTTCCTTCGGCTTCACACTGGTCTCCTCGAGTGGCAGGCAAGGAGTTGGCTTGCCTTTAGGGAACGCAACAGGGTCCGCCGTGCCGATGAGATTGAATCGAGGGGAAGCAGAATTGGGGAAGGAGGAGGGAGGTCGTTGGCGGGCGCCGCTGCGGTGGCGACTGCAATAACGAGATTGCAGGAAGGAGCGCAGCTCCAGCGACAACTACGAAGGCAGCGCTGGGAAGGGGAAGGAAGGCCAATTGGAAGCGTCAACTCGATTAAGAAGTGGGCCAAAGACCGGGTTGCCCAACCGGAAGAAAACCGGTTTGGCTGGGCTGCGAAAAGAAAAGCGGTCCCTGAACGAACGCCCACAATTGTTGCTCGCTCAGGGATGCTACTGCTCTGAGGACGCTCGAAAAAGGCAGGTATACGAACTTTCGAGTACAATGATTGAAACAAATGTTATGAGACTATTCGTTAATGAAATAAGGAAGTTGACGGCGCGAAAGTCGCGGCACGAAGGCAAAAAAACTGAGTAGAAAGTGCGCAGTGTAATCTAGCTCTTGGGGCAGAAAACGTGAGGGCAAATACGCATGGCTGCTCACTCTTCGCAACTTTCTTGGTCCTGTTTACATGAAAGATCTGCCGCGTTGAGGTGTCAATTACAGGATCGCTTTCTTCCGCATGCTGGAAATGTTTTTTTTGTTGTTGTTTTAATGATAGAAAGCGAAGCGCTAACTGGAGAGACAAGGTGTACTCACTGTAGATGTTAAATATTCAATGGAGAAAATAAATAAGCAATTAAGAAAGGCATTAGGACGTTACAATATATTCATAATCAGATGTACACAAAAGTATTACAAAAAACTGAAGGCAATATGTAAGCAATAATAAATAACATCAGGGCACAATATCACTAGACATTAGCGTACCACGCGCAAATGACTCAGAGAAACGATTTATTTATTTATTTACACTTTCAGCACAATGAAGCGCTGTTGCAGGAGCGGATGAGTAAAACTATACAGATATGAGGTAACATACAATGTGCTGTTGAAAACAAAGAGTCTGCTCAAAATAAACATAAACAGAATGCAAACTACATCAACAAAATAAATAAAACAATGATCTGGGGGGGAAAAGAAATATAATGTATGAACAAGAAGAGTGGGGTATAGTAAAGTTCACACTAGCCTTGTACGCATGAATACTAATAATTATTTGCGTGCGATGGATATTAGCATAACTTCAGAATCAAAGTAGCGATTATTTTGATGTATTAGATTGCACACTTCAATGATGCTTGGAAATATATGAATTTGAACATGTTAGGATGTGTGTAAAATGATTTCTGCTTAAGTTCGTGATGTTTTCTTGCTGATGTGAGCAAAATTACAAACGACAATGTGTCCGAGGAAATGTTTATGCATTGCACGAACTTTAATGATTCGTTGCAGGGGTGGGCAGAAAGTGTTGTTGTTTTCTGGGAAGGATGTGTGGAAGAAGGTTAAAAATATTTGTCATAATGGCGAAATATGAAACGCAGAGTTTTATTCTGGACAGCCTCCAACCTATTAATCTATGACTGTGTATATGGATTCCAAACTACAGAGACATAGTCTAAAAGTGGATATATTAGTGATTTGCATCATTACTAGCTTTATTTCTGTTGAAGAATTAGTTACTGTTCTCCGCAGAAAGCCTACCATTCTAACCGCTTTGTTACAGATATAATAAATGTGATCAAGCCATGACACGTTCAGCGTGAAAATCAAACTAAAATATTTATGTTGCGTAAATTGTTTCAACTACGGTTGTTCAGCGAGTAGCTAAAAAGCGAAGGAGACGATTAAATAGACAGGGGCATCGGGAAAGTTTTATCAGAGTTAATGCGCAAATACAATGAATTCCACTGAGCCCAAAACCTAGCATACAACTCTTGTAGGCGAAGGTGATTATTAGAGCAATTAATCATTCCGTATAAAAAGCAGTCATCAACATAAAGACGAATCTTAGAAGAAATGCTAGGCAAGAAGTTTACGTATATAAAAGAAGCAATGTCCCGAGGACCGAGCATTGGAGAACCCCTGATGTAAAATTTAAATGAAGCACAGTCAGTAGAGGTGTAAAAAAAGAACTCTTAGCGATGCGCTAGGGAGCTGGAAGTCCAGTTAACTAGGTAATGATTATTTAATATGGCGTTAAATTTAGCAATGACGCCGTGCGGTGTCAAATGCTTTCTTGATGTCTATAAAAATTGCGTCAACCTGTTTATGAACATCAAGGTTAAGAGGAATGTCATTTGTGAATTAAGGCAGCTGCGTTACTGTACTAAACCTGCGCCTCAACACGCGTGTTTGAACATTAAGCCGTAACGTATTAGCCTGCAAGACGTGATTTGCTTTTGGATCATGTGTTTCAGCATTTTGCACAAGGGTGATGTCAAATGATATTGGCCTGTAATTCGCCAAAAGCTGTTTATCCCCGGATATATAAAGAGGAGGCAGTTAGGCTAACTTCCATGAACAGGGAGCTATAGCAGATGTTGAAGAGTTTTTGAATATGACTTACAGATATCTCAATGACCACAATGACTAACGAGCCAGGACGACGTTATTACCGTCCAGGCCGGTGCATGTCCTTGTATTCATGTTGAGGATAAGGTTTAAAACACGAGCCCTACTTATCTCGATATCACTAGTTGCCTCAAAATAAACTATATTGGTAAATGCCGAGATGAGGTTGTTATCGGAAACAAATATGAACTGAAAATAATGATAATGCGACAAATATGAAAAAAAAAACGAACTGAAAAAGAATCGCTGCCTGGTGTCAACTGCACATTTATAATCCCGAAATCTTTGCCCTAAAGCGTAGAAATAATTACTAATCCTAATGTGACTCTGTGTGCTCACACCACAATACTCACGCAACAACATTTAGCACCTTTCCTGTGTCGTTATATTGGGAACGTAGACGTGACAGCGCTCCTAATATATATTTTTGCAGATTTTTACGGCATGTTAGACTCCTTTAGCATACACCTATAGGATACCGTCTTGCCGTTACCAGAGTTCCGGAAGCCCGTCCACCGCCGATGAGCGCGCGCTGATTGGTCCCGATGCTGCAGGCGCGTGCGCAGCTGCCGGGAACCTGGCGCCATCTGGCGCCGTCAAGGCGATTTGCGCATGTGCATTGGCTGTGAGCGGGCTCCCGGTACTCCGGTGCCGGTAACGGTGCCATGATAAACGGTATACTAAGTGTGTCTAATGTCTGAATGTTCCAGAGAGACGCTTACGCACCGCAGCAAACATCCTGGTTAAGCGCGCGCCGATCCCTCTCAGAGTAGTTCGCGGCGCCACCGCAGCATGGCGTCGATTTCATAATAATCCCCAATATGCTCGTGAAGCCCGAAGACCAGGAATATGAATTGTTTCACTGATACTTCAAACGCTTAGGATGTGCTACCTGGGTTTCCCAAACGTGATCGATTGTCTTTTGCTGCGTTTTAATATTTTTAGCTGTGCACTAGGAAATGTTAAATCTGGAGAAAACAAAACTCTGAGGTACAGAAGAAAACTTGGAACCCGTTTTTAAGTGACATGTACGCTGATATGTATTGGCGTAACTGTTATTAGTGCTAAAAAACGGCTTAAATGTGATTTAACCCCTGTTTAAATGCACAGAAATCCTCTTGCCCTCGCTCATCGCCGTCGCAAAACTGACCTACATTTATCAAAGAAAAAAGCAACGGAAAACTTTATGTTGTCCCAATAAGCTTTGGTGTACAATTTTTGCACCGTAGAAGACTTTCTTTCAGCAACAACAGAATTTTTTTGCAGTATTGTGCAGACCTCTGTCGTAACGACAGCGTCGGTTTTGTCGTGACAACAGACAACTTCGCTCCACTAGAGAAAAATCTCTCGCAACGACAGGACGACAGATTTTTCTTTTTTGCATTTTGGAACCAGATCTGTGGGTTTTTTTTTTACTAGAGATCCTGAAGTGGCGGGAAACGCTACGCCTTTGACCTTAATTCCTATATTTCAGCGTAGGTTCTAAACATAGAAGCGGAAAAAACACTCATCCATGACGGACGCGCCCGTGATTCTTTTGTCCAATACACCGGACAAATTCTTCTGCTGCTCGGTCTCAGGAGCACAACGCAAAACCTACGCCGTCTTAAGAAATGATGCTGAACCGTCGGCATAAGAGGGAGCTAGCAGCACACCTCTCTTCCTTCAAGTTTAGTGCTGTCTAAAGGACTAGAGTTGTTGCTAATGTGGCTAATGGTGCATGTAATTAGTAGTGCACCGCCAAACATTACGCACGCGTCAATCGATTCGGCCTCAAGCAACGCAGCTCGCGTTCTGTCGGAGTTCTCGGCATTGCTCGCTGCCCGCTTCGAAAGGCCATTGGCCAATGGTTCCTGAGTCGCGCATAGAATAAAAGCGTTGCATGACATCAAGAAGGTCCTCGTTAGCACAACCCTGACAAAAAAGGAAAGAACTATGTTGAAAAAAAAACAATAGGGCCCCTAAAAGATGCACCGTGATGCCGCAGCCAACTCGGAAAGTCCAGATCGAGGAGGCTAGCCAATACTTTTAGCCTGGCATACGCGCTCAGTTTAGTGCTCTTTTGGGGGGAAAAAATTGACAGATTTTAGATCTCCGCACGTGACCAAACGAATTTAATTGTGTGGTTTGTAACACTTCAACATGTGAGGAAGTCTTTTCGAATCACAGGACACACTACAGAAATGGTCAGGTGCTTTTGGCATGGGCATTGTTTTCGATTTCAAAATTACCAGTCAAACTGAACTTGTGTCGGCCGCAAGACAAAATCAAAAAGTGACGTTTACATTGACGCTGCCTACGACGTGCGCAGGAACTGCATCATTTGTCCCTTCTGGACATGATTCTGTGTGCACATCGTTTTTACTTCCATTCATGCAATCATGATTCCTGTCGTGATAAGCATCGTTTTTAAAAAAAGGCGATGCAAGATAAAAAAAAACATTGAAAAGAGAGCAGTATTGTGAGCAAGACGATACACTGTACGCAGTAGTTCAAAAGCGGTTCTTAGGAGCGCTAATGAGATGCACAGTTAGAGAATATAATATTCTTCCATATACAAGAAAGGGTATGGAGACTGCATTTTTAAAGCGCATGTATAAAACATCTTGGTAAACTTTCAAACTCCCAAAGAAAACAAAGAAGAAAACTAAAGAGGATAAAAAAAACGGAAGGATCAAATATCAGAAAAAAAAGGAAACACTCTCAGCCCGAGGAATGAGAAAGAAAGAGTTCAGGGTTTCGAGAAAAATAAAAGTTCACCACCTGACAATTTTATAAATCACTATTTCATCGTGTTAAGCTCAGGCATACAAGAGCCAAATACATGTAAAAAGAAAGTAGGGGCGATACAGAAATCCTGGAAAAAGCGCAAGGAGTCAAGAGAAAAAAGGGATCAGGACACTGAACAATTACGAGCTCCACGCGAAGTCGAGAACAAAACCGAAAAAAAAAAGTGTGGCGACAGAACACTGGCAAGAGACAGCTTTTGACGAAATCAAAATAGAACCAGAAGAGAACAGTACAATATCATTAACCTAGATTGTATTCACGGTTCACGTGCCGGAAGCCTGATGGTGACATGAATAAAAAAAAAATCTTCCCGCAAACAGAAACGGCTCCATTTATTGTTACGGCCTCTACTTTCTATCACCGCTCTTCCTTTATAGAAGCGCACGTTCGCGCGTTTATCTTTTTATCGAAGAACGTGTTTGTAAAGACCTCCACTGAATACTCATTTGATATGTTTATTACGCGGTAGGGGTTACATCCATCGGACAGCCGCTGCATATTGTTTCTTTGTTTTAAAGTGGAACGCCGGCGTCATTGACAGATATGCTTTAACCTGACATTTATAACCTGTTCTTATTGTTATTACGATCGTGAACTATTAGTTTATTCGTTCTTCACTTACATTTTCTCAACAAAATCAATGTCGCTTCATATGCAGTCTTATATGATTTCGAATTCTGATACAAAGTCGAATCATGTTAATTAACACTTGACGGAGATCGAAAAGTTTGTCGGAATTCTACGGATCAAACTGATAGGAGAAAAATAATATTTCTTTTAATACACACGATTTTCACGGCCGAAGCGTCAGTGCGAGTAAAACGGAAGCTCGAATTAAGCGAGTTCGGATTAACAATTTTCGGCTGTGTATCGCTGTCTCTATACGATAGCCCATGTTCGCGAGTCTCGATGCACCTACCGCGTGCGCCTCTATGATTCCTAGTTTGATTCGAACCAAAAATCTTTGAGAAATAAAAAAAATTCTCTATGCATTTACCTTCGTCGCAATGCGAGTTTTGGCGAGAGCTCGATATGTGCAAAGTATGTCACTCGGCTGTCCGGTCGAACTCTGGGGGAGGGTACCTTTTGCTGACAATGTTAAATTAGTCGGATGCAGCGACCAGGAATGGGTCGTGCGTTTCACCTGACTGCGTCACGTGATGTATTACGCACTGCCACATAACCATCCACATGTATCCGCCTGCCTAAGTCGGATGCTTGACGTGACAGACGCTGCGAGGGACAAAGGAAGAGTGACATTAGTGATTAGCTTTCTGGCGAATCAGGTTGGCGCGTTGTCATGGCTTAATGCGTTACGCCGACAATGACACCAACGCGACATAAACGAAAAACACAGCCCTAACTGGACACTGACGGGAAATCTCAAACTAGGTAACACGGATAGATTATTCCTACGGAACACTACCGACGTTTTTACCTACGCTGATATGTGGCTGTATAGCTGAAATAATTGCAAATGAGAGTCCCGAAATCGTTCCAGATTCAAAGCACCTACAAAAACTGAAGTGCCGCGAGACGTCTTTGCAATCTGACCAATAAGAGGCGCGCCACTTCCAACGACCGCAAACTCAACCGGAAGCCGAAAACCAAGAGTCAACTAATCAGTGGCGATGGCGGCGACGTGAAAGTGCAGGCTGCTTCTGCCATCCGCTATTTCGATTGGGGCTCTCCGCTGCAGCGCATACGTCTGCGGCTCGTTGTAAGCTCCGTGGGTTCTAAAGAAACTGCATGAAGAACAAAGTGCTCATCGCGTTCACACATGTATGCATCGGTGGCGGTAACGCGAGCGTGTGGCCTTCGGTGCGTCGTGTGTTGTCGTGGAGTGTAACCGTAAGCTTCGAGGGATCCTCAAAAGCATGCGAGAAGCTGTCACTCTCTAACGTATTCATTGAAGACCACATCCGAGTAGAAAAATAGCACGAACATTTCTCACCAAACGCCGCACTGTGCTGTCGATTATCGCGGAGGTGTTAACTAACTACGCAGTAAGTATGTTCGCAGACAACACTTGTGATCGACTCCGCTGTGGTCGTTGCGATTTTTGCTTTCGTGAATTTGCTTTCTGTGGGCTGTAAGCGGAAACGAATGCCGGTAACTGCTCCCAGCTGCAGTCAGCCGCCTGCCGCCTTCAGCTGTCGGCAGGAGATGCACGCATAATCTTGAAAAACACGCATCAGCTGGTAGAACTTTTTTCCTGCGAAAAACTGTGCCTTTGCGGACAGGTGCCTCATGTACTCCGTGCATGCTGACCTGCGCTGAAAAGCATTTTTCTTTTTTTACCCGAATGAGAAGTTTTGGCTCATACAAGCGGTACTTCTCAGATATTTTTCAGCACATCTAAAAGCATATTTTGTTTTCGGCTGCTCAGAAGGCATGAAAGGTCACGCGCTCGCGTAGCGCTTCACACGTTGAGGACAGGCATGCATGCGCGTATAAGCATTAGCGCGTACAACAAAATACAGAACCAAACACTTTGCAATTTCACAACGCTCAAAGTTTGCACAAAGTAGCCGATTCTACGGATGATTTGAGAACGAAACCGATCCTCTGGCCGAGTAGCAAGCACACGCGGCATGAATGCCGTTGATAGTCTGCGATTTTGAATTAGCTGCCTAAAACCGTCATACGCAGCCTGTGTACACAGTATGCGAAGCGGAATCTTCTACGCTCTTGTGTGCGACTAACATTTTTTTTTTCCGACAATGGTATTATGTTGCTTTGAGTACGTGACCCTTAGCCCTGTAGGCTAATATGGCCGCCCTGCTTTTCTCGCTTTTCGACGCTAGTTGGTCGTAGAGATGGCGAGATAGTGTTCATCAATACTCCACCAACCGCCGCTGCACGAATCCTTCAGTGGGGGCGTCAAGTGTACCTCGCTTTTAGGCAATTTCCTGGGTTATAAAAGCGTTATGTTATGTAAAAATCATATATTTACTCTCAACTTAGCCTACTCTATAAGTCTGGTCTAACTTAGTATTCCCCTTTAGTGTCCAGTCAACAGTCGTCGCTGCAAAAAAAGGAAAGCCACAGCGCAGCCAGTGAAAAAAAAAAGCAGGAACGTGTTAAAGCAACGCAAACGACAGACGCACAACACCGCGTGCGGCCATCTTTGTCCTTGTGTCGTCGCAGCTGCCCCTGTCCCGCCTCTTTTTACGGCTTTTGTTCCTTATAACGTCTCACCAACCGGCCTGCAATTATGCCCTTCCTAAACGTCTTCGTGACCCCGTGTGGCACGAAGAAGAAAGGAACCTGAGAGACCAGCAGCAAAGTTCAGATGAAACAAAAACAACACTCGCGACCATACGCTTAAGAATAGAAGAAAGTGAGGGCGGATGAGGTGGGTCAGAGGACACGGAGATCTGACGTAAAGAGAACGGCACGAGGTTCCGGCGAGTGGGAGGGGGGGGGGGGGGTGGAGGTGGGGGCGAGCGCGGGATACACACTCTCGCGTCAGCCTGGACACGCCGCCCGCAGCGGCACGTCGGATGGATCTGTCGGTCCAGAATGGGAGGCCGTCCCGGATAGCGGCGATGAGTCAAGAGGAGCAGCGAAGCATTAAATTGCCCCCCATCCCTTAATGGCGCTGTACGGCCAGCTGCTGCCGCTTGGTGGCATCCCACCATGATGCCCATCTGCCTCCATTTTCTTCCCCTGGACCGATCCGGGGAACGAGAGGAGAAAAGGAAGTCTCGGGAGGAGGACGTCATTTCGACCCCTGTTCCGAGAGCGTGCCACATTCGCGCAGACAGCCCGGGGTCTCTCCGCGTCTTTCTGCCGGGACCGAGGGCCTCGCAATGGCGCTGAAAATGGGTGCGAATTGCGCTGGGAAATTGTGCGAGGCCTCCCAGGATTTAAGTTACTACTGCGATCGCTATCTAGGCTTCAATTTCGAGGTAGACTCCGAGTTCTCGTATACAACATGATTGCTCGATGGTACACGAGAGAACAGGGTGGTTCCCGGCTCGCTAGTTTGATTGTAATAATAGGCGCTTTATTACTGATAGCGAACGGCGTTCAAGTACGCGTTTACTGCAGGAACAATTATATAAAGGAGCGAAAGTGCTTAGTTTGGCAACGCGGTACATAACCTAAACCGTGTGAAAGACAGGACACCGGTGAAAGCGGAAGTGAAGAAAAAAAAGCCAAGTTGATCTCTTTCGCTTATGCACCGTTTTATCTACTGATTCTTGAGGCTTAGAAAATGTGGTTCCGCCAGCAATTTCACCTCGGATGCACTCTGCCTGATCTGTTTCGTCCTCTAGAGGCGCCTAGCTGTTGACATAGATCTGGAAGGTGGCGTGACAGTCAAATAATCTCCTGGTCTTGAACAGATAAGAGTGCTGGATTTTCATTCATGGCCTTTAGTGGAAATCAAACGCGACCGTGCGCTGCGCGTTGCCAGTGCGTGTTGGAGAGCTTAGATTGGTTCAAATTAACCGGAAGACTTCTACTTCAGCGTCTCTTCCTTTCAACCTCTTTTGAGTGCAGAAACAGAAAAAACTTTACTGAACGAGCGAGTTTGAACTCTTCAAGGGCCCAGGTCTGCCACACAGAGCCCTTACTTTACGCGCATGTGTCCAGGCCACGCTGGGCCACGACATTGGCACATCGGTTCAAACAGCGAAGTTGGCTGTCCTGGCCCGGCTACGCAAGCAGGGCCGCCCATTCTTTCCACGATCCTATGGCGCGCTGTCACTGGGGCGAGGATTGGCAGGGCAGCCAAAATGGATGTGGTGAAAGGTGGCGTTTCAATTCCTCCATCATTATCTACTTCACGGCGCGGTTAATGAGTCCACCAAGAGTGCCACAATGATACCGATTTGTCCTTCTCCCATACGATACTTGCGCACTCTTTTTTATTTTCACAGCGAAAGCGTTTGAGACCATGTTTCGCAGTGTAGTGGCCTTGCGCTAACACACAGCCACGCTAATAAGTTAGCATTCACTGACGTCATTTATTACGTCTCTACAACGCGTCACTCTCAGTAGTCTCAGTGCAGTGACGTCACGCGTAATCTACGAGGCAAGGAGAAAAAGAAAGATGAAAACATTTACCACAGCAGACAGCTCTCGCTGTATCTCTCTTTACACAGTGGATAACGTTTTGCAAGCCTTTCTTAAATAGGGGACGCGGAGGAGCCATCGCCAACCCCTTCGCGGTTACACGTGCTAACTTCGGAAATTCGAGGAGTATTTTTGCCAAGATTCATGATCTAACGCCTGCGTCCCAAATTAGCGCAACCATCGCTTCACCTTTTACAGCAATATCTTTTAGGCCAAGTATCTGGCTTGCGCGTCGTAGTCGTCCGGTGTCGTCGCCGCGGGCGTAAACGGTGGGTGCGTTAGCCACATCCACAAACCAGCGATGGGTGGTGGGTGGATGGATAGATGGATGGAAAAAACTTTATTAGCGACAAATCTATATTTTCCTGGACCCTTAAGGGTAACTGGGCGCCATGGTCGATCATCGGCCCAGGATGCCGCACTTGACAGCTGCCAGCGTGGCTCGGCGTATGAGGAATCGTTGCTCGTCCTCGTCCTCGCTGGCCAGCAAGTGCTCCCACTGCGCCACACTCGGGCGGTCTATTTTAGGCTCTAAGTCTGCCTTAGGGCAGGTCCATGTGACATCCTCTAGTGTAGGTTTACCCTGGCACCACGGACATTCGTGTGCGTATTGTGTAGGGAAAATCTTGTGTAGTTTGTGCAGGTGCGGGTAGGTACCGGATTGTAGTTTGCGCCAGTCTACCGCCTCCTCTTTGGTTAGCCTTTTTTTGTGGGGCTGGGTAGCGTTTCTGGTGACCCCTGTAATGATCGAGCATGTCTGAGTACCTGGGGGTAACAGGGTCAAAGCTGCCCGTGGTGCAAAGTGTTGATTCTGCTCGGTTGACGCACCCTCGAGCTAACTCGTCTGCTGCCACGTTGCCCCTCATCCCCTCATGCCCCGGAACCTATACTATATTATGTTCAGTGTTTATGCATCTTCTCGTCGTGTGCAGAATATGATTGGCGATGCTGTCGATCCTGCCTCTTGTGTAGTTTCTGAAAGCTTGTTTGGGATCCGTCATTATAGTGAGCGTTATAATGGTGTATAGTGGTTTATAGTAGTTTATAGTAGGTTTATAGTGGTGAGTGGATGTCACCTTATATCACGGTCAAACTAGGTCGCGTAAGCCTACGGGTGGCTCTTCTTGGAACAGCCGCCTGCCAGTGCCGGGGTGTGTCACTTCACCACTACATCAGCGCGATTTGAGGTGGCTGTATCTTTTCTACCTCAAAATATCCCCAAAACTATATGCCTGAACACCTATCACTGAATCTCGCGCTACACAGTATAGTAACCGTCCTGCGAGTTATTTCTCCTATTCTCTATCGGTTTTCCTCTCTCTCTCGCTCTACTTAGCGAAGAGAAATGGAATATCTCGTGCCGAGATGCCCATCTCAGGGGCAGGCTATAGCGACCACCGAGGGTCGCGGCAGCGGATTCAGCGTCCCGCGCTTCGAGGAGCCAACCCTCGGAAGTGGCCGCGTAGAAAGAAACGGCGCTCTGGACGGAACGCTCGCAGACCCGACAACGCGCCATCCATCAGCGAAGACGCGACCGCCGAGCATCGCCCCGTCCAATATTTTGCCTGTCCCCGCTCCCGTCCCCCCGCTCCCTTGGCCGCTCTTCGTGTCATGACGGCGGTCATCTAGACCAGTCGGTCACCTCGGGAATATTCACCGTCCGTGCTGGTGGCGGCGACGGTCGGAGCCAGCGAAGACATGGTGGCACAATTTCTTTTTGCTCGACAGAAAAATATGCGACAATGAAAACCATGCAAACGGTACATTTCGTAAGGTTATGCAAAAAAGGAGAGATAAAATGAATTAGGAAACTTATTGCGCTATGAATAAATCAATACTTAATAGAAAGAAACGAGTAAAATCAAAGAAATAAAAGAACTATGTATGAAATTTATTTCATTGATTCGTTTTTTATTTATGGTGAACAACACCGGAAGAGGAGCCGCAATTGTAAAATTCTGTTAGGTGAACTGTATGCCCTTCGCTCTCTTAAACTACTATAGAGGTGGAAACGCTAAGAGCACAGAAAAAATACCAAATACAACAACACTGCGTAATGAATGAAGCGTGTGGCGCATACTCTTTGAAATGCAATCACTAATTTTCTCCCTGCGAAACACACCGTAGGATAATAATCACGCCCTTTTCATGTAACCTACAATGAGGCGAAGACAACATCTGCAGCCACTTACGAGCGACTGTCGAACGACTGCACTCGATGACTTTCTAAAATGCAGCCGACCAAATTGCTGTTACCAGGACACTGCAAGTGTGATAATAATAATAATTGGTTTTTGGGGGAAAGAGAATGGCGCAGTATCTGTCTCATATATCGTTGGACACCTGAACCGCGCCGTAAGGGAAGGGATAAAGGAGAGAGTGAAAGAAGAAAGGAAGAATGAGGTGCCGTAGTGGAGGGCTCCGGAATAATTTCGACCACCTGGGGTTCTTTAACGTGCACCGACATCGCACAGCACACGGGCGCCTTAGCGTTTAGTCACTAATCAAACAGCGTTGGTGCAGTTTGCAATGATTCCTTTATGCATTTGATTAAATTTAAATTCCCAGCCGCCAAATTGGTAGTGAGTTCTTGTGATTCTCGGCAATCCTATAATATACGTATCAGGGTGGTAGGCAGTGTCTGAGTGCCGTATACACGCAAAAAAAGGGAGCAATCAGCACACTTTCGCAGAGCAATTCTTTAAAATTTAACATCAAATAAAAATGTTTTCATTGTTCCTGCATATAAACAGCGGCATCGTCATGCAATATAAATGTGGCGTTCAGTGGGTACCCTAACACAGGGTGAGAATAGAGGATATTGCCGTGCTCCTCCATCTCTTGGCTGGTTGCTTCTTCGGCACACTCCATCTCCTCACTCATATATACTTCATCACTTTCATCCATTTTATTCTCTAGATAAGCGTTTCATCATTGCGAGCTGCACGACCACTCGATTTCCCAGACCTCATTCTCAAGAGACCGACATCTATGGGGGCAGTTCAGGAACTATACTTAAAGGCATCCCTGCAGGAAAAGTTTTTTTGCTAGGGCAGCCAATAAAAATCACTCGCTTGAACAGCACTGATCGCAAGTAGCCTCCTTTCACAAAAAATTCCGAGGCGATCCGCGGTGGATCTTTTGAATGTCTTGGCAGCCACATGTTCATATATCCGAGGTTGACCCAACTGTGTGCGTGATATCCGACGTGGCATATTTAGGCTCATTATATCCTCTGTCAACAAAGAAAAGTTTGCCATATGCGAGGCTAGCACCCGAAAGTTGTTGTATCCGAAACGGCATGCGAAGGTTTGTTATATCCGAGGCAGCTTACTAAG
The DNA here is from genome assembly GCA_030143305.2 of Amblyomma americanum. Classification (NCBI taxonomy): domain Eukaryota; kingdom Metazoa; phylum Arthropoda; class Arachnida; order Ixodida; family Ixodidae; genus Amblyomma; species Amblyomma americanum. The sequence goes on along the minus strand of JARKHS020010413.1, from coordinate 336,154 downwards.
TTCGTACAGGCTGCAGACTAAGTTCGTTCGTTGTCCGGTAGGCAAGGTGGTCAGCTGCCGCTGGCTACTGACAGACGGCGGTCGCCATTCCGCGTGCATTGACCCATCTAATGCTCACGCATTAGTAGAATTATTTCGGCGCTTGTGTTTTTCGCACGATCCGCACATTTCGGTTCGTAGTAGCGATGTATCCATACAGGTCGCGGACACTTCTTTTGTGGGCAGAGTGTGGAGTTATCACCTTTTATTAGGAATGATAACAATTTGACGAACAATTAAGACCTAAAGCCCGTGGTAGGACAACGCAGTAGTTTTTAGCTCAATAATAAACAGTTGCGATATAGACACTGCACTAAGCTTTCGATATTCACCAGAGGATTAGCCGGTTACTGTTAGACTTCTAAGGACTCCATAATTAACCTCTACATTAATAATCATTCTAGGGGCGACATAGTAGTAGGCTAAACGAATCCACTAACCCGTCATTGTGCTGCAAGAACAAGTGTATCGATTAGGCTCTATTGATACTCCAGGAGAGATGAGCTCGCGCTGCGCTTATCTTCTTCAGACTTTGCGTCTCGTAATTCAGATATTTGATGAATTTAACCATTTTTTTCACATTTCCTTCCCGCTTACTTTTATCCCCTTTTATTGAAGCACCAGAGCTTTAAGCTGTCACGGCGAGGCTGTTTAATGCGATATCACTTGCCCGCCAAGCAGTACAAAGTCGTAAACACCACGCCATCAGAGCAGAGGCAATCTGGGGAGGCGTTCGCGCGCAGGGCTCTCAGCGCCCCGCCGAATCAAACGATTGGGAAGGGGGCAGCAAGAAAGCACTGGGAAGCGTACATAGCCCATGATTGTGGCGATGTGTGTACGAAAGGGGGTGGAAGAGGAGGAGGGGAGATGTCGGATCGAAGACGGCGTGAAAAGGTGCCGCGTAATTTAAAACTTGGCAATCGAACCGCGGTGCGGCGCTCGTGATGTGGGCCAGACCCCATTTCGATGGAACAGGGGGGGAGAGGGAGAGACCTCTCTCAGACAGCGTCACGCTCCGCACGCCACGGCTGTGTGCATGGCGCAAGGAAATCTCGGCGATCGGTTTCCGATGAAAGCCTGGCGCTAATTAAACACAATTAAAGAGCGCGACGCGTGAGAGCGAGCGGGATGAGGCTTGGGGGGAGGAGAAGAGAGGGAGGCGGAACTACCGCCGAAGCGCGTGGAGACGTGACGCGGTAAACAAGGAGGTTTCCTGTGAGGAGGGAAAGGTGGAAGCTGAGTTCCGTGCACACGCGAACATAAGCGACCACCAACGCGAAGGAAGTGGGCATTTCCCTACAGCTGCCGTTTCGACACGGCTACGCTCTGCTAAGCCGCAGAACCATTACGTACTTCTCCACAATCCTGCACTCTATGGAAGATATATTCGATACAGGAGTAAAAATTGTGTAACCTGTCCTCCAGCAGAGTCCCTTTTGGGGGTAGGATATTCAGCCCAAGGCATGGGGTCGATTTCCATCGCAAAAAAAAAATTCAAAATACTTAAGGTGGGCAACGCAAAACAAGTTCTCTCTCCAAAACAAGAACTTCTAGCGGTTACGAATATCTTCTTTGTTTGCGCAACGCTAAGACCTCCGGTGCCGCGCCTAAAAGCTTTATCCCATTCCTAACTACATCATGTTACTCCATGCTTTTTGGTGGAAATAGGTCTGCGTCGCCAAGAGCAAGCCTTCCATGTTTTTAGTAATCGAAATGTACCCCTATACATGAGCAGCACATATTCCTACCTCTAAAAAGTTGTGAGCTAGAGTACAACTTACTCTCTTTTTACTCCAACAGAAGTGTTAATTTTTGTTTAGCGTGTAGCTAGCATGGCTGCTGGTGCAACGTTCGCAATCACAAGCTGGTGCTTACCTCGATATTTTGGTTGAAGAAGGAACTAAAAATCCCGGAGTAGGGACGCCACTGAGCGTTCTCCTAGCGCAATCTTATTACTTCTACCAGGGCCCCTACTGCACCGTAATCTCTGTTAAAGTTACTCTAAGGACCTTTCAGGGCCGATATAGTCAAGATTCTGAGAAGTCAGCAAGAAGACAAATATTCCTGTTTGCTTGTTGTTCGTATTCGCACTGCACCAGACCACACATGCACAAGCTGTGCTATCCTAGCCTCAGTTTGTAGCATTGCAGTTGTGTAGCGTAGAGAAGTCCCACTGACTCATTTCTCAACCTTTCGAGGCCTTAAACTGCGCATGCATTATATATATATATATATATATATATATATATATATATATATATATATATATATATATATATATATATATATATATATATATATATATATATATATATATATATATATATATATATATATATATATATATATATTGCCACCTAGTGTTGCCAGGTGGCGCAAGCTGTCCGCGAAGACGATGAGGTTGCGATCGGGCTATCGCGGATCGGCCGCCATTACCGTCTCCTCTTGCCGACTCCAGCTGTTGAAGCGTCTCTCCGTGAGAACTCCGTGACAATTTGGTGGAGGTGCTGGGTACGAGTATCCCATGCAAGAAACCCCTCCAGGGAGCCGTGCCGCCAGCCCTGCACCGATTGACACCCCGGTACACCGCTTCAGCTGGAGGCTGCAGGGACTTTCACCGGAGCTTGGACCACTCGCGACAGTCATGATACCAGCCACCGGTATTCTCACGCAAGCTGCCGGTGCTACACCTGCCCACTATACCTTGCAGACCCCGCGGGTTCCCAAGGCCTTCCACGGGGACCTTTTCGAAGACGTGGAGGACTGGTTCCTTCACTTCGAGCGTGTGGCTGCTTATAACCAGTGGGACGACGCCGCGAAACTAAGAAACGTCTACTTTAGCCTAGAGGATGGCGCCCGCACGTGGTTTGAGAACCGTGAGGAAGTTCTAACTTCCTGGCGAGAGTTTCGCCGTCGCCTGCTGGAGGCCTACACCAGCGCGGATCGCCGCGAAAGAGCGGAGCGGGCAATCCAGTCCCGCGTCCAGCTACCGAACGAAAGCGTACAAATGTACGTCGAGGACATGACGCGGCTCTTCAGGAGAGCTGATCCTGCCATGCCTGAAGAGAAGAAACTTCGGCACTTAATGAGAGGCGTCAAAGAGCAGCTGTTCGCAGGCCTCGTGCGCAGCCCACCATCTACAGTTGCTGCATTTCTTTCGGAAGCCACAACGATGGAGAAGGTCCTGCAAAAGCGTTGCGCCAGTTACGACCGGCCCGTGCATGCTGCTGCAGTCACATCATCGTTTGCCACCATCGGACAGCATCCTGATGATTAGCGGGAACTTATTCGCACAATCGTGCGTGAGGAGCTTCACAAATTTTGTAGCCCGATCGCAACCTCATCGTCTTCGCGGACAGCTTGCGCCACCTGGCAACACTAGGTGGCAATATATATATATATATATATATATATATATATATATTATATATATATATATATATATATATATTTATATATATATGGGGGGAATAATGACACCTAGTGTTGCCAGGTGGCGCAAGCTGTCCGCGAAGACGATGAGGTTGCGATCAGGCTATCGCGGATCGGCCGCCATTACCGTCTCCTCTTGCCGACTCCAGCTGTTGAAGCGTCTCTCCGTGAGAACTCCGTGACAATATATATATATATATATATATATATATATATATATATATATATATATATATATATATATATATATATATATTCGGAAGAAGAAGATGAAGATGAAGACCGTGAGAGCGAGGCTTCGAGTTGACCGTCGCACACAGACTACTGCTGATCAGCCAAAGCATCGGCCTTTTACCTTTACGGCGTAAGCCTTTCTCGGCTCACGAGTGGCGTGGACGAAAGTTGCGCATGAACTTTCAATCATAAATTGTATCGTAAATAAAAACAATTTATAAGTAGATTAAGCAACAGTTCTTAAGCAACATATATGTAATGAAATAAATATAAATAATAGATAATCCTAAAAATCTTAAAAATACAGAAAATAAACGAAAATGAAAAATGGAAGGCGAAAAAGAGGACAGGGAAAGGCTTTCGCGTTTGCACTCATAAGCACACTTAAGTGACAATAATAATTGGTTTTTTGGGGGAAAGGAAATGGCGCAGTATCTGTCTCATATATCGTTGGACACCTGAGCCGCGCCGTAAGGGAAGGAATAAAGGAGGGAGTGAAAGAAGAAAGGAAGAAGAGGTGCCGTAGTGGAGGGCTCCGGAATATTTTCGACCACCTGGGGATTTTTAACGTGCACTGACATCGCACAGCACACAGGCGCCTTAGCGTTTTTCCTCCATAAAAACGCAGCCGCCGCGGTCGGGTTCGAACCCGGGAACTCCGGATCAGTAGTCGAGCCCCCTAACCATTGAGCCACCGCGCCGGGGCAGACTTAAGTGCAATCCTGTAATTTTTTGTGAATCCGTGCTTTATGGGCGACGTTAGTTACGTCTTCCAAACTTACGATAAGATAGTGCTTGGAAACGGAACATTCATCGCAGGATTTTAGTACTTCAAACTTTGCATGCATTAACACTGAAGCGACGGAGAACGGTTGGCCTCGTCTTTTCTTTAAAGATGGAGCAATTGTCTGCTGGGGGTTAGAAAATGCATCGCACTACCTGTATTTTAAATGACGACAAAATTTTTAAGTCCAATTCTTTCTAGAAAGAATGCCTTTTTTTCTGCCTAACATGCACCAGTATATCCAGAATTATCTACAGAAAGATTTACTAACAACATTGAATGGGGTCCTCCTCAGAGTCCCTTTAACACTACGTTATCACGCGTCTCTAGATCGCTTCAGCACAGGTAAAGAGGCGTCCTGTGGATGAGACGCGAAAGTCCCCGACAAACTATTCAGCACACAGAATATGTCATCAGGCAGAAATACTGACTAAACTATGCTGTGGCTTAGTTAAAACATTCGCCAAGAGCCGTCATCTTCATTTCTCTCTCCCTGAAGACATCCCTCCGTTTTCTTCCCTTCTTCTATTCTTTCCCTCGTCTTCTTCTCTTCTTCTTTCTCTTATTCTTCCTTTCTTCTTTCTTCGCATTGTTTCTTTTCTTCTTTTTATCTTTGGATTAGCCTGGCTCTCAGTGAACCTTGGTTTGCCTTGGCGCCGATCTACTTAAACGCCTAGCAAAGCCAAGATCAGGAAGAACTACTACACAACAGATCTCTATCTTACCATAGGACGAAGATATAACAGCGACTGGTGACGCCAAAAACTATTCACAATCATAAAAAAAAACCTCAGCTTGAAACTGTCGCCGTAAGGAACGGGAAAGAAGGGGTGAGGCAGATTATATACGAGTTAACACGGCACTCTCTGCCATTGCCAATTTCGCTCTAACTCCTCCGTCATGACGCAAAGGGAGCGCTGGAAAGTCTCTGTTCTTGTTTCTGGTGAGTCTTTTGCCTCCCTTCTTGCGCGCATGCATGTTCCGTTCCCTTGAACCGAACGAGACAATGATTACTCTTTGGCAGCCGCTGGTTGGCAATTAGGCAGAGAGAGAGATAAAGAAAAAGAGATAAAGAAGGAAGAGAAACTGGATCGAGAGAAACAACAGCAACAGCAGCATTTTCTTTGTGCGTGTGCAATGCTCTGATAAAGCCCTTTTCAAAACGACAGCCAGGAAAGTTATATTGAGGAGAAAAGAAAGAGAAGCACTTATCACCTGCCAGTGCCATGCTCTTAATTTCTCGCTCACAACGCCGACACCGGAGTTTGTGAGGAACGGGGCCTTCAAAGCTGCCGCATTAAAAGCAACAAGCGAATAATAATGACGCGGTGTGAACAAGACGGCGGTGGTGGCAGTGGTTCAGCAGAAGTTGAGTACATAAAAGGTGTTTATAGTGGCCAACAAAAGGCGTTTGCAGTACTTTAAAAAATAGCCAAGCAGTCGTTACTGTGGTCAACTCCTTGCTAGCGCATTCAAACCTTTCTCTTGCCGAGCATCACCTGTCACTTTTTTTTTACTTCTAGGAGGGGAGACGGAGGGACCGGTCGGCTACGCAACGGAAACATACACAGCCTTAGGCCGGCTCCAACTTTAAAACATTGCCATGTGTTTTAGTTGCGGGCATACGGTCCCGCTTTCCCTCACGCGGAGTTCCTGTTAACGGACTTGGTAAGTATTGTATTTGGTATAACGCCCCCATGCAACGCGCGGGGTACAAGAGATGCCGCACTGCAGAGCTTCGGATTAATATCGACCGCCTGGGGTCCATACGTGCCACTACATAGCACGCAACACTTGATGGTGGTTGCATTTCCCCTGCATTGATGCCTGCGGGCAGTAGGATAATAGTACACGTTCAAGAAGCCCAGACAGCCGAAATTAATACAGCGCCCTTCACTACGGCGCCTCTTTCCTTATTCCTCCTTTCTCATCATTCTGCATTCCTTCCCTCACGGCACGATGCAGCTGCTTGCTGGGAATAAAAGTGTTGCGCTGTTGCTTTCCTAATGAAAAAATTCTATTTACACTTACATCCAATTCAGCTGGAGGCGCACATAGTGTACAACACACACATGTGTTGTGTGATATCATCGGTGGTTAAAGAAGCCCAGGTGGTGGAAACTAATCGGCAGCCCGTGTCTGGAATATGGAGGTGCCTTAAAGACCTTAAACCTGGCATACACTACCATGCTAATTTCGTCGTTCTTAGCCCCTCTGTTCTACCGCGCAGCTAAGCACGCCGGCAAATTATGATTAGTGCCCAAAATGTTTAGGCGTGGTATACACAACGAAAAAAACAGCCATTACACGTGTAAGTGGTGAATCAGCATCAGTGGTGCGCCACTGCCAGTCAAGGCAGGCGATTGGAAGTGAGAGTGTAGTCAGCTTCGTTGCTTTTTTTTTTGTATCAGAACAAAGCTACAATGCTGACGCAATGTCTCTGCTCTCTGGATCTCTGAAACTGTGCAGCGTTAGAACAAGCTGCTTTCCGGCCTTCGTGGCCCGCCCCGCCGCGGTGGCTCAGTGGTTAGGGCGCTCGACTACTGATCCGGAGTTCCCGGGTTCGAATCCGACCGCGGCGGCTGTGTTTTTATGGAGGAAAAACGCTAAGGCACCCGTGTGCTGTGCGATGTCAGTGCACGTTAAAGATCCCCAGGTGGTCGAAATTATTCCGGAGCCCTCCACTACGGCACCTCTCCTTCCTTTCTTTTTTCACTCCCTCCTTTATCCCTTCCCTTACGGCGCGGTTCAGGTGTCCAACGATATATGACACAGATACTGCGCCATTTCCTTTCCCCCCAAAACCAATTATTATTATTATTACTATTATTCGTGGCCCAAATACGCAAAGCCCGAAAGAGGTGCTCGTGATTGGACGAGGGCGTTATGGCGGCCCTAATTTTGGCTGCCTTGATTGACCACCACTTCAGAACCGTCCAATCACGGCCCGATCTTGTTAATTCCGTCGTATGTTTCACTGACGGTACGCCTGGCTTCCGCAGTACTGCGCGCTTTTATTTAAGCAGGACAGCGCAGCTCATTGTTGCGGCATGGTGCGAGAACGTGACCAACATACAGAAGTAATTCTGACAGCGTCGCAATCGCTATTCAGGGCTGTATTTTCCTTTTTTTCGCCTCTTTGGTGCGCGTCCAGCGATTACATCTTCATTTCAGCTATTGCGAGTAGTCTGTTATGACACGAATATCTTATTCCTCCTGTTCTTGCTATTCAGCCTTGAGAGCAATTTTTCTTTTCTGCATCCTTGCAGGCGTTACCGCCCCAAAAAGCAAATACAGGAGCTGAAGGACATAACAGTCCTACCTGAGCTTTACTGAATTTGCAAGCAGTAAAACAACAATAACCGTGTTTTGTCAGCAAGCAAGGTGAGCAACATAAAGGTTTAAGCTGACGTAGGAAGATCAAAAACATTGAACAGTCTTGAACGCTGCCGGAAAACTGTCGGATGTATGTATGTATGTATGTATGTATGTATGTATGTATGTATGTATGTATGTATGTATGTATGTATGTATGTATGTATGTATGTATGTATGTATGTATGTATGTATGTATGTATGTATGTATGTATGTATGTATGTACGTATGTATGTATGTACGTATGTATGTATGTATGTATGTATGTATGTATGTATGTATGTATGTATGTATGTATGTATGTATGTATGTATGTATGTATGTATGTATGTATGTATGTATGTATGTATGTATGTATGTATGTATGTATGTATGTATGTATGTATGTATGTATGTATGTATGTATGTATGTATGTATGTATGTATGTATGTATGTATGTATGTATGTATGTATGTATGTATGTATGTATGTATGTATGTATGTATGTATGTATGTATGTATGTATGTATGTATGTATGTACTCTTTCCCGCACCGGTACGACCTCTCCTTCCAGTGGACAACTCAATTGGAGGAGGCAGGAGGCCTGCGCTTTCAAGACAGCGCTGCAAGAGAGCCTGCCACTCGCACCCGTCGTGGCCTCGAGAGCGCGGCACTCCTAACGAGAGGGCGTTGCGGCACACACACACGCGAATGCAGGCAAGGAGAAGGATTGCGCCAGGGCTCCAAGGCGCTCGGCAAAACAGCGGCCTTGGAGCAACTTTTTCAAGCTGGTCGGTGACCGAACCACCAACTCCTCCTCCTCATTAAAGAGCCCCCGTGCCGTTTTATTTGGGGGTCGTGCTCCTTAATAGCTCACCACTCGCCGCTCTCGAGCTTCACGCGAGCGTGGACCAGCGGTGAATTTCACTCATTACGCCGAAGCCCCGCGCGCGCCGTTATTCCATTTCGACCAGGCGCTTTCATACTAAAAAATTTGGACAGTGCGAGTGCTAAATCGTCCACCCCAATTTTGTAAGACAGGGCAGCTATGGCTTGGCCCTGGCGAAGCTCCTATGCTGGTAAAATAGGAACTGAAATCCTCAGTGGCGTCCCTGGTTTTATTTGTTGGAAGTACAGGGCCCTCAGCTTTGTACTACTTGCAACTTCTTTTATGAATTGCCATAAGATTTTTAAGTCACCTTTGGCATTTTTTTTTTCAGGAAGGCATAGTAGTCCCTTTTGTGAGCTCGCTGCTTAGCCCAATTTATTAAGAAATGATTCAAATGGCCTAAATATTATTGTGTTGTGCTGTTGCCACTTTTGGTCTCAAAATTAGTTTCTTGTTATTGTTTCAAGAACATCATTGGTCATCTAAGGACAGACTGACACTTTATATGACCTTGGCGATACACTAATACTACTATTACTGACAGCGTGAGCAAGTATTTCAGTTATGTTACATATCTTTGTATTTAGATCATTGTGGTATATGCTCGTGATGATCAGTGATAACACACTATTCCATAGCATATTAGAGTGCCCAGTGGAAGACAAGTCCTCTTGTCGAAGCGTTGGCAAGCACTCTCATGCTTTTCTCTTTCTTGTTCATTTTGTGACTATCAAGAATTATCTGCCCACCCTCTCTGTGCTTTGTATTCTGCGTTGGCTGAAGGCAATCAATTTACCATATTTCCTCACAAACGCCAGCTGTCACGGGGGAGTCCTCCTTGTTAATCTCTTATCACTAGGTGTTGCTGATGTGCTTGAAAAGTGCTTGCGGCTGGTAATAATGTTGCGAAATTTGCACGAGCCAAGAAAATAATCATTTTCTACAGGAGCTGGGTGGCGAAGATCGACATTAAAATCACCAACCATATATGACGACTGGGCAGCTGTAGTGTTGAAAATTCGCGAACAGTATCTTTTCGAATTTATCAAGTAAGGATGCCTATGCAGAGCTGGGAGACGGTGTATTACACCGACGACAAGTGAAGCAGTCTAGATTGCTGGAACAGTGGTTCGATGTCTGGGTTGCTCCGCATGACTGCTTGGAGCTACAAAAAGAACGACCTCACCACCACGTGCGTTTGATTCTTGTGGCTGCGATACGGTCAGGTGCCCGGATATTATAATAATCTTACTTTTTTAGACGCGTTTCTGTGACCGCAACACTTTTAAAGGATGAGCATGATGATGCTGAATGAGGAATGGTACGAGCAAGTTCAGATTCGTTCATAAACTGTGCATGTTGTTGTAAAAGGTTGGTTGGTGGGTTTATCGAGTTCAATGTCCCAAAATGACTCAGGCTTTGAGGGACGCCGTAGCGGAGGGCTCCGAATAATTTCGAACACCTTGAGATGTTTCATGTGCACTGACATCGCGCAGTCACGGTCCTCTAGCATTTCGCCTCCACCGAAATTCGACCTCCTCGGCCAAGATCGAACCCGCATCTATCGGGTCAGAAGGCGAGCGCCATAACCACTGACCCACCGCGGAGGAGCGAGTACTGTTTCAGTTCTACCACTTCTCTCTTGGTGTCGTTGAGTTCTTTCGCTCAGTGCCTGACACTCTTTTTGGTGTTCAAGAAAGCGTTTCTTTAGCTCTAACAATTTGAGCCGGACAATCTTGAGCTCGTCCTTGAACTCGTCAAAAGTAGTGCTAAGGAAGTCTAATAACTTATCAAATTTGCTGACGTCAGTATTAGTTCTCACATTGCCTCGAGGATTTTGCTAAACATGTAAACTAGTACACTGCTAATCTCCTTAATGTCAATAATGTCAACTGGTACAGTCGCCCACATACCTGCCTAGAGCGCTCGGACTCCTTGCCGTCTGCGCTCCGCAGCGCGCAGAGCGACGTCTAGCGGCAGCGCCTGGTTCGAGGTAGCGCATGTCTGATGCTCGGATAATATTCAAGGACGCGCCATCTCGATTGTACACTCGTAATCTCCACAATGTAACTCTGCGTCTTGCCCCTAGTGCTTTAGTGAATTCGGCTAAGTCTTTCATGACAGCATTTAGAGGAACTGAGCATAGAAGAAGATAAGAGATGCAAAGGAAAGAACAAATGTTCATTGAATAGACACACACCTCGCGGGCACTCAGGGCAGACCGACAGCCGTAAGTGAGGCACGAGGGGAAATACAAAATTGCATTTGGCCCACCTGCAGTTCGTGAAAGCAGCAGTAAGCAGTAGTCCCGGGCCGGCTGGCAGTCCGCTCTGATGTGCCGACAGCCTGAGAGATGCCGTACTTGTAGCACAAGCAAGCAGACTATCCACACGCACAACTGACACGCAGATGCCACGGTACTGCGTGACGATTCGACGATGACGGTGTGTGTTCGGACACGGCCGTGGACGTGCCTGCGCATCGCCGCTAGTCTATTCCAGTGAACCACCAGAGAAAGACCACCAGGAAGATTATGCTGATACCGACCGTGCGCAAAAGAAGCAGTCGTGCTTGGACAGCTGCCCCACCGCTCTGATGTCTGCTACGATAAGAAACCAAAGCTTTTCGAAACAGCAGCGTAGTCTCTCGCCTGTGACCGAAGGACGAAAGCGGACGGCAAAAAAAAAGAAAAAGTAGCCACCGCGGTGACTCGGCGGCTATGGTGCTCGGCTATTGATAAACGCGGCTTCAATTCCGTCCACGGTGGTCGCATTTTGATGGTGGCGAAATGCTAGAGGCCCGTGTACTGCGCGACGTTAGTGTACGTTAAAGAACGCAAGGTGGTCGGAATTATCCGCAGCCCTCCACAACGGCGTTCCTCATAGCCTAAGCCGCTTTGCGACGTTAAACCTCTTAGACCAAGCCAGAAATTAAGCCACAAAATAAAATGTGATCACTGTTCACGGGCGTTCATTCGCAGTCTTCTGATTTCACGTGAACGGCGTTTGTGTCGCTCACAGTAGACACATTTAACGTGTGCCTGCTCGCTGCCACTTCTAAGGCCAGCAGCGAGCCGCCAAACGCAACAACTACAGCGCCCGTGTAGCCCCGAGTGGTGTGCTTTCACGTCATTTCCGGCAATGCCGCCCCTTTTTCCAGCTTCGATTAATTAATAATAATAATTGGTTTTGGGGAAAGAAATGGCGCAGTATCTGTCTCATAAGAACATCGGTTTTTGTGAGCGATTCCTCACGCACTCATATTTGTTAGGAATGCGATCTTATTTGGCATTGTCATTGTTTATACTACTGGAAAGAAAATCCTTTTTTTTTCGGCGGGAAATTTTATTACAGTTGGCGTTGAATGTCTCGCATTGTGAGCAGCGCAACGTACGAGCATAGGAGAAGCAGCGGAGGCACATAACCTCTCACGGACCGAGAGACCTGCCGTCCGCCGACCCGCTCGCTGGCATCAAGTTCAACACCGTACCGAGGCGTCGTTTAATGGCCGCGTCGATCCGCTTTCATGGCACCCTGCTGCCCCGGACAGAACGCCACACCTGCGTGCGTGCGTGCGTGCGTGCGTGCGTGCGTGCGTGCCCCCGGGCCCTGAGAGCAAGCCTGAACCTGAGCTACTTTCGCAGTGAAGCGCAAAATAAAACGTGAGGACCCAACTGAAAAGAAAACAGGCACAAACATGGCGGCAAGCTGACGTGCACTGCACAAGAAGTCGTACTAGAAAAAACCTTACTAGGTGAAAATAGGGAAAAAAAAGTTAGGATAAAAGAAAGTACCGACCAGAAATAAACGAGCTGCCTCTGAATAAGCTTGACGTATCCGCGCTGCGACAGCTGTGTTGATATTTTTTTTTTTTTGCAAGTGACCTTTTTTCTCTCCCTTTAACTTTCATCCTTTTCTGTTTCTTCTCCGATCCATCCTGCCTCGTCTGTTCAAACAAAGCTGGATATAAAGAATGGTGGGGAAGAAAGGGTAGGCTGGGTGTTAGAGCACAAACAAGAAATAATAATAAATACGCCATTTCACTAACGCCAGGCAATTTACGCGGTCCGTAGAATGGCGGCTCTCCTGCCTAAATTTCAGCTGGGAGACGACGGCTGTAAAAGTTGCCTTTGCTGCTACGGTCCCCGGGAACACAAAAAAAGCTAGCGGGAGAAAAAGGATGCATTCAGTACAATGACGGTCAATAGAAGGGGTTACGTTTTGCTAGCGGCGGTAGCTGAATGTCTTGTTAAGCGAAACGCCACGATACATTCGCAAGGCTTGGAAGGAATATCCTTCTTGGAAAAGATACTTTGAAAAAAAGGCAGGGATTTGCATTTCACTGAAGATTCGGTTTATGTGCATCTTGGGATTTTCCCTTTTAACAGAGTGTTCGAACCTACGCAGCTGGAACACATGCATTACAGAGAAACGCAGACAATTGTAGGGCACTTGTGTGTCAATAGTGTTCCTTATATTTTCTTCTGGCTTTTCTCACCATAAGCTTCGATACGTGCCTTCGTAAAGGTGCACTAATCTCAGCCTTTAACTTCGAAATAAATCGCGATGGCGCCCCTAATTTTTTAACTGAGAAGTTTCATTGCTGTCGTTTGGTATTTTAGGATCATACTGCAGTTAACATATTTATTTACTTGTTCATTTATGCCTCCCTAAAGGGCCCCGTCACGGGACATTAAATTAGGGTTAGAAGTTGAAAAGATGCGGTCAGCTAAATACGATAATATGGACGACCATGGTCATCTTCGAGTTTGCAGAAAAGGGGCAAGTGTCGGTTGAAAATGTCACGTGGATCACAACCTCAATTACTTCAAATTTCACCTCTTTGAGAAATTTCATCGAAAACGAGAAGACGTTTTAGCTTAGAAAAGCATTAATAGACGGCTCCTTGCGCAACGCAGAATTCTGCATTCGCTGTCACCCTGCACCACTTGGAATTAACGATCCTGCAGTGTAAAATTGACCTCTTAATTAGTGTTAATTAACTAAGAGCGGATTGAGGCGAAGTCCTCAACCACAGTGCGCAGATGGAGTGTGCAATCCGTAGAAGAAAAAAAAAGACACACTGAGAACCTGGAAAGAAGGCCACTGGTTTTTATGTGTTCAAGGAAAATGAATAAATATAGGGCCAACTTCAAGCGGTCAACGCCTAGAAATACCCGAATGAATGCATAAAGTATTCAGTAGAACCATTTTTAGGCCTCTGCGGAAAATTTTTACGCAATTTTTTTCGGCAAACTAAAACAAGCACAACATACGAACAAAACGAACTAGTAAGGAGTAGTCAAGGGCACTCTTTCTCGGTTGGGGAACGCCGGATACTGCTCTACAAGTCTTCAGAGTTAGTTTTCGCTCTTATACGAAAACGGCTGAATGCATCGCTCGGCTTCCTAGTTTGCAGACTCAATCCTTCTATAATCTCCAACTTCCTGCGCACCAGTGTTCACTATAGCGAAAGCAGTGCAGACGCTTTATCTTATTTCCTTGTATCGTCTACCGCGCACTGCCTTAACCTAACTTAATCCCCTCAACTCTGCTATCAGACTCCTAACAAAACGGCAGGAGGCCTCGTTATGCTTAAAAGGGGCTCAAGGCAAGCCATCGGATTGTTCAGAAATGGAGAATTAATGAACTGACGTGGATCCAGCACAGAACATTTTCGGAGAAATAGGAGAAACAAACGCAGCACGAGGTAAGAAAGAAAATATCGCAGGTCGACGCGAAAGCAACGAAGAAATGGTGGAAGCGGAAATAAAACGAAACGTTGCAGGCCTGATGCAGAGAAAAGAAAAGGGTGCGCAGCCGCTCCATAATCAAGCAACGAAAGAAAGAAATGGAACGTAGAAGAAAGAGGAGGAAAAAAACGTTGACAGAGTGGGAAAGATGGAAGAAATGAAAACAATGAAAGAAAGCGACGCCGAGCAGAGGGAGGCTGCGCCGAAAAACTGGTGCTAGACTGGAGGCTGCTCCCGAGGCTGCCAGATAGGAGAGAGCAGAGAGGAAATGAAAGTGAGAAGAGGGAATTGTACTAAAAGAGGAGAATAAAATGAGGAGGAGGAGGCAGAGGTTAGCAAAGCGTAAATTCGCCGAGTGATGGACGGCATCGATCTCGTGACCCGGCACCACAGGTGAGGGACGCGCCCGTCGAAACAAGCGCCACCCAGCGGATGGTGGAGGAAGGGGGCAGCCACGAGATGAGAAGGGAACGAAAACGCACCCCAGCTAGTGGGAAACGAAAAAAGAAAGGTAATAAACACAAAACAAAGAGGAGGTCACCAGAATTATCATGAAAGCAAAGCTAGCAAAAAATCACGAACGGAAAGCAGGTGCGATGTCAGTGCACGTTAAAGATCCCCAGGTGGTCGAAATTATTCCGGAGCCCTCCACTACGGCACCTCTTCTTCCTTTCTTCTTTCACTCCCTCCTTAATCCATTCCCTTACGGCGCGGTTCAGGTGTCCAACGATATATGAGACAGATACTGCGCCATTTCCTTTCTCCAAAAACCAATTATTATTATTATTATTATGATTAAGCAGCGGGCAGTTATGATACACCATGTAGAACGTAGTTCGCATGAGGGTGTCATAGAGAAGGTCATGTTGGCTCTATAAGATGTCATGTATAAACGAGTTAAGATATTTTGAAGCCGCTAGGCAGGAGCGCCCGTCCGCTGACACGCTGTGAATGTTTTTGGTTCTTATCGACCGGGAAGGGCTGGGTTATGGATTATGGGGGCTTAACGTCCCAAAGCGACTGAAGCGACGAGGGACGCCGTAGTGAAGGGCTCCGGAAATTTTGACCACCTCGGATTCCTTAACATTCACTGACATCGCACAGTACACGGGGCTCTAGTAATTAATAATAATTGTTTTTTTGGGGAAAGCAAATGGCGCAGTATCTGTCTCATATATCGTTGGACACCTGAATCGCGCCGTAATGGAAAAGATAAAGGAGGGAGTGAAAGAAGAAAGGGATGCCGTAGTGGAGGGCTACGGAATAATTTCGATCACCTGGGGATCTTTAACGTGTACTGACAACGCACAGCACACGGGCGCCTTAGCGTTTTGCCTCCATAAAAACGCAGCCGCCGCGGTCTGGTTCGAACCCGGGAACTCCGGATCAGTAGCCGAGCGCCCTAACCACTGAGCACCGCGGCGGGTCTCTAGAATTGCGCCGCCATCGAAATTCGACAAAATTGCGCCGCCATCGCAATTAGACCGCCACGGCCGGGGTCGAACTCGCGTTTTTCGGGTCAGCAGCGGAGTGCCATAACCACTGAGCCACCGCGGTGGCCTTCGACCGGGAAGGATCCTGTACATGGACAGGTTCTGTGTACACAAGCAACTTAACTTTGTTAGTGCATTAAGTTGGGCAGCTTAGCAATGGCATATTAAATTCGTCGTTTCACATTTTCTCGTACTATAAAGAAAAAGGAACACAACCGAAGTGTGTCAGCACCCCGTACCTGGCGGTGACGATTAAAGAGATAGCTTACTGGCGCAAGCACATGTCATGAAGGAGGGGGGAGGCAAATGCAACACCTGCTCAATGTCGAGGCACCTGCTAGTGCACAACAAAATCTGCTACATGCCACGTGCCTAGCGGATGTGCTGTTTTTTTATGTGGAGTGTTTGCGTTTGCAAATTTGATTTCAAAAAATACAGATGTAAGAACTTAACTTTTCTTCTGTATTCTGCATTTACTCCTCCTTTTATTTTTTCCCCACGTGTAGATCTAGGGCAGAGATAAGGAATGAAGGTGGGATGATTGGAAACACAAAACAAGAGACGAAAGTACGTCGTCTTGTAGAAATGTTGGCTAACGGGCTGAGGCTTCTCTCGACCCTTTTTCATTTTTGCTTTACTTCCCGACGTGTATAGTGCAACCAACCTAATCTCCCTGCCGTTCCATTCTGGTCTCCCTCCTTATCTTTATCCGTTAATATGTTCCCCTTTTGGTTTAAGTGATAGACGAATGGTTGGTATATGGGCCTTTAACGTCCCAAAGCGACTCAGGCTATGAGCAACGCCGTAATGAAGCGCTCCAGATAATTTTGACAGCCTGGTATTCTTTAACGCGCACTGATATCGCACAATATACGGCCCTCTAGCATTTCGTCTCCATCGAAATGGAACCGCAGCGGCTGGGCTCGCACCCACGTATTTCGGGTCATCAGCCGAGCACCATAACCACTGAGCCACAGCGGCGGTCAGTAATAGACGAATAAGATCCCCAGTGTAACAAGAACTATTACAGATTCATTACACCGACAAATGTGAATAAACATTACGGTAAGCACAAGATGACTTTCTGCGAACTGTCTACGATGTAGTCACTAAGAATCCGCTCAAATATTGTTTTGGGGGGTGTATGATGCACAGTCACCGAGAGATTACTTAATATATTTTGCGCTACATCAAAGAAGCCTCACCGGAGCAAAACGAAGGCGGCGACCGTCAGGCAAAGTACAAAAATGTCCTGATTGCCCTGCGGACAATGACGTCATAAGCGGCGGCACTAGAGCAGATAAATCACGTGGACTGAGGAGGCGGGACGTCGCCAGTCAGAAGAATGCCCATTGCTAGAGGGAAGGGACGCCACCAGACAAGGTTTGTGTGGGTGAAGTCTCCACCTGCCACGGTTGGCAGGTGGCAGATGGTGTACGGGAACAGCTCGGTAATTGCAACCTCGGTCTCACAAGCCCCATCTGCTAATTACTGCGAAGGCATCAACAGCTTCGAATGCTGTCACATTGCCAACAGATAGTTGAATATGTGTCACTCTGTTGTTTTTTTTTTCTCAAAACTGAGTGCGAAAATTCAGATCCAGCGGAACATAGCCAAGAAAATCAGCATTAGAAAGTAATTAAGCAGAAGACACCAATTTTTTATTGAAGGCAATTTAAAGATTTTTTAAATATGACCTACGTTATCGTGGAGCATTAGCCGGCTCAAACACATTTCCTTCAAAGGGTGAGAAAAGAACAGAAAAAAAGGCATTTATTCTGATTATTCCATCTACCCCCATACCTGTTCAGGAATATGCCCGACCGTGGTAGTTCCGGTATTTTTCTGTTGGTTTTCAACGTTAACAAAGGGCTTCTTTGCCAATTCTTGCTCAGACTAGGTTCCGTCAGTTTGGTTACGATGATGAGCTATGCGTATTCCTGCTCAGGTTAGGTTAGGTCGGTTTGGTTACGTGGTTAGCGCTCCTAATAAGTTGATGAGACAACGCTTGCGGGCAAATAATCTGACAGCACCCCACCACTTCCAAGTATGCTCAAGGCAGGAAATTTCTCACAACTCAGGAAAAAAAAAAGAATGGAACAGCCAGCTCAGTGAATGAACGAACAAATTACAATGAGCGAGAAACAGAAAGAGTAAATTAATTAGAAAGAAACCTAACCAACGAACGAATGCACGAACGAACGGAAAGACGAACGCATGAACGAACGAACTAATGGACGGACCAACGAACGAACAAACAGATTGTTTGACGGACAAATGAGCGTACGAAGAAACGGGTGAGCCAGAAAGCAAGCTAGCGAGCGAAAGAATGAATGAGTTAAAGAACGAACGAACTAACGAAAGAACAAAGGAACGAATGAAGGAAAATGAATGAGGCCAACTTTACGCGTGGACCATTGCCGGTCAGCGACTTTGTGCCGTCGTTAGGTGCAAAAAGGTAACAATTCAGCACAAACAAAACACCCGCTGAGCCAACAGCCCTGAGCCTTTTCATGGCCCCGTAAGTAAAATACAAGTCGTTTAGAAAACACAGCGCTCCCTTTCCTTCCTCTTCCGCCGGCAGCTCCACTTGAACGACACGCTCGTTGCCCGGAGAGGCACACTCTCGTCCTGGTGCGTTCTTTGTGTGCGCTTATGCAATTTGTCAGGATTTTTAGTTTTCTTTTGTTTCTGCCTTTTTTTGCAGGGCGGGCTGGTCAGAGTCGAGCTCTCGCGCTTCTGCGCACGGTCGAGAGCTGACCGGGCGAAAAGTGGCGCGCTCCATTGCGCGGACAAAACCAACTGGAAAACAGGTCCAGGGTGCCGGCTCTTCTGCCTTCGCGAAAACCGGCTAACACTCGCGTGCCCGAGCAAACAGTCTTCGCACACGCGAACACGAAGCGCCGGCAAGGGCATTGCGCCGACGGAGCGGCGGTGAGAAAGTGCGCTCAGCATTCGTGCCCGACTCCGAATTCTACGTGGATATCAGAGTGAGTGAGTGAGTGAGTGAGTGAGTGAGTGAGTGAGTGAGTGAGTGAGTGAGTGAGTGAGTGAGTGAGTGAGTGAGTGAGTGAGTTATAGTGGTGATTGAGTGAGTGAGTGAGTGAGTGAGTGGTAAATGAGTGAGTGAGTGGTAATTGAGTGAGTGAGTGAACGGGCGATTGGGTGGGTGAGTGAGTGAGTGAAAGGGCGATTGGGTGGGTGAGTGAGTGAGTGAACGGGCGATTGGGTGGGTGAGTGAGTGACTGAAAGGGCGATTGGGTGGGTGGGTGGGTGGGTGGGTGGGTGGGTGGGTGGGTGAGTGAGTGAGTGAGTGAGTGAGTGAACGGGCGATTAGGTGGGTGAGTGAGTGAGTGAGTGAGTGAGCGAGTGAACGGGCGATTGGGCGAGTGAGTGAACGAGCGAGCAACTGGGAAAGGAAAATAGTGAATGAGAGAGTATGTGAAGGAGACAGTGAGTCAGTGGGAGAGGAGAAAAATGATTGCGTGAAGGAGAGTGTGAATGAGGGAAAGACTGAGCGAGGAAAATGCACCACAGTATGCGCGCGTCTATTTTGATTGCACGAAATGCGAGAGATATTTATTTTTTTTTAAGCTGAATGAGCATGAGCGCGAGCAGTGGCGACAGAAAGTTAGGTGGGCGGATAAGAATGACGATTTTGCGTGCGTAAGTTAACCGTGGCTCACTCGGGACAGGGTGCTTTCGAGAGGTATGGAACACGCGTTTCTCCTTCAGTAGGCGTGGTCAGGCAGATGATGGTGAGTATGAACCGCAGGGGTGTTGGGCGTTACAAGAAAACGAAATGTCTTCAAGTGACAGGGCGGAGGTATCTGCTCGACATTTTATGCCCAAGGCATGTAACACAGTGTCCGAGGTAGGTGATAATCTTTGCAAGAATGTACTCTCGCTTGAGCGCTTAGTGTCACTTGCAGCAAAAGCTACCGTAGCTGCTTGGAAATATTTCTTGCTTTAATATTTGGGATTACAGCACCTAGGCCATCAAAGTTTGTTTGCCCCTTAAATGATTTTTTTATTAAAAAGAACATACTTTCAGGCACAAAGCTGTTCTTGCAAAATGAGTGTATGAGCTCAATAACAACTGAGAAATAGAGAGCTGTACCGTTCAATTTCAGAGTACTCAAAAGCGGCCCAAGCGTTGGTATTGAGCTGAAGCGTTTCCCACAGTTTCTCTCGGTGAAGCTTCTCTGTACCACTGGGCAAGTTACCAATGATCCGAGTCCTCCCCAACCCGTTATCTCTCAGGAAAAGCCCGCACGGGACTCCCAGCGGTCTACCACTATCATCCGCATCAGTGCCGCTCCAGAGAACGAGCGATGCATACCTCCCGACTCCGAGCTCACCTTGGCCGCATCGACACGCGCAGAGAAACACAAAAACAGCCCAAACCCGAAAGCGCATCGACAGCCCAGAACACAAAAGCCAGAGAAGACAACAGGCGGAAAGGGCCTCGGCGCTAGGAGATAGCACTTGAACGACGAGGACGATGGAGGCGATGCTTACAGCCAGAGCCGCGCGTTTACAGAGTCCCCGGCCGATGGGAGAGGAGACCACCCTCTCTCTCTCTTTCATCCTCCTCCTCGTGAAACCGTTCGACGTTCATGGGTAGGTGGAGCTCGTGCGCCGCCGCGAAAATAAGGCACTATGTATTCTGCCATTGACAAGCGTTTGGGTTCTATGTGGCCTCTCCGTGCCTTCTGGTTATCTCTCTCTCGCACACAATGACTGCGGGCTGTCTTTCACCCCTCCCTCTCTTCCGAAATCGAGACTCGATCGCGCGGAACGGGTCCTACCCGCGGGACTTTGAAAGGCGCCCATAGAAATTCGGGGAGGAGTCCCGTGCTCCGGAGAGTGGCGACCGCGCCACTTTTCCGCCGGAAAACCGCAGAGGTGCGTCCGCCCGAATATCGTCCAACTCGACCGCACTGCTCGGGCGGATGGTGGAGGCACGTGCGAGGGAACGCTCTGAGAGTCTGAAATTTTCTATTGTCTTTCTAGAATTTTTTTTTTGTTTTGACACTCCCGCTTTAAGACAAATGTCAGCACCAGGGGGTCACTTGCAGTAACACGGAACGTAAACTTTTCTTCTGGGAAGGAGCCAGCCGAAGCCACATTCCGTTTGAGTGAAAGCAATAATAAGAATAACAGCTATAATAATAACCAGTTGAGTGAAAGGGAAGTAATTATAATATAAGGCGATTACCATTTTGAAAAAGACAACTAAGTCACGTGCACAGTATTAAAAAAAAGATTCGAATGCCGAGTCAAACTTCCTATTCAAATCAAAAGATCTCATTTTTGAAGCTTCTTCTGGCATAGTTCGGCTCTTTCGTTCCGAGGAAGGTTTAAATATCTTCACTTTTCTTCTCGTCGCTGTTGGAAGAGTCACTACACAAACATTTTTTTTTTACTTTCGCTAGGATGCATAAGATATCAGTCGACCGCTTCCTGATAGAGGACTGACATGAAAGAGGGAAAAAAAGGTTTGTTAGCAGAGCGGTGAACCAAAAAAATGCGTTCACAATCCGCTTCACCGCTGTCATCTCTAAAAAGTAGAGATCTCGTCACTGCGGCCGCTGTATTCGGTGTCTTTTTCACCGGAGGACCGCCCAAAGCTTCGAGAAGTGCAGCTAATACCCAGAGTGCGACTACCGTCTGCCTAGAGCTTCCTATTTCTAACTTAAGGTATTTTCCTAAACCTAAGAAAGTTGTGATTCTAAACTAATATGGATGTATTAAAAGCCACAGTGTGGCTCAGAAGCAAAACCCATCGGCGCTAAATTTTCTACAAAGGGGGTACGAAGACACATAGATAATCGCCAATCAATCCGATGGTAGAGACAAGTGAAAATATGTGGAAGCCCCCCCCCCCCCCCCTTGTTGTTTTTTTTAAATCGCTTTTAAAGAAGTTGTTAAATGTTCTTTGGTAATTCCGAGAAATCCCTTGAAACAGGAGGGGTGGTTTACCAGCTAGATCATAAGGAAAAAAAATACTCTTCAAAGGCACGAAGGAGGAGCGATAAATATTATTGTATACAAATAAAGCTTTAGAGAACAGTGCATGCGACAAAACATACGGCTCTGCGATTTGTCTACACTGCTCTATAAATGAGCGCAAAGCGACTTTCGAGGGAGAAGGCTGCAGTCTCGCGCATGGCTCCAAACGAAGATCTTCAGACACTTGAGGTTGATACTACTTGATACCACTTGATGCTACACATGTGGTATCCTATTCAATAGCCAAACGCACGTCGCTTTTGCGTCATCTACCCAACACTTGAAAAACCCCCACACGGTACTCTCAGGATAACCCAGCAGTCCCACCCATTCCCAACCCCACCTCTTCCCCATCGGAGGCCGTGCTCACGGAGATCGCCGTGCTGCTCAGCTCCAGTTCGAAAGACGTTGAGCAGAGCCCGGAAAGAAATTTGTTTTTGAGGAAAGGAATTGACGCAGTAACTGTTTCACATATCTCGGTGGACACTCGAACCGCGCCGTAAGGGAAAGGAGGAAGGAGGGAGTGAAAGAAGAAAGAGGTGGCCGTAGTGGAGGGCACCGGAATAATTTCGACCACCTGGGCGTCTTTAACGTGCACTGACATGGCACAGCACACGGGCGCCTTTTGCGTTCCGCCTCCACCGAAACGCAGTCGCCGCGGTGGGATCGAAACCGGGTACTCCGGCTAAGTGGCTGAGCGCCCTAACCCCTGAGCCGCCGCGGCGGGTACCGAGCCCGGTCGACACTAAACCCTCAGGAGCCGTGGACCATGGGCCGCTACCTTGGGGCAACAGGGCCTTGAACCTCTGAGAACCAATACAATTTTTTACTATTACGACTTTGAACACTTTCATTTCAACACCACAGTAACTTTTCTATTGCTCGGTCGATAATTAACCCTCAGAAGCCGTGGAACATGAGTAACTCCCGTGGGGTAACAGGCCTTGAACCTCTGAGAAGCAACAATGTTTGTTACTAATAAAACTTTGAGCACTTTCATTTCAAAACCATAGTAGCTTTTAAAACTCTTTGTATGGCACCCGACAAGGAAAGTTGAATAACGAAAACTTCAAGCAGCCGCTCAGGGGACGCGTCATGCACTGTGTCAATCTCGTGGTCGTACCAGCGATTAATTACTGCCACGTTTCATTAATGTTGTGGGCACTTTGTTGGTGGAAGAGGGGAAATTGGCACATAGAGAGCTATTGAACGACAAGATGATTGTATACGCCTCACCCATTCCCGGATCTCTTCATTTAAACTATTAAGCTAGTACCGATAATGGGGTGGAGCGCACATGGCATGGTTTCTCAGATCATGACTGGCATTTTACCAATATTTTTCAAGAGAAAAGTGTACAACAGCTGTATCTTACCGGTGCTCACCTACGGGGCAGAAACGTGGAGTCTAACGAAAAGAGTTCAGCTTAAGTTAAGAGCAACGCAGCGAGCCACGGGAAGAAAAATGATAGATGTTCAGTTAAGAGACCGGAAGGGGGCATTGTGGGTGAGGGTACAAGCGCGTGTTAATGACATCCTAGTCGAAATCAAGTGGAAGAAATGGGCTTGGGCATGGCATGTAATGCGAAGCCAAGATGACCGATGGTCCTTAAGGGTAACGGAGTGGATTTAGAAGTTTGTAGGCATAGGGTGGGCGCAGCTGGCAAAAAGCAGGGTTAATGGGAGAGACATGAGAGAGGCCTTTGCCCTGCAGTGGGTGTAGTTCGGCTGATGATGCTGATATTCTAAACTGTTTCATAAACGCACAGAAGCTTTCCCAAGACGCACAGCTTTTCAAGGAGCGAATTTTCAGTTGGAGGCGCTTCAAATGCCCTCTCATTCTCAAGGTTCTCTAGGGTGAAGCAACACATCCCAAGTGAAGCTGATATGTCAGTTTCTATCGAAAGTACTTTTGTCCCTTCGTACATGCAGATACCGTTTATGGCTTTTTTCTTTCCCTCTTTTTCTTTTCATATTTTTATTGCTTCCACTACACCTCGCTCCCAATCTGATCCCGGAAATGAGGGTCCATGGAAATTTTAAAGAAAAAATGAAAAGAAACCATAATAAAAGTGAAGAGACAAAAAAAACATACGGATCTGGCAACCTCGTTCCCGAGAGAAACGGGGCCTCGCGCTGCCGCAGGCGACGTCTCTTCTTGCAGGAAATTTCCGGCAGACCCTCTCCCTCTTTCACGCTTCCTACTTCCGGTACCGCCGCGTTTCCTCGATAATATTCCCTGTCGGCCGTAAGCGCACGTGAGGCTGCTCACCTCGCCGAGACTGCATGTGCTAATCTGCTATTCGACTCGTATCCGTTTTCTCCGTGTCTGTGTTACGCATAGCAAGTGGCATTGAGACCATGTTGAGCGGTGTGGAGAAAGCCGCTCTCTTCTGTTTCGTATAAGCAAGATGGCGCCAAGCAACCTTCCTGATTACCCGTTCCGACATGTAATGCAGATCTCGACGTGCAGGAGTCGGTTCCTCAGGTAATAATAATAAAGATAGTAGCGATTCGGTACCAGGAAAGCAAAGTCGCACTACCTGTCTCACTTCCGGTGCACACCTCAATCGCGCCGTGAAGGTAGTGAATGAGAATGGGAATGAACGAAGGATGCGAGGAAGAGGCCGAGTTGTGGAAGGCTTCGTAGCGATTCCTTAGCATGAACTGAGGCTGTACCGGACACGGGAGGTTTGTTGAGGTTCTCACCATTGTCGTGCAAGCGATCGAGCACCATACCACAGGCGTCTCGCACTTGGAGTCAAGAATTAACGCCATGAACGCTTCTCTCTTACAATAATTTCTTTAAAGAGTCTATAGACTTTCCATATAGTTTTGTCAATAAAGTCTGCAGACTTCTTATCGACAAATTTTATTGAATAATCTATATCCAGTACAAATTATAGACAGTCTACAGACAATCTATACACTTACGACCAAACACTTTCAGTAGACTTGTCTATAAACAGTCTATAGACTTTCAACCCGCAAAAATTAAATATCTATAGAAAGGCAACAGAGTCTTCAAAAAGTCTTTAGAAAGCCTATATATTGTCACGTGCTGCGCATGGGCTCTGAGGAATTAAGAAGACGTGCGGCGGCTGGAAGTAGAAGAGAAAGTCAAGTATCCTGCCGCCGGCGCACCAGGCTCCTCTCGACCTGCCTTGTAAATATTATTTGTAAATAGAACCTGTAACAGTGTGGTGGAGGTGCTGGGTCGATCACCACGGATCCCTCTCGCAACCGCTGCAGTCGAAGAATCGCCGGATTGCCACCGTTGCCCGTGCAAATGCCCAAGGAAGCCGACGCACGTCCGACCGGCGCCGCAACGCCCGCTTGGCAGCACTACCGTGAGCCGCGGACGTTTTCCGGGAAGGCTGGCGAAGACGTGGATGATTGGCTCACCAATTACAAGCGGGTGAGCAAATACAACGGCTGGGATGCCACTCTTCAGCTGGCCAATGTCGTCTTCTTTCTCGATGGCACCGCGCTAACTTGGTTCGAAAACCATGAGGCATCAATAACAAGTTGGGACCGCTTCATGGACGAGCTCCGCAGCTGCTTCGGGGATACTGTTGCCAAACGAAAATGCGCTGAGCAGTCTTTGCTTCAGAGAGCGCAAGTGCCTGGAGAGGCCTGCACGACTTACATAGAAGAGGTCTTGAAGCTGTGCAAAGTCGTTAATCCCAGTATGTCCGACGAAGATCGCGTTGGTCATCTCCTCAAGGGCATCGCAGAGGACGTCTACAGCTTTCTTATTAGTAAAGAAAATTTAGACTCGCCCACGGATATCATCAAGCACTGCCGCACCTTTGAAGCTCTAAATCTGCGTCCAATTACTCCCAAGTTCGGTCGCCTGCCTAACGTGACCACCGTCGCCAGCGTGGATTTCCACGAGCCTGTGAATGCGGCGACTCTCCCTGACGTCATTCGTCAAATCGTGCGTGACGAACTCTCCCGGCATCAAGATCTTGCGCGCCGCAGTGAGGTCCCGTATGGGAGCTGTTCTCTGCAGGCGGCTCCCGCCTACCGCTCCTCCCCTTGGAGTTTGTCTGCCCAGGCCCCTACCAGTGCTACTCGCATTGATTACAGCGACGCTCCCCGCATCACCCGCCCCGGCCCCAGGGCGCCAGCTCATCCGCAACGCCACCTGCGGCAGCCGGAGTACGATGGTCGTTTCGACACTGGCTACGAGGAGTGTTATCCCGAGTGCCCCCCCGACCCACCACTTTGTTACCGCTGTGGTATGATCGGTCACATCTCTAGATTCTGCCGTCGCCGGGGCCAGTTTTCCCGCTCCCAGCGCCAATGGTCGAACCCTCGCCTGAGTTTCAATGCGCCTGTTCATGACCGTGTCTTCACATCGTCTCAGCGCCCATCCAGTTACGCGCCACCACGGAACGACTCCCCTGCCTCTGACCGAAGTCTGACTCCACCTCCGCACCGCTCTCGCCGCTCGCCTTCCCCCCAACGTCGTTCCCCACCGTCCCCGGGAAACTAGCGTGTGCGGCCGATGGAGGTGCGGTCGCCGGATCATCGATAGTGCCAATTCCTCTGCCCATTGTTATGTTAAGGAACCGTCTAGAAGTTTTAGTGGACGGTTTTTGCGTCATGGCCTTAGTGGGCACTGGTGCCACGGTGTCAGTGAGGAGTTCAACTTTCAAGAACCGTCTGGGTCGTAAAATAATGTTCGCTTGGGATCGTGCTGTTATATTCCGGGGTGTAGGGGGAGAATCATTGGTTCCGATTGGTATTTGTTTTGTGAATGTAGTGATCGCTGGCCACATGTTCCGAACTGAATTCACGGTGCTCCCTCGTTCTACGCATGACATCATCCTCGGTATTGACTTTTTGCACCAGTGCGGCGCTACTCTCGACTTCCGCAGTGGTGGCATATCGTTAAGTCCTGGCCTTCGGTCAGCTCTCATAGAAGACTCGCCAGTGGTTGCCCAAGTGTTTTCTGTCTCTGAAGATACCGTCGTTCCAGCATAGTCTGCCATATTCGTTCCCGTTGTGTCCTCGAGCACGATTTCTGATGCCTTCGATGCTGTGGTGGAACCTTGTTCCCTTAACTGTGCAAAGAAAAGTGTGCTAGTACCCCGCAGCGTCGTCCATGTGACCAAGGGCCATGCCACTCTTTGGACTGTCAATCATTCCAACGAACCTGCAGTATTGCCATGTGGTTTAAAACTTGCTGGCTTTGAAGAACGTTTTGCTGTACCAGTTGCCGCGATCACTGACAACGTGTCTCGTCCAACTAGACGGCGCGATCTGAGCGACTCTCAATTCCTAGCCATGGTCAACAAATCCCTACCCACTAGCGACCGCCAGGTACTAGTGGCCGTTCTTATGAAGCATGCGGACGTGTTTGACTTTGGTCGCGACCAACCACCGCCGATTCCAGCTTCCCGTACCCATCACATGATCAATACTGGATCTGCACAGCCGATTCGCCAGAAGCCATACCGCGTCTCGCCTTCCGAACGTCAGATAATCGATGAACAAGTCCGTGACATGTTGCACCGCGGCATCATTCAGGAATCTTCAAGCCCGTGGGCTGCTCCAGTGATCCTTGTCAAAAAGAAAGATGGCACTTGGCGATTTTGTGTCGACTACCACCGGCTTAACACTGTCACAAAGAAGGATGTTTACCCGCTCCCGCGCGTTGATGATGCCATTGACTGCCTCCACTCAGCCTCCTACTTTTCCTCGGTGGATCTACGGTCCGGGTACTGGCAGATCCCAATGCACCCGCAAGACAAAGAGAAGACAGCATTCGTGACACCTGACGGGTTGTATGAATTTAATGTTATGCCTTTCGGCCTTTGCAACGCTCCTGCCACTTTTGAACGATTTATGGATACGCTTTTACGTGGCCTGAAGTGGCAAGTTTGCATGTGTTATCTGGACGATGTTGTTATTTTTGGTAGGACCTTCGCCGAACATAACAGCAGCTTAGCCATTGTCCTAGACTGCATAGAGAGAGCGGGCCTCGTGCTGAACTCGAAGAAGTGTCGCTTCGGTGAATGCCAAATTACTGTGCTTGGTCATCTCGTTGACAAGGATGGCCTCAGACCCGACCCGCAGAAGGTTGAAGCTGTAAGCAGTGTCAAAGAACCCAAATCAGTGAAAGAACTCAGGAGTTTCCTAGGACTTTGCTCATATTTTCGGCGTTTCGTTCCCAAGTTTTCTGATTTAGCCTACCCGCTTACAAGTCTCCTGCAGAAAGACACCCCTTTCCACTGGACTCCCGAATGCGACTCCGCGTTTCGGCAGCTCAAGTTTCTCCTCACCTCGCGGCCAATATTGCGTCATTTCTGCCCGACAGCACCGACTGAACTCCACACTGACGCCAGCGGCATCGGCGTGGGTGCTGTGCTTATCCAACGCCATGAGGGCAATCAACACGTTGTCGCTTATGCAAGTCGCACCCTCAGCAAGTCGGAACGCAATTACACTGTAACAGAGCAAGAGTGTCTCGCCGTTGTTTTCGGCGTACAACGTTTTCGTTCGTACCTTCATGGACGTGCTTTTACAGTCGTCACAGACCATCACTCTCTGTGCTGGCTGGTCAATCTACGCGACCCCTGCGGTCGGTTGGCCCGCTGGGCGTTACGCCTCCAAGAGTTTAACTTCAAAGTGTCTTACAAAAGTGGCCGCCAACACGCCGACGCAGATTGCCTCTCGCGGCTGCCGCTCACGGTTACTACTTCCGATGATGAAAACTTCGATGACTATCTCGCTGCCGTTTCCCAAGAGTTTCCAGATCTTGGCACTTTCCAGATGGAACAACGCAAGGATCAGCACTTGGCGCCGCTTTTTGCCGAAGCCCGTGACCCGACATCCGCAAGCCCTTTCTGCGTTCGCGACGGTTTACTCTACAGAACGAATTACTCGCCTGGAGGTGCGCGCTTTCTCCTCGTCGTTCCGGCTACTCTGTACTCCTCTGTTCTGCAGGCAATGCACGATGACGTCACGGCTGGGCACTTGGGGTTTGCCAGGACCCTTAACTGCATCAAAGAACGTTTTTACTGGCCAAAAATGCGTCACATGGTTCAGCGCTACGTGGCCACCTGCGTGCAGTATCAGCGGTTCAAGCTTCCCACGACTTCTCCGCCTGGACGCCTGCATCCTTTGCCACCTCCAAGCACGCCATATGAACAAGTTGGACTCGATCTGCTCGGCCCGTTTCCCCGCTCGTCCAACGGTAACCGCTGGATTATAGTGTGCGTTGATCACCACACCCGTTACTGTGAGACCGCCGCCCTACCTTGCGCCACCGCTGCTGAGGTCTCGCTCTTCCTTCTTCGTGCTGTCATCCTCCGGCATGGACCTCCTCGAGTTGTTATCAGTGACCGCGGTCGCCAGTTTACGGCAGACGTTGTGGAAGAGCTTCTGCGTCTTAGTTCATGCCATTTTCGCCACTCGACGCCGTACCACCCCCAGACTAATGGACTGGTTGAACGTACCAATCGGACACTCACGACCATGCTGGCCATGTATGTCGATTCCCGCCATAAGAACTGGGACGACATGCTTCCCTTCATTACATACGCCTATAACACGTCGAGGCATGAAATAACTGGTTACAGCCCATTCTTCCTTCTTTATGCCCGTCCGCCTCGAAGCTCCCTCGACAGCATCTTACCTTTCTCTCTCGACACCGAGCCTTCTATTGCCAACACTCTATGTCGCGCTGAAGAAGCCCGTCGGATTGCCCGGATACGCACCTTGGCATCACATCATCGCTCTAAGCAGCGTTATGACCGCCGGCGCAAGGATGTCTCCTACCTGCCCGGTGACGTTGTATGGTTGTGGACGCCCCTACGCAAGCGTGGCTTATCAGAAAAGCTGCTCTCCCACTACACAGGCCCGTTCATCGCTGTTGCTCGCCTCAATGACCTCAACTATGTCATCTCCCCCCAATCAACGCAAGGACGCCGCTCAAGGACAACCCAGGTCGTGCATGTCGCACGGCTGAAGCCATTCCACTCTCGGGACCCCGATTGATTGACTGGCCCAGAGGGCTTCGTCTGCGAACGGGGAAATGTCACGTGCTGCGCATGGGCTCTGAGGAATAATGAAGACGTGCGGCGGCTGAAAGTAGAAGAGAAAGTCAAGTATCCTGCCGCCGGCGCACCAGGCTCCTCTCGACCTGCCTAGTAAATATTATTTGTAAATAGAACCTGTAACAATATCATTTTCATAAGGGCTGTACGCACTTCTCTATGCTCCTGTCCATTTTTACCTCGCATCGACATCCTTCGGTTCCACAGAAGATTAAGTTCAGATTACCTTGTCAGAGAGTAACAGTTTAGACGTGTCGTTTGTTTTATATTTTCCTTTCATCGTTCTTGAACAACCTCTCACATTCAAACCAATATCAGACAGAAAGGTTCGCACCCACAATGTCGTCACAAGCTTTTGTCACCTTTGTGCTTTCTAAGCAATTTATTAAGCCAGGCAGACAAAGCACTACAGTGAGCATGAATATTAGCCTGAAGACTAAGATAATGCTCCGCGATCGCAGAAAGAAACAACACTTTAAGGTAGGCAGCGAAATAGTGGTAGTAGACAGGGGCTGGGCTAATTCTACTCAATCCAGGTGTTGACTGAAGATCCGGAAAACAAGAGGGAACTAACCAGGAGATAAAAATGGCGTAGACTGCATTTGGTGCATACCCTTTATGAATAGCTGCAGCTTGCCAGTATCTTTTAAAGAAAAAAATATGCAAAGCTTTTATGCGCACCAGTACTCAAGTAAGGAGCATAATCATGGAGGCTAATAAAAAGGCTTGAAAAAATTTAGAACAGCGCTGCAAGCTATGGAAAGGAAAATAACAGGCGTTAACTTTGACAAGCAGAGAACCGAAAAGAGTCCGGGAACAAACCCGAGTTAATAATGTGCAATCTGAAGTAGCGAAGAAAAAATGGTCATGGATAAGGCATGTAAAGAGAAAGGAAAATAACCAGTGGTCGTTGAGCGTAAAAGAGTGGACTACCAGTGGGGGCAAGCCAAGCAAAGAGTGGTAGAGAGTTGGGTGAGCAGATGAGATAAGGGAGTTTGGGGGTATTAGGTGGCCGCAGCTGGCACAGGACAGGGTTAATTGGAAGGATTTTCGAAGGCCCTTGTCATGTAGCGAAAGTAGTTAGGCCAATTATGATGACGATGATAATACTACACCTGCATTCTCAGAATGACAAGAAACGCTGAAAACAAAGAAAAATGTTTTCTGTAAGTTTCGTTCCACGTTTAGCACTGGCATCGAAACATATCCCTGTTCGCTTCAATTTATTTCTGCAGGAACGGGAGCAACTTCGTTGATTGCACCGGAGTTTTTACAGTGCTCTTTATAGTTCTGTCCTCTTAAAACTAACATCGGTCTTTATTTTAACTATGCGACGATCATCCTACCTACCAAAACTAATTTGCAACTGCTCACGCCAAAACTTTACAGCTCTAGAACTCAGAGAGAGATAGTTGCGATAGTTACTCCCGTGTCAGCCTGAGCTGATAATTCACGCTGAGTCCCCCTCTGCTCCTCTTTTTTCTATTTAGCCTAAATTCTCTTATATCGCCAGTTTTGCTCAACCCAACTACTTGCTCCCGACATGAACTTAATCGATTTGCACTTCATCCTGCTGAACTCGAGCGGTGTCTATAACAACGACAGCTTTTAAGAGCCCCTTTACTGGTTTTGCTGTTTGAGCGTTGGCGTAACCACGCCGCTCAGACTGGTAAGCGTGCAGTGACATTGCGCATGACATAAGTTCAATGCGCTATATTGAGTTCTCGGAACAGAGTGACGTCCTACGCACTCAACTAAACAAGAGGACAAAAATAATGAATGAACGATATCATATTAACCAGCATAAACAATGTCGCTAGACCTCACATTGTAATCATCACATGATTTTTTTCGCTCAACAAAGTGCTCAAAATACTCCAAACAGTATTCCGATGCAGCAGTTTTTTGCTACAGTTCTTTGCCGCGAAGTGACATAAATAATCCTAAATGATTTCTTCTAAAGAAGCTCCGTCAGGCCAGCATGAGTGCGCTCGGAGGAGAATAAGACAATGTAATGAACTCTCATTAAGGCCAAATTACGTCAACTGAGAGGCACTCGGGAGTTGAGACTTCAAAGGAAGATTTTCTGGGGACAAAGAAAAATGAAAACAGGCGACAAAGACAAGCTACTTCAAAGAACAGGAGGCTCGTCGTGCAGTCGGTGTGTGCGTGCAGCGCTGATCTTTGATTGGATTTCGCTGAACCTTTTCATGCTCTCAAAGGCTGAAAGGGAAAGTGCTTTATGCACACTTTAATGCTTTTGTGTCGTCGTAACGAATGACGAGTCATGAAACTCGCTCGCAGCGATGATCTTTAATCATCTTTTTTCTTACCCCCCCCCTCCCCCCCCCCCTAACGTTTTCAAATTTTTCTTACTATGGTCGCCTCATACCGGCTGGAAAAGATGTCGCAACAAAAGTGAAATCCTGTGCGTACACGGCACTGACTCTACCTGGTTTGACTTTTGTTCAATGTTCTGCTCGTCGGCTGAGGAGAGGGAGAGGCTGCTTGTCGAAGGAATCCCTTCTGAACGCTGAGCGCGCTTCAAGGGTTGTCTCCCGCGTGACAAGGTTGATGATATACCCACGGGAAAAGATCTGCAGAATCTGAAGTCGATAGAAAGAAAAGGCAACCCCGCGGCCCTAACCTTCATGTTATGTTCTAATTAAAAGGAAGTCGTCCTAAAGGAATTCCCGTCATACTTTTTCTCTCTGCGCTTTTATTTTTCTTTTATCCGTGTCTCTTTCGCTTCCTCTACTGATATTTTACCTTTGAATTCATTTCACGACTTTTATGTCTTTTTTTCTCATAATGTTCTCGTCTTTCACTTCACGACGTTCTCTATGCATCTTCTAGTTTTGGGGTGACGCCACGCACTAAAGAATAAATAATAATTAAGACGTACTATATTACGAGCTTGTTATGGTTCGGAGCTTTTAGTTTCAGTTAATTTGACCGGTTTTCCTACTCAGGAGCAGTTTGTTAAGCAAAACATCTTGCTTCAGCCACCAATATTTTCTCAATCAATGGGTCCAGTTTTTCAGTCAACACACGCGCATGTCTTTAGAATGATTTTGTTTTCAAAAAGAAAGGGGGGGGGGGGGGGTGCTGTGCGGGGGTTCATAGCGAGATTGTTTAAGACTAATGAAGGAAAAACAATATGAAGCCCAGATGTTTTCTTGCAATAGTTTGGATATGTTTTCATTTTTTCGCTTTTTGAATGCGCCTGTGCGTGCGTGCGGCTCGAGAAATTTTTAGCTTTTCTTTAATTCAGAATTAAAAGCACTTTGCCGATGAACTGAAATTGGCTTGTATCAAGAGGCTCGTCCTCATCACACGAACACCACTTTCATGAAAAAAGCGCAGCTTTTAAAAGCTAGAGAAGGCCAAAATACAGAACACAGCTGTCGTCATTAGTGGGCGATTTTTTGAGCAAATTCCTACGTCGAATCCAAATTTCAATATCGGATCTCAGAGGCTATGCTATGCCCCATTCGCTTCACAAAAAACGGTGGCAACCCGTTGTTTTCCGTAATGGCGGGACGAGTTTTGAATAGAGGGGCAGGATGATTTTTAAATTTGATTTTCTCCACTATAAAGACGCCTTTTGCAACCGGATAAACATCATCATACACAGAAAAAACAAATAATCAATTTTTATTGAGGACAATTATTGCATAGAATTATCCTCATTATTTCCTCAAGACAGACGCTAAATTGAGGGAAAACTAATGTCTGCCTCAAGTTAACATCGTCGCGAAGTACTTTCCAGCGTTTCCTGATTTCTAGCCTGTATATATGTATTATTGTGCAAATAGTTTTTGTGGATATTACCTCTCCCCCCTATCCTCTCTTCCTGTCCCCTCACCTCTTTAATTTCTTTCCTCCATTCTGCGTGCTATCCTTTATTTCCGTTGCGCACTCTCAGGTGCTTCCGTTTAGATGGCAGATGCCGGGGATAACAAAAATCTTTTCTTTCTTTCTTATTATTATTTTAATAAACCACTTACTGCTACTTACTACATTTCTTTCCAGAAATTTGTCAGTGTGCAATCCTCAAGGTACACTACCACGTAGCCCACAAGAAAAAGTAATCAAGTAAAAGAAAAACAAGTCATGGTGGTGCTCCAAAGAGTAGGAGCTCTTCTCTGAGTCTATGTCCTATGAAAAAATAAAAAGTCGCAGAGGCTGTTTACAACACCACTTATGACGCGCCTCACAGAACTTTCAAACGACCACTCCGCACCAACGACTTGCATGCGGCAACGAAATGGACCATACACCCCTCCCCTCCGCCCCTCGCTTCCCCATAACCTTCCATCCCAAAATCCCAAGCAATCAATGTGTGGCGCACCCTGAGACAGAGCGCGACACTAAGAGAGAGAGAGAGAGAGGCAGCTCTTTACGACCAGAAACCCCGCGGTTACGTAAGCATCCGAGTATGGAAGATGGAAGAAACACTTCCGAATAAGTGTCCATACTCTTCTCATATGTATAGACTCTTTGGGTGCCCACTCGCCGGCCTGCCTCCCTCGCTGCATGGGAAAAAAAAACATGGAGAAAAGATGCTGGGCACACAGTGCCTCTTCTTTTCGTTGGAGCTCTCCAAACACAAGTTTGAGAACCGGTATAGAGGCGAGAACAAAGAAGAAATCGAATTTAAAAAAAAAACAGTGCCATCAGCTTCCCGTCTCTATCCAACCTCTAACATGAACGAAGGGACTTCGGCGCCTTGATTCGCTCCACAAGTGATTTCCTTCAGAACCAAAATCTCGATGCCCCGGTTTGTATGCACTACTGCTCAGGATAGTCCCGAAAAGAAAAAGGCATCGTTCCATCGGACAAAGCACAAAGTGGTGAGCCCACCATCGAATCGAAGGATGGGCAGTTCGTAAGAACGTGCAGTGTGTATCGTGAGCAGGGAAGGGCCTAAACCGCTCCTCAATCGTTTCGCATCCATACCTCTTCTGCTATGTGTCCGGTAATGTCGTTCCACCCACCGTCGACGCAGAGTGGCGTGGACACTGCCACGCATACGGTTAGGACGCGCGCTCGCACTTTGCACAACGGCTGGCGTAATGGGTGCGCCGGCCAAAACGACCTCCAGTTTTGAAAATCTCTTCGCGCGCTTGGAATAAGCGCCGGGAAATAAATTCGCGGACCCGCGCATTTCGGCGGCGAAGTTATACTGAAAGCAGAGTAACTCCGAAGACGACATTCCGCATTCGAAAGGTGGAAAGCGAATTTTGGCACAGTTTTCAACGACGCCGTTTGCGAATACCAGAGCGTGAGCGTTCTCTTTTGCTTTTACAGCGAAGGTGTATACCTCTACCGTCCAAGGAAACTATCGTGTCGTCGTCAGCAAAAAGAAAAAAAAACCTAGCTAAAGATGGAATGCAAACAGCATATCTCCTTTGAAATCAGGTATACAGCATACAGATCAGTGCTCCCTTTCAATAAGAAAAACCACAAAACAAGCATCAAAACCAAATGATGGATGATAAGGCGCATGTGAATAATCAGAACACCGTCCGACGCGTTCCGGTAAACATTAGGTTTGCAGCTGCTTCGAAAGAGGTGGACGTCATTCGACGCCGGTCGTTTTAGGACGTTGAACCCCAATAAACCAAATCAAACCTTAAGACGGAGTTTAAATGTATCCACTCGATACTGCAACCTAGTGATTAGGACCCCGGCGCCGTAGCCACCAATTCACCGAGTTGGCTGAAGAATATCTGCAAAGGAGCAGCCCTGGAATCGAAAAATCACCGCCCACGATATGCCAGCGGAAAAAAAAAAGAATTATTGCTCTCGCAAAACTCAGGCAGTAAGGTATTGAAAAGTAGTGAATTTCATGCATTGATTCAGAAAAACTATGTGCTGAATAATTCAATTTAAGAAATTGAAATAACTTTCTAGTGCATGAAAAGGGCAAAGCCTTAGAGGCATACTGGCAATATGCATTTTTAGAATTTTTTAGCCGAAAGAATATCGGTCAATGCGGCTTACCGGCAGGAAATTTTTCGCCTGAGAGTGCGCAATCGCCCTCTGTTCAATACCCACCCCCGTATTTCTTTTAGAAATTCTCTCTGAAAAAAAATTTTCTTTGGCCCCTCATGCTCGTAACGCAATTGGGGGTAACCTGCTTGCGTGCTCTCACATGTGGCTAGGCTTGAATTCCATCATGGCGCGCTCGGCTGTGCCGGTGTTGCCTGCTTCGCACTGCCGGTTTTCTTTGTACCATTGCTCCAGCACCCGCGACCAATCGATGCAGCTTCAGCGCCAAGCAGAGCCAGTCGCGCCAGGCACGCAGCGACACGTGGTGACGACACCGAAAAGCTCCACAGGCGGTCGGCGTCGGAGCGCACAGGATCCATCGATTAACGATACGGGATCAAGAGGAAGGCAGCAGGAGAGAGTTGGAAGGGAGGGGGGCGTCTGCGGTGGTGTGGGCCGGCGAAAAGCGCGGATCGAATCATCACCTGGGATAGCGTTTTCGATTGTGTGTGCCCGTGGGCTCGGCGTCGGAGCTTGATTTCCTTAGGGCGCGCGTCACGCCGCCGTCGGCGGCAAGGTGCTGGAGCGGAGGACGTTTTGTGGGACGCTGAATGGAGGCTGTCCGCATATGTTGCAGACGGTGGAATGAAGGTCCTGTTGAAATGAGAGGACCCCGAAAGAGGGACGGATTCATGGTTCACCTTTGGAGAGGGTTGTTAGGGGGTGGGGTTTCCCATTTTATCCATGTTTTTTCTTCGACGTTTACAGTCACAGTCACAAAAATAGCGTTCAGCATGGTTTTCTTCTGTAAAACTTCCCTGTTTGGGAAGAAACAGTACTCCCTCCCCCCCTCACCTTCTCCTCTCGAAACCGACGCCCGCGCCGAAAAGGCAGCGAATGTATAAAGAAATCACCTTCAGTCATCTACTATTTTTGCTTGTAGTGCTTAGTGATGTGAACATTTTCACCTAGTTTGTAACTTCCCTGCACGTACAACCCTGAAAGGCCTGCCGTATTCTTAAAATAAAAAAAAATTATCAAGCCCCAAAGAAATGCGCCGCAGCATCAACTTGACGCTTCCGGCCGAAAGAACTTCAAGCGCCTCTATTGAAGTTGACGAAGTTGTTACAAGAAAAAGAGGAGGTGGCAACCACTTTAAAGAGGTTCGTCGGGAGCAACAGACGCCTTGCCCACTCGACAAGCACCGGTCACGTGACCATACTTTGTGGCGTCACAGCGAGACAACCGCCGTTACAGAGCGCTTCCTACTTTGCAGAAGACTGCGCCCGTCTGGTTCCTAAAATAAGAAGGTATATACAATAAGGGCGACTCGCGAACATGGTATGTTTTCATATTCGTTCATTTCGGCGTGTCTTCTCATTGTATTAACTAGTACTGCGCGGTCTTGCGCACAATGAACAACCAAATAGCCGCGGTGATTACCCTCCCCTCTAGCAGATCCCGTGACTACTAGACGCTTCGGATTGGTTGAACTGTAACAGCGCTCCCGTGAATTTGGCGAAGTATGGTAGAGCTCCGGTTGAGCGCCTAATATCAGTTTTTGCTGTAATAAAACTGAAGTGTACATCGCTTGGATGCTTCGGTGGGTCTGCTTATTAGTTTAATGGTTTGATCGATTGTTCTTTTCTCGGATAATGCGGTCTCTTTTCTTCGGTTATGCCTAGAGTGCAGGGGGAGTCCGCAAGGTGTAGCAGGTAAGCGACGAGCGAGCAGTCACGATTAGTCT
The DNA here is from genome assembly GCA_030143305.2 of Amblyomma americanum. NCBI lineage: Eukaryota > Metazoa > Arthropoda > Arachnida > Ixodida > Ixodidae > Amblyomma > Amblyomma americanum. The sequence goes on along the minus strand of JARKHS020010413.1, from coordinate 298,347 downwards.
GTTCCGGCATTTACACCTGGTGAGTGATTTTATGGTTTTATGGTTTATGGGGTTTTAACATCCCAAAGCGACTTCAGGCTTTGAGAGACACCGTAGTGAAGGGCTCCGGGAATTTAGACCACCTGGGGTTCTTTAACGTGCACTGACATCGCACAGTACACGGGCCTCTAGAATTTTGCCTCCATCGAAATTCGACCGCCGCGGCCGGGATCGAACCCGCGCCTTTCGGGCCAGCAGCTGAGCGCCATAACCACTTAGCCACCGCGGCGGCTAGGTGGGTGATGTTGATCGACTCTGTTGGTGGAGCGCCACAGATGTGGACCTTGGCTTTATTCCCTTCTCCCCCCTCCCCTAATGTTGCTCCACTCCAAAAATATCCGCCCCTTTGTTTTCTTACAGCGTGTCCTGTTCATAACTCTTTCTTCAATTTTTTATTGTTAATTAACCTCGGAGTTTGCAAGCTCACCGACGGACACCAACCTGTGAGAGTTCACGTCTCACCTGCGAGGCGGATGATGTAACCAATAGGCCACCGCTGCAGAGGATAATTTGGCGATATCTCCTCCTACGCTTGGAATTTGTTTCCTGCCTCGTGCAGATGTTTCTGCCCTAAAGGACCATTTCCACGCTTCTGGTAACAGTCTTTAAAATTCAGGTAAGGAACGCCGATCTGACCAGTGCCCTTTAGCAGTCGCTGATATTACAACTCTGACTGACCCCGAAGCAGTCACCACATCCAGGAAAGCGTGTATTTCAACATGTCTTCCAAAAAGAGAGCTATAATCATGATACGTGACAAACTACAAAGCATTTTAGTGATCACGAAGCAATTATCGCGCTTTTAAAATAAACAACAGCTCCAATGTCTCAATTTTCTCGCAACCAAAAGCCGGTGAACGCTGAGTGATTTGTGTTACAGAGTCGTAACCATCCTGTGAATTTTTCCGCAATAAGTTTTCAGCTGGATCTACTGGTCCTTACTTAGATTCTCAGATACCGGCGATACACGATAACGCCGAAGGTCTGACCATTATCACATCAATCCTCCGATACTTCTCACTATGCCATTCTCTCTCATTCCTTTCCTTATAAACATTCTCCGATTGCAATTCTGAAAGCCTACATGAAGTGCCTTCTACTTGTATTTGACTATTCAAGCTTTACCTTTTCGTTAGCGTTAGAAGAAAATGCTTTTCAGTCCTTTAAAGTTGGGGGGTGCAAATATTCAAAATTTTCTAACAGTAAATCGAATTTCCTCCTATTCGACTCACTGAACAAATCAAACAGTGCACATTCAAAGTCATTCGAAACGAATAGGATGCAATTTCAAGCCTGTGGTGTTCGTGGGTCGCAAGAAGCAAGAAATGATAAGAAGGCTGCGTAGGATTTTATTGGGCGCCAGCGTCTCTGCTTTCTGGTTGAGCTCATGCAGATGCTCTCTTTTGCAAAGATTCATGCTGTCTTCAGAGTGCCTCACTTATCATGCCGATAACAAATTTCGGTGACACGTATCATTTCTTAGCCGCAATTAAGAGAGTGAGGATGGCTGGTATCGGTCAGGCGGTCTCCTGTCTCGTGGAGGGTACCGCCTCGTAGGTTTGCTTCCAGCTGACTATAGGTGTCGTTCTAATTTTTGAGACTACCGATGATGCTGGCAGTTCATCTCCAAGGGCTGGATAGCAAACGCGAGTGTCCTCCTCCACCGCAAATGGTGGCACCGTTGCAGCAGAGGTTCCTAGCCTAGTTGTTTGAGCATCCGCCTCGCATGCGGGAGGTGCGGAGTTCGATCCCCAGTACCGCCGGGTACCCACCGGTGATACAATGGGTACAAGCTTTCCCCTGCCTGGTGCTCGGCTTCTTTGGGGGGAAATGCTTGGGAGAATGGTTCTTTAACCCCACCTTGTGAAATGAAAACAACCTTGTGCCATGGCGCTCTTTGCCCGCACACAGCCTTGTGACATAAAAATTGATCATCAAAGGCACCTTGTATCACCTCCAAGTTCACGGTTCGTTGGGTGTTTGCACCTTGACCTCGCACCGCACAGGCCTCGTCTGCTGCAAGACAGTTGCGTTGAGTCATCTTACTTATCTGGTCTTGAAATTGCGCACCAAAACATTTTTGTTCACTAGAAATACAGGGTCATCAGCACTTCGCCGCGCCAATTGCGTGAACTGACTTGCGTTGACAGTGCGCGATAAAGCGGGCTTCAGTACATCCAAACGAGTGCGCATTTGACGACAAAGAAAAGATAAGACGGTATTGCAAGTGTAGTCGCGTGCTGTGTATTCCGATGTGCCATCAAGAAGTTTGACAAGGTTTCTTCGCGACTTTCTGTGGCAGGGCCTTTGCATAGGCCATTCTTTAGCGTCTGCTCAAATCTTTTTACCAGTACATTTCTGCTCAAGCGACGAGCAGAAGTGAGAACCTGCCGAACGGCGTGCTCTTTTATAAACGACTTGAGCTCGGACGATGTGAACTGTGCGCAGTTATCACTTACAGCAGTCTCCGGCGCGGCCACAACGAGGGAAAATATCACGTGACCATGCTATGCTAACTTATGCGGACGCACATGTCTTGACGTACACCTGCGGCCATTTTGAATGCGCATCTACGCAAACTAGCAGCATACGATTAGAGAATGGGCTCTCAAAGCCAATATGTACACTTGACCATGATCGCGTAAGCCACGACCCCACGTGCAATGGTGCTTTTTGCGGAATGATTCGCTGCGATAGGCAGGACATGCAGGGTCACTTGATTTGCGAGGTATTTTTTCCACGGATGGTCACCACACGTAGCTTCGGGCGAGTTCCTTGCTGCGCATCATACCTGGATGTTCCTGGTGGAACTAATCCAGGACCAGATGTTGCAGCTTTGGCGGCACGACCACTCAAATTCCATGCATTAGGCAACCTTCGTGGATCATCTCTTCACTGCGTCTGTCAGAGTAGTGTTTGAACGCGTTGTCGTCAACATGAGAACGCCACCCTTTGTTGGTGGAGTCTAATGCAATGCTAAGGACAGGCCCACAAGCTATCTGACGCGCTATTTGTTGGCTTGCGACAGGCAGAGATGCTAAACGAAGCGTATAAAGTGCCTCACTCGTACTGTCCTCGACCTCATTAGTCGCTAATTGTAATCGCGAAAAACATTCCGCATTCACGTTGTCATCTGCATTGTGGTAGACTGGATTGTACTTGCAAGCTGAAAACGTTACAGCCCACCGTTGTAGTCCTGCGGCACCCATAGCCCCGTTGCCGCTTTTTGGCCCAAAAATAGTTTCTAGTTGCCTAAGATCAGTGAATTTAACGTGCATTGACGACCACATATTTAGGCTTGGTTTATGGGGGTTTAACGTCCCAAAGCGACCCAGGCTATGAGGGACACCGTAGTGGAGGGCTCCGGAAAATTTCGACCACCTGGTGCTCTTGAACGTGCACCGACATCGCACAGTACACGGGCCTCTAGAATTTCGCCTCCATCAAAATACAACCTCCGCGGCCGGGATCGAACCCGCATCTCTCGGGTCAGCAGCAGACTGCTATAACCACTAAGCCACCGCGGCGGCCATATATGTAGAAAGGAAATTTCTTGACGCCAAAGATTGCTGCAACTTCCTCCTTTTCATTCGGGCTATAATTTTCTTCTGTCTTTAATAATGTCTTGGAAGCCTATACGCAATTATTGTTACCGTGCCCTCCTTGATAACGTGTGACACCACGGCGCCAAGACAGTAAGACGACGCATCGCACGAAAGCTGCAGTGGTAGTGCCGGATCATAGTGCGCAATCACATCGGCTGATGGCAGCACTGCTCTGAAGGCTTCGAATGCGTTTGTGCATTTTCGGTCGCAGGGCAAGAAGACATCTTTCTGTAGCAATCTGCAGAAGGGTTTAGGGAGCGTAGCCAATTGTGGCGTAAACTTGTCATAGTAGTTAATGAGATAAAGTAGCGAACACCGCTATACTACATTTGTAGGCGCTGGGGCTTTGAGCAGAGCATGAACTTTTTGTTCGATGGTTTGACGCCCGTCTTCCTAATTACATGCCCAAGATAATGAAGGCTTCCCTTGAAAAACTCTATTTTTTTTGCTCTAAACTCGAAGAAATTTTCGCGCCATTGTTTGGAACACGGCTTCACGTTTCCTAAAATAGTTCTCCGCAGCTGCTCCTGTCACAGGAATGTCGTCTAAATAACTTCACTGAGGGAAGTGCTTTCAGTATTTTATTCATAAAGAAAGAGAGAGAGAGATGAATATGAAGAGGGGAAGGTAGGGAGCACCAGAAGGGTGTTCCGGTTGGCTATCCTGCGCAGAGGAGGAGGGATGAGGGCATTGAAGCAATGCAGGTGCTGAGGAGACTCCAAAGAATGGTCTATTTACAGCAAACATTCCTTTATGTACGTTCGGCGTGAGCAGCTTTTTAGAGCCCTCAGATATTTCCACCTGTTGCTAGGTCCTCTTTACATACAGCTTCGTAAAGTGCTGCCCCTTAGCAAATGCAGCTAGTATCGCATCAAGCCTAGGTAGTGGATACTGTTCTCTGTCTAGAACCGGGTTCAACGTTGCCTTGTAATCTCCGCGCACACGTGTTGGCCCGTCCTTTTTATTGAACGCCGTAATAGGTGTGGAAAACTAGTAATGGAAAGTTGCGTAGTGACGCCCATATCCTTCATCTTCCGCAGCTTTTTTTTCCACTGCTGAACGAATTGCGTAGGGAAAGTGTCTAGATTTGAGGGACTTTGGACGTTTTTTCTTTAGAAATATAGTAGCTTGCTTACCTTTTTTCTTGCCAATGGTGTCTTCAAGAGTTGTGCTGTACTTGGCTAGGAGTCGTTTCAATCATGCGTCGTGGCCCTCTTGGCTTGCGTCAGGATACGGATCGTTGCTTCGTGCAATGTACAGATTTCGTCCCAGTCCAAGCAAGAAGTGTCGAACAAGTCACGTCCTAGTAGTACTGGTCCGCCGTAGTTAATGACGTACAAAGGAAGGTCCACGACGTGGTCCTTGTAGCGCACGGCCGCTTTGGAGACACTTCAGGGCCGGACAACTTCTCATGTGCATGTTTTGCAGTCGCAGTTCCGTTGGTTTGAGTTTCTAAGGCGGTCACAGTTTCTTCAAGTGTTGACTTGGTATCACGGACACCGTGGCACCAGTGCGTAACTCCCTTCGCAAAGGTGTACTTTGAATTCTGACGTCGACGGTGGTCGGAAGTCGGGTTTTCTGAGAAAACATCTGTACGTTGGCCGTGCCGTCGCTTTCAATAGTGCGTATCTATTTCCTTGAAACCGCCAGCTTCTGGTTGGTACCACGACACGCACGCTGAACGCGGCCCTTCTTGCCGCAGTTCGCGAACTTATCTGCGATGTGCGGACAGGCCCGGAAAAAAATGCTTCTCACAGCCGCAGTGATAACACTCAAAAGACCACTTCCTTTTCGTTGCGTCCTCGGTGTTCATTTTGTGAAAGTCGTCGGTACTTTCTTTCGCATGTTCTTACTGAACCTTTTTCTTAGCTTCTTCCAAAGCAAGCGCGCGCTCAATGGCTTTTCGGAATGTCAGCGTTTTATGGTCTGCAAATAAGTATCGCTGAATGTCGGCACGGATAGAACCGCAGACAAACCTGTTGTGAAGCGATTAGTCCAAAATGGTGCCAAATTCACAGCTTTGAGGCAGCTTTCTGAGCTCGGCTACGTACTCTGTGATACTTTCATGTTGCAGCTGACATCTATAATATTTTGCTCGCTCTCCTACCACAGACACTTTCGGAGTCAAGTGCTTGCGAAACACTTCCGTTACCTGGTCGAACGTCTTTTCCGATGGCTTATGTAGTGCGATCAAAGGCTTCAAGAGGCTGTAAGACTTCGGCCCAATGACATTAAGCGGGGCATTCAGGTATCAGTTCTTCCGGAACTGGTTCACCGCCAAAGAAAAACAAAGGAAATCAAGTGTTCTTCATAAGATAGCCAGTGACTCCAAGTTTCGTCGAAGGTTTCTACTTTAGCACTCTGACTAGTGGCAGCCGGAGGCTGCCATTTCAGAACACTTGTCACCTTTTGTCGTTAATGCTGTTGCTTCCAGCCTTGCAACTCAGGACGTTGCTTCAGTTCTTGGTTTACCCCGATTCAGCGCTTCTTCCCTGCGTCTTGGCTTGCTTCCGCCATCCTCGTGTCCAGTAGTAATGTTCGTGGTTCGAAAGAAGCGACAAGAAGATTGCGTAGGACTTTATTTGGTAGCAGTTGGGTTCCTTTCTGCCTACTCACATGCAGGTGCTCTCTTTTTGTACAGTCCCTGCTGACGTCACATAGCGCATCACTTATCACGCTCATAACAAACCGCGGCAGCACGTATCAAAGCATCCAATAGTTTCCGACTAACCAGCAGAAAGGTCGCATATGACGCGCAGGCGTTCTGTTTCCCGGCTGTTTCAAAAACAGGGCCCACTACGACGCCGCACAGCATGGAGTCGTCTTTGGTCTGCGCGTTCAGATCAACTAGCACATGCATGTATATGACCTTCAATACTGCGCGACAAGGCAGGATTCAGCCAAGTTCATCAAACAATGCCTTCAGGCCTGACATCGCAGGCTGCGGCTCATAACTTTCGCCAATCTCATAAACTGAGACGTGGAACTAGTTTGTGCGCTGTCGGCGTCAGTGGCCAAAAGGCTATTTTCCTCTGCCGATTGTCCGACTGTGGCAGCTTTAATATACTGGCTTCGTGTTGAGTTCCGCCCAGTGGAGATAAGGGTTGCGTCTTTCGACACCTGCACATTTACGTCCGTAAGTTATAGCGGCGTTGTTAGCGCTTCACTCTTTAGTAAGAATGTGTACGATTACTTCGAAAAGCAGCTACTAATCATACGAATATTTGATTCCCATTTGATTCGCTTCTTTCAGAATTCGATCGGACTTAAGGGAAAATATCCGTGTACGATTTCGTTGCGAAAATTTCATATTGGCCCACCCGAACTCAAAAGCTGTATGTCCAATTCGCCCATGCGTATACCCTGCATGCAAATATACCGTGCTTCATCTATGCCGTGTAAACACACAGAATGCGCCAGGTATACCACTTTATTGACATAGCAATATCATGAATAACAAAACATAACCACCATAAACAACGTAAAACAATTCTCTCACAGAGCTAGCGCACCTAATTCTCATTTGGACTAACTACGCAGATCGACAGTCATTTTTTTGTTATGACGATGGTCTTCCTTATTGTATATTGATCATGCACTGTATTGTTCATTTTCTATTCACTGCGATTATGATTGTAAAATTTTCAGTATGTATTTCTCTTTACAGCTAACATTTCTGGCGTGTGCGTTGTGTGCTATGTGTTGTGTGTGTGGCGTATCGTGTCTTGTAACTGTTCTCGGCATTATGTCATCAGTTCCGGTGTGATTTCTTCAGCTATGCTGAAAGGAGTTGCCGGCACTGCTGTCACGTCGCAACATCTCCTTACATTACCATACAAATAACAAATTATGATGCCACCTAGACAATTCTTATGTGTAAATGCGGGAGCGTATTTTACTTCCCGGCGGACACCTCAACTGCGCCGTTTGCTCTAGCGCTGCTTTGTTTCCACGATGTTGACAACGCCAATGCCGACGGCCTATTGTTCCAGGAGGGCTGGTGACGTCATTCGCGTGCCGCGTTTCTGCCACGCGTGCCTGCTGTGGATTTCTGATGACAGTTTTTTCGCACAATGAGCCAGGTAATGCTCTTGCACTAGAAAAAGGCGGGAAATTCGAAAGAGTAATTTCCACAAGGTGAGCGGATAGACATGAAAAGGAGCCCAATGGCTTGTTACTTACGTGTCGTGATATTGTCTTTTCTTTGGCTTCTTCAGGTTACGCCCGGCCTAAAGTGAGGAATGAAGGAACCTTTCGCTCTCTTTCCCAGGGAGACAGCCTACTTTTGAAGGTGACGCAGCAGAGAGAAAAGGCCTTTTATTCATGCCCAGAAGCAAAAGCACGAGAAGATGCTACTGCGTCACTGGCGGCGTTTGTGGGGACCGCCGAAAAAAATACCACAGAATCGTTCTCAGAAAATCTTTTATTGGCCTTGTGTAAAGATTTTATGTTCGAGGGAAAATAAAATGACAATGAAAATAAAAGTTATCTTCTTGACAGTAGATTACAGGTCGTGCCGGACTGTCTGATCGCTACCATACGCGCTTTCCAAAAGCACGAAACATTTACAACGAGAGCTGTTACGCTCACGTCCCCCGCTACAGTGTGGCTTCAGTCGATCCGCGATCACATGATGGCTCCGCGCAAGCAGCTTGTGCCTCGTGCCTTGGACAGTTGTTCATCGTAACATACTGACAGATCTTGCCGAGCTCGCCGGTTCTGTTCGCAATCTTGTTCACGGCGTCTGAGATAATGACGATCGCTCAGAGGGCTTTAGCATTACTTAAGAGATTTATTTTTTCCGGCATCATAACAGCGAACGATGCACTGGAGACCAACCTTATGCTTTGAACAAAAACAGATGAACATGAGACAGAGCGATCAATTAACTGCACATTTTCCTCCACCGAGGAGAAAGTCCAATACGGTCGCGCTTTAGCCACCTGCACTTGACCGGCGGCAGCATCTTCCTTTCCACGAGCTATGGCTACGGTGATTGCGCTTGCAGGCGCGTAGAGCCAGCTTATGTACACCACCACCTCTCCATTAGCTATTCCTTCCCACCGCAAACTTCTTGCTTCTCCACGCAGCAAAACTTTCCCTTTACCTTCTTTCACACTGGAGTTGGCGATATGGCTGCGCCGTGCTCTTGGGAAGCAGGTATTACCAGCTGTCGCAGTAAGAGTGTTGCTCGGAAGAAACTTCTGGAAGACTCTGGCCCTCTCAGTCAGTGGTTGGAGAAATTTTTTCGTTTTATCGAAAAACGCGGACTAATTGCCTAAATACTCAAAGTGGGGCCAATTTCGTCTGCACATAAACATCATCACGTTCTACCTGCGGTTGAGGCCAACATGAGAGATATAGTCAAGTAAGAGGGAGGTGGGGGCTGTTACGGCACAGCAGTTGAACACACCAAGAAAGCTTCTTGCTCTCTCAAAAGCCTCTCTGAATGTAGTGTCCGCAGTCGATTTTTGCAAGAGTTATGCGCACAATCGTTCGAAGGTTATCCTCTCATCTTCAGGATTTCTGGTTAAGTCACTGTAAGCAAACCAAACGCTCGCGATCAGGCATGCGCCTGTGGGCACTTGAAAAAGCAAAGAACTAGTTGCGATGCTATGCATTCATACCTTCTGTCTGTAGTAATATAAAGCGGGTTGCCAGATGAACTGATTTGTCGTCTGTGTTTTGAGCTCCTGAGAAATTAAATAGGGAATGACAGTTATACAGTAGTTGACAACAAGTGCCTCATGGCGCTTAAAAAATGATTAAACTCAGTTTGCTGAATACAAAAATAGTGTTGTTTGTGAGTTTTCATTCAATGGCTGATAATAGTATGTTTCTCAAGGCAGTAATAGAGAAATAAGCGTAATAAGCGTAATAAGACATAACGTAATAGAGACAGTAATAGAGACATACGCGTAATAGAGAAAACAATAGAGAAAAAGAGAAAATACAGCCGCCGCGGTGCCTCTGTGGTTATGGCTCTCGGCTGCTGACCCGAAAGTCGCGGGACCGACCCGGCCGTGACGGTGGCATTCCGATGGAGGCGAAATTCTAGTGGCCCGTGTGCTGTGCGATGTCAGTGCACGTTAAAGAACCCCAGGTGGTCGAAATTATTCCAAGCCCTTAACTACGGCGTGCCTCATAGCCTGAGTAGCTTTGGGACGTCAAACCCCTATTAACCTAAATCAAATAGAGAAAATAAAAAAGCGCAAGACGGACTGCTTGTACTGTTCTAAAACGCTTGCAAACAGTGTAAATCACTTCGTGGCAAGTGTTCCTAATCTGAAACAGCAAACATATGTGCTCACGTAAAATTATCGCCGGAGAAAAATAGGTAGATTAGGAAGAACTTGCTTGGGAAAGCCATCTGTCTGCTAGTAAGAGCAAGAACTTGCTTGCCTTCGCTTTCACTAGAATGCGCGCGTGTTATTTCTCGTCGCTGCAGGGAACCATTTTAAATACGGATTTGCGCCTTTTCCAAATTACGTTGTTAAAATTTAGCGTTGCGCGCGCCAACGTTTTTCTCCGTCCCTTGTGTTCTGCGGCGATACAGCTTTGCAAGAAAATTCAGTAGCGACACCTGTTGGTACCCAACACATGCTTGTCTGGTTGTGCCGAGCTACGTGTACGGTAGAGTTGTCTTTCGTGTAGACCGCTAAGAGCCTCCAACGTGCATGCGAAAAGCCGTGCACTGCTCTTTTGTCCTTTCTTGTAGACGTGCCGATTACGCTCCTCTCGATCCAAGACATTTAAACGACCTGAAGATATACTGAGGACATTTTTGTTTACTGGACGGACTCGTGGCACGCGCTTCCCATCCAGACGTCATGCAGCAGCTCCTGTTTACACCTTGGAATGGCCAGCGTGGGCAGGAAGCACCATGTGTGGAGCAATGTGCAGAAAGGCAGGTCCTGCCAGGCGAACTGGTGCGGATATCACCGTCCGGCCACGTACAATACCTGCGCAAAAACAGAGCCCGCTCACTGACAATAGTAAGTGGTAGAGTCGACGACACATCCTTGTGTTCACTCCACTAGAAAAAAACTTTTCAAAAACTGAAAAAGTGTCACCGAAGTCACGGTCGGACTGCTAGGTGCGTGTAAACAAACCAACAGAAGTGCTGTGCGGTCTTTTGCTTAACATAAAACGGGAGGTTTCTCGGCTAACTAGTATCACTGAAGAAGCTCACTCTCCACTGAAGGAAGTCATTATGAAGTTACGCGCATGACGTTCTCTGTTTCTGGACCTTTTGATCGTTAAAAAGAAATCATGTACATTTACTGCCTCTTTTTGTCCATATTTTGCACCAGAGTTTCATAGAGGAACGCCAATTACATGCCACTGCATTTATTGTAAAAATATCGTCTGGCTAAGCGTCTTCTGGTGAACTTAATAAGAGAGGTTTCTATTCTGTTCTCCTTGACATTCATGTAACAAAATATCCAAGCTCTATAAACATTTCCCACCATTCACCACGTTTCGCAATGTATCGATTAACGAAAGAAGAAGAAACACACTCGAGAGTAGCTCATTGAACTTATTTCGGTAGGTTTTAACACGCCAGATTTATTTATTCTTTTTCGATTAATTTAATGTGTATGCGCAACTTCATAGAGTCTCCTTCTGATGGTTTGCAGACTTGTGTACTCAAAATATAAAAAAAATTGTAACAATTTCGTTTGGGAATTAAACATGTAGTTCCTTAGGTGACATCTTCCGTTTTCTGAAAACAAACCTACAGTCAGGCATTCACGCCTTGGAATAAAACATATAATAGGGCCGTGTTTTATATTCTGGTGTTATCAGGGCGTTGCAAGGAGCCACCCGTATCCGACAGCCCACAGTGCGCTTACAGTTTTATTACTGTGCTCGCTGCCTAGTTCCAAGGCGCCTCATATTCGCGTAAGACACCCTTGACGAGTATAAATCTGCCATTGGCCTACATCTTTCTTTGCTTATTTTCAGAGGTGAAAAAGGACAATACTATTCTTTGGCACAAGTCACGTTGACCGGCCAAGAATTTTAAACAAACGCTATACTTCACACAGCACACAAATATTTCCCGCGTATTCTGTCTCGCTACGAGCTTATAAAAACAGACAAGAATCTTCACGTGTTTTTGGCTGCCGTGATACATCTAGAAAGATAAAAAAATAACCCTACCCCCCTCCCCTTAAATAAAAATCTTTACTCCCGTTTCCTAAACGGCTAATAACTTCATTTACGACAGTTAAGAAGCAAGCTACCTTCGAATGCAAGCAACTGAGTTAATGCGTCATGTAAGTTGCGAGGCTGACAAAAGCGAATAAAAGAATGTCCTTACACATGATATCTTTATGTAATCTGTGTACAAAAGCGTAAGCAAACAGTCATTTGTTGTGAGCTCCATGTCGAACATAGCAGTCAGCGTGCGATACTGACAAGTATCTTGTTTGTTACTTGCTGTGAGTTTCATGATAGTTGAAATAGCGAATGTTAGCTAAACACCTTGAAATGACTCAATTCCCTTTCTTCGCTTCTTGAACGTTACAAACAAGTAAGCACGTATTGATTTCAGGTTTGTATATTCGACGAATTATGATTCAGAAAATTAGTTATGGTGGTGTCTGCTAGCTAAAGAAATAACACGCCTACAATATTTGAAGTTACAGCAACTTCTAGATACAAGTTGCAAAAAATATCACCGAAGAATGATTGAATTACCATCAAAAGACGCCCACTGATAATTACGACAAACTCTGATTCGACGTAACAAACCATCGAAGAAAATCAATTTCTGCATAACTAACGGATACACGGTGGTGAACAATACCTGAAGCAGCGAACGTTCATCAGCGACTTTGCACGCTTAGCTAACAAGCAGTTAAGTACAGACTAGCGAAAAGTTAACCAGGAACACCTTTACTGCATTCAAGAAAAAACAATGTCGCAAGAGCTGACTCAGTAAGTCCCAACAACAAAGTCCCAAAGTTATGGCGCCAGCTAAGATCTGAAGCACCTGGGCCTTTATATTTACCATCGATGCAAGGTAGGTATGTTTGAGAACGTGAGCAATGTGCACTGGGAAGGTTTGCCGTTTCTTACACGCTCATTTAGCGTACAGAGCCGTAGCCTGAGCCCGCTCAGAAGGTCTCGTTAATACCAAGCGTGCGCCTTACGGGAAACGCTCAACTATCGATGTACGGTGCTCCTAGAGGAGACGAGAACGCGAACAGATCCTGTCGAGGTAATCTAATACTCGACTAACCTTCAGCTCGTGGCAAGTTTGTTTGAACGGTGCGCTTGCGTGGATTACCTGGCCACGGAACCGTAGCTGGGCACGGTTGCCAGTTACGTTTAGTTCAGAAGGGCTGAACAGAATCTGATTAAAGGTGTGCGCGCTCCAGATTGCACGCAAGGCAGCGGCGAGGGAACATGCCGCCCGGAAAAGACAGGTCTCCTCCTTGTCAGGCCGAAAGTAGTTCTCTTCCGTTTTCGCGACACACTGCCCCAGAAAGGCTGTGCAGTGTTCCGAAAGCCAGAACTCTGTGCGTGTTTACCTAGGACCGAACGCAACAATAGCGCTTGGAGCTTCGAACAGATAATGGGTCATTGGGGCCAACCGACGGCATATAATAGAAGAGGCGAGGGCTATACACGGGCTCTTCGCACAAGTGCGACCAGCTTTGTAAAGTATGTCCTTGATTAGCCTAGGCAAATTACAAAACTGTTACAGCACAGCGCGTGTAGTTTTCTGTTTCGTGAATGTGTGCTAGGTCTACGAGCGGGCATACTTAATTGCAGCCGAGTTCGACAGTGGGCCACATTATAAAGACACCTGACGGCTATGCCGCTTAGAGAAAGCGCTTTCAAAAGCGAGATGCGCCGAGAGAATGTATGGGCACTTTGTTCCGCTTGGAACGGTTTGTTCGGGGGACGTCCCGTTGCTGTGTGAGCGTGACAATGAAGTTTATCGTTGTGCGCATCGTCACAGAAGGGTACAAAAGAATAAAAAAAACCGAAGCGGGACATTGTTCCCTTCTTGATTACGCTCTGTCTGCTCTGCACGGGGACTGAATGCCATGGGGAAGGGGAAGTCAGCGGAGAAGAGAGGGAAAGAAGAGGGAAAAAGGAAAGATGTGCCCAATGCAGGGGGCACAATGAGAGCTTCATGGCCATTCGTTCTAAAGAAGAAAAGGCCCATTTGCCGGCTTGTACGTCCGCGTTCGCGAGAAAGCAAGCAAAAATAAATAAAAACTAGGGAAATTTAAGCACCGTTTTCTTTCTCACAAGGAGTTTAAGGCAAAGCGAGAGTTTCGGGTGACATTGCCGTGACCTGTATGCTCATTAGGAAATCGGCCTAGAAAAGTACGCGAGCAATAGTGTAATATCAGCAAAACAAAAGCGCTGCAGTAATTTGGCTTGAAAATTACACGGCTGTAATCTACAACGCCCGCGAGACTGGATCCGCTTTCTGTCATGCCGTCTTCCTGGGATCCTAGTGTAATATAGGAGGACGTCCCGGCATATTTTTCTCTGAAAAAAAAATCTTAATAGAACTGCTCTGTTCTTCTTGTCACGTTGCTCACCATGTTCCATTTGACACCAGTGCAGCGACGCCATTATAAGCTTGACAAAGCGGGACTATCGTCACTATGAAAACATTATTATTCACGCAGTTCCACGAAAATAGAGTATTGGCTTTTTTGCTCTTGGAAAATGAACAGCAGCGCACATCGCTGTGCCAGTAATTTTAACTTTCACGAACCCTGCGCACAGATACAGCAGCTATCGTCTTTCCCCCTGCCTTCATCTCCCCCATTCGCCTCAGTGGCTTCTACACAAAACATAACATTTTGCTCTTCTGCAATGGCAAACATAGCGGCTTCATATGCCGATTTTTTAAAAGCCTGATCAAATTCGGAAACCTGATATTTCGCCTAGCCTTTAGTGCATTATCGACTCCTTTTGCATATTGCACACTTTGGTACCCCCGTCAGTACTAGTGCTGGCATATATGCTAACAAATGAGGTGGACTCCTCCACCCCACCTCTCCCGTATTTTACCCTATTTGGTTTCCTGCCTGTATTTGAAGCTTTAGTTACAGAACAGTGGTCCACGAGGAAAACTAAGGTCTCGTCTGACCAAGAACTGCTTCGTCTAGCTTTGGCACGTGACAGCGACTCGAAAAAGGAGAAATGGACCAAAAAAAGAGCGAAAGGACGGAGTAAATATATAATCAAAGAAGGGAATAAGAAGGAAAATGAAATGTAGGTATGAAAGAAGGTTAAGAAGAAAGCTGAAAGAACTGATAAAGAAACAAACAAATAGAGACAGAAAGAAAGAAAAACAAAGAAAGGGAATGTAAAACCAAAGAAAAACGAAAAATGAGAAGTAAATAAAGAAAACAAACAAAGGAGGTGTGATTTTCCCGCATTTCGCCAAGTGTCTAAACTGCGAGCTGCATTTCCCGTCATGTGCACCCGTTGTGAGGAAGTGAATTTTTCACAGGAGAAAAAAAAATTATTTGGGAGTACAGTAGCGGCTACAGGCACCTGTACGACAGGTGCCTTCGCCATCTGAATAGGAACATCAAAAAATAAATATAAAAATAATTAAGTACCGCTGCGCACGCATATACGGAACTTGGGACCACTGCGGACTTAAGTGAGACCGAAAACTGTCACCTAAGCATGATGTGCGACTGGACCGTGAACACATCTCTGATGTATAAGAAAGTTAAACGCAGTGGTGGGCTTGAGAAACCGCTTAATGTGAGGACTTTCGCTCACCTGTAAGAGTTCGCACTTGCTCTCGATGTCTAGGAAATGCTTCCTATTGGTAGGCACTGCGGCAGGCAATCCGCGAGGTAGATGAGGATCAGAAGAGCAAGGTTCCGGGCTAGTTGGTAATGCATTGTATTTAGAAACAGCGCGAAGAAACGCGGACACCACGAAGAAACGACACACACGAGCGCTCGTGTGTGTCGTTTCTTCGTGGTGTCCGCGTTTCTTCACGCTGTTTCTAAGTACAATAGATGAGGATGTTGGCTAAGCTGTCCAGCTGTACCGGCTCCGTGACGAAGGCCACTGGGCATGAAGAGAACGAGATGGACAAGAGGTGACATCACGCTGGCAGCAAGAGGTCATATTGCAAGGCCGTGCACACTGTCACACAAGCTGGGCAGAAACGACAGAGCGGCGCACGAAAACGACCGATGGCGTCGTAACGCTACGACAACATTATCCGGTAAAGAGAATTCCGTCACCATGCGAGAGTATGCAAGTGCGCCTGCATCAGTGTAGTTTTTTTAAGTTGTGACGATGGCCACTCCTCTGCACAGATGGTGAAACCAGCGAAACTGACGCAAAACAAACAAGGAGGCACACACACAACCATTGCTGCGTCCCTTGTTCGATGATTTCACGGTCTGTCACTGATATTTCTACTATCTAAAAACATAGGCATCATTTTTCTTCAGTCCGGGAGTTTACAGAAATTCGCGCACTTTCCGTACCGTTTTCCTCAAAGTACCTGCTTCACGCCCAGCCATCGAACAAATGGCAGAGGTGCAAGCCGGACCTCGCGCACCAGCAGATCTTGACTCTCAACGCAAATGTGGCCAAGGTGCTATGCAGTCGGGAGCCCTTTATGACAAGAACTCCCGTGCTTTGAATACATCAAGACACCTCTAGGTTTCGAAGCTTTAGAAGCTGCGATGTACAAACGGCGATGTTTCGGAAGGAAATGTACGGCCGAGCGAAGACAATCTGCTAAAAATATGTACAGAGAAAGGATTCGGCATTTCACGTAGCTTACGCAAACTATTTTATGTGAGAGAATAATTGTCGCCTAGGTTTTACTATCTATGCCTGAAGTACGTTAGGTAACCGCAGCAGGATTCGACAAAGAGTCAGGTGGGCGGTTTAAACTGTGTAGTTTGCGCATAATTCTTGGCTGTAGGTGACACCGGATAGGTTTAATGCGGTGGACGGACTTGGGTTCACGATTATTATGATTACAATTATCATCATGATCATGATTCAAGGTGACAGGAAAGTGGTACCTGCTCTACCTTTCCTTTATTTCGGTTCTTTCTGTCGGAAGGTAAGTCTGGTTGACCTTCTAATGCGTTTTTTTCTTCTGTTGCTTCTATCATCCTACGTGTCTAGCTGAAAATTACAGTGATGGACGCAAGTTAGGGTCAACAAACAATTTAGCCATAACCAATGGAACCTGCGAATGCGTAGGTATGCAAAGATCCTCCGCCAGTGAGGCTAAACATTTGGTATACATGGGGATTCATACTGAACGGCGCAACAGACAACAGGACACACGCAGAAGAGCACACGACTAGCGCTGACTCGCAGCTCATTTTTTATTCGAGAAAAATATTACTTAAACACTTTTTTAAGATCCAAAAACAAAGCGCAAAAACGGTTGGACACGTTAATTAGCTTTGGCCATTTATGTTTTTGTGTGTTTTTTGCATCTCAAAAAGAGTTTAACATTTTCCTGGAATAAAAAATGAGTTGCGAGTAAGCGCTAGTCGTTTGCCCTTCTTCGTGTGTCCTGTTGTCTCTTGCATTGTTCAGTATGAATCAGTACCAACTTGCACAGTTCGCAACCTTATTCCATGATGAAGACAAGTAAGGCGATCAACGCAAAGAGAGAGAGAGGTAAGAAGTACGAAGAGAAGAGAGGAAAATAATGATGTAGTGCGAAAGCGAGGGCGTTTCGGAAATATCCTCGACAGGTGGACCAGGCTCCTTCGTGCAGATTTCGTCGTGCGACAGCTCGGTGAAGATGTGTTTTATTTTTCTCCATCCTCCGTGGAGCACCGGCTGACAGCACGAACGCGAGCGAGTGAGATCTTTCCATTCAGCGACCATTTTCCTCTTCATCTCGACGTCGTCTTCGGCGGCGGCGGACGACTGCTCTCCAGATATGAGCGGCTGTGGTGGCGGCGGTAAGCAATGGCAGCACCTGTCTGCGCGTTTGGTCTTCCGCCCGTGTGTACGCGTGCGTTCGTATACGTGTGCGGTCGAGAGAAATGCCTCGCAATAACCTCGCGCGTTCGAGGGGAACTCTTCTTCGGTGGGAACGGAGCGTCTGCTGCTCTGCGCACGGATCGACCTCTTTCCTCTGGTTCTCTCTGCGCTTCTTCGCCTTATTTATCTTTCTTTTTTGTCAGTCCCTGAAGAGTGCTTCGCTCCCGCTCTGCTTGTTTCCTCTTTTTGCTCGACTGCCTGCTTCTCTTTCGCTGACGTTCGACCGCCGACGAGCACCTAGCGATTGAGAAATGGGCTCCTACGCCCACTCCTTTCCCCTCCCCTTATTCCCTCTTTCTCCTTTCCCATTTTTTCATATTTCTCTTCTTCTCTCTCTTTTTCCCTTGACTTGGGTCGCCCACTCCTTCCCCTCCCATTATTCCCCTTTTTCTCATTCCCCATTTCCCCATATCTCTCTTCTTCTCTCCCATTTTTCCCTTCACCTGGGTCCCCAACTTTTCACCTCTCCTTCTTCCCCTTTTGTCCTTCTTTCCGATTTTCCCATCTTTCTCTTCTTCTTCTCTATCTTTTTCCTTCACCTGGGTTCCCGCCTCCTGTGCTCTCTGCTTACTGCACCGCTCCCCTTATTCCTCCTTTCTCCTTTCCCATTTTTTCATATTTCTCTTCTTCTCTCTCTTTTTCCCTTGACTTGGGTCGCCCACTCCTTCCCCTCCCATTATTCTCCTTTTTTCTCATTCCCCATTTCCCCATATCTCTCTTCTTCTCTCCCATTTTCCCTTCACCTGGGTCCCCAACTTTTCACCTCCCTTCTTCCCCTTTTGTCCTTCTTTCCGATTTCCCCATCTTTCTCTTCTTCTCTCTATCTTTTTCCTTCACCTGGGTTCCCGCCTCCTGTGCTCTCTGCTTACTGCACCGCTCCCCTTATTCCTACTTTCCCATTTCCCAATCTTCCCTTCACCTGTGTTCCCTACTCCTATGCTCTCTACTCACTGCCGTTCACACGCGCTCCTCTTTCTTCGCGACCATGTGTCTTTTCTTAGCCCGCTCTTTGCTTCTC
This sequence comes from Amblyomma americanum, assembly GCA_030143305.2. NCBI lineage: Eukaryota > Metazoa > Arthropoda > Arachnida > Ixodida > Ixodidae > Amblyomma > Amblyomma americanum. Next base: position 279,651 of record JARKHS020010413.1, on the reverse strand, counting down.
CGTCTCCCGCCGATTCCGATTAATTTCGCCGCAAGAGCGCGCATCGGCTTGGCCTTTGTCTTCCAGACGTTCGATGTCTGCACGTGTCCAATTTAAATTTCACTCGGGCGCTCGGAAAATGTCAGTGCTCTTCGAGGTGAATCGGACTGTTTCTTTTAATAGCGAAAACCGGTGGCAGGTTTGAGGCTGAATTCCCATTATCGGCGATTCGATGATCGAGAACCGCGTGACCCCTCTGTTGAATGGGAATGCTTGAATAACTTTGCGAGATAATCTATTCTGGATTCGCTGCTGTTTTGAGTGAAACGATTTTGAGAGATTTTCCTGCCGCTGTTGAATAGCCTTAATGTTCGTCTGCCAATACAGGAACGGGAATGTCGTTACTGAACATAATGCACATGGTGAATACTATATCGGTAGATGAACAGATGAAGTACTGGACGATTTGTACCGTCTATAAAATTTATATTTTGAATAAAATCTCTGATAGGCAACAACGGAAAGAGAACCGACACCGGAAGTTCTGAGTGGCACCTGCGGGTAAATGCTCTTTTTTTTAATCTTCTGGACAGAACTGTCGTTAGACAGCTTTTGGGTTGGTTCTCCGTGCGCGCACGTTAAAGTAACGGTGTATATATATATATATATATATATATATATATATATATATATATATATATATATATATATATATATATATATATATATATATATATATATATATATATATATATATATATATATATATATATATATATTATGAAAAAGGATAACTAAACGTTACAGAGAAGGCAACAACCGGTAAGGAACCTAGCCGCGAGCGCAGACCCAGACTTATGTGAGTGAGCGGAATGAGAACACTATTTTCTCTCGAACAGAAAAAAAAAAGATCGCCTGCATTTGATTCTGGAATTAGATATTGTTCTCATCAGCCTTTCAATGCCGAACCCTCAGAGGAGTTATCACCAGCCTTTTAAGTAAATATTATTTCAGCTCTTACTCGGACACTAACTCTGTTCAATGATATCAAGTTTCAGGAACCGCTGCATACGGGCGAACGGGCGAGCTTCACTGAAAAGTCCGGCGCTTCGTGAGATTTTCGGATTCCTGGATTAAACTGAACATACAACCAGTTTGTAGAAACGTCAAGACAGCAAACCCTAATTATTACAGTTCCCCTTGAAGATGACAAAAAACACGACATTTTAAACCTTTTATGCCTTCTTTTACACCTAGGGCTTCACATGTATTCGAGAATTGTCTCCTACACCATAGCTGTACGTGAAGAGGATTGCATGATAGTGATGACTAGCCAACGATCATTTTAACCAAGAATTATTGTCTGTTACGTCACGGTAATATCTTAAAAACTTTAAACCTCCATGCTTCCTATTTAGCCCCAGTAACGAGTCCTTTTCTGCTACACCTCTGTGGGAGTCAGAACCCCCTCTGTATTCCGCGTCTATCATGCCCCGTTTCTTTTTGGCGTTTTCTTCCCGGTTTTTAGGGTATATGAAGCCCTGCGCCGAACTTGTGAGACCAATAAAGCCGCACATCGGTTGACTGAAATTTACTTCCAACCCTCCTCCTTATAATCTGTCAAATGTGTGGTTAGGGCTCTTGTTCTCTGAGATAACCAATACCGAGGCAGAAAACAGTCTACGCGATGTGATCTTCTTCTCTGAAGAGAAGCGGCAGGAAGAAAACCACGAAAGGGTGTTCAAGTTACGGAAAGATGTCAGGCTCAAGACCAAGAAGGCTAAAAAGAGACGCATAAAACATAGCAACTGAACGAGATAGGCTAACGATTACACCCTACCCTGCAATAAAAATATAGGGCATGAATATATAGGAGAACATTCTCTTTACTTTTCTCTCAAAATTTATATGTTATTATTCATTTTTATTTATTTTAATTATATCTTTTTGCTTTTCTCAGTTTTGATTCTAATGTCAAAACTTCTCGAAATTTTTTATTCATTTTTTTCCAGATTCCTCTATTTATGTTTACGAGCCGGTTCAGATAAGCTTGGATAAAATTTTCTCCTGTCTGGATCTGCACCACACCCTCGCCAATCCACCACCGTGGGTATGAGCCATCGCTTCAGAGGCAAAACAACAACAATCGACCGCGATTCTATGCAGCCTACGCATAAGTGAATACGAAAATAGACACAGCGCTGCGCACTACATCGTATCTCCTCTTGTGTCGTGAAACCCTTTGCGCTCTTCTAGTGTTGTCACAAGTATACTGAGTCTTTCTTCTCTCCTATGGCATCGTTCAATCGTTCAGGGAGGAGAGTAAGTAGGAGCCTGGAAACTTTTACGGCATTACCAGGACGTGTGGCAGTTTCGTGTCATCCAAAACTACGCCATTTTATGAAGCCCTCATTTCTCGGCCGCGCGGTTCTTGATGTCGCCGTCACTGGCTAACGTGGCAGATGAGGTGCATCTCTCAAAGCATCATAGGAACAACTGCGTCGCCGCCACTGTGACTGCGGTCGTAAGCGGCGACCACATGAAGAACCGGAGTTTCTCGCCCATGGAGCGAAGAGAACGCGTTAAAGGCGAGAGTATGTTTAAGCGAGAGCTTCCTGCAAAAGAAGCTGAGAAGGGGGCAATATGATCACAAACTACGCGCTTGCGGAACTGAAGCCACCGGATGCGAGAGAGAGAGAGAGAGAGAGATAAAGAGGAAGAGAGAAGGCAGCGATGTTAACCAGAAGGGTTCCGCCGGATGAGCGACACCGGCAGTAAATTCAAAGATGGTTCTTTGCGTTTCTTCGGAGGGGCACAGGATCTCTCCAAACGTGAATTCGACGGTGTTGAAGGAGCAGACGATGATTGATGCCAGATGATGGAGACAAAGAGAAAATATATCTACAGGATGTACATTGGCCAACTGCGTTACAAGTTGGGTCACACAGACAGTCAAACTGTAACTTAAAAGAAAAGATCTCGCACAGAGAAACTCGACGAGACCTTACTCATCGACCCGAGGTTAGAGTCTAGGTCTGTACAATTACGTGCCACTGCACGGAGCCTCTAGCTCAACTAGACAAGACTGCCCTCCAATAATTTTAGATGCAATTGTAAAGTTTTTGCAAACAGAGAAGTTAGGGTGGTCATACTTCGAGGCCCCCCCTAAGCTTCGATAACCAATGGAGGTAGCCACAGCTCCTGAAAGTTGGGCCCAACTTCGGGCCCAGGGCTTCGCTAAAAAGAAAAAGAAACTCATACAAAAACATTCCGACAACCCTCTCCCCGAGGGGAGTTCTCGGCCTTAGTGTTTGACGCTTTCCCCTTCCCTGCCGCACCCGCGCGTCGCCTCTAGAAGGATGAAAAGTTGTTTTTCAGCTCATTGGCGGGACCACTGACCCACTGGCTCGCCGCAGGGATGTCAGACGGCGGAGAACCGCGACGCTTCGGTGTCATCGAGAATGCCAAAAACAGAAGGAAAAAGAGGGGCCCATCGCGGAATCCGAGGTGGTTCGCATTCTGCCGCAGTGGGAATGCTGCCTAAGACCAAGCGGCACCACGTGTTCGTTGTGTGCGCCTCGCATGCTTTCCTGGTGCGCTTAACAAAGCCAGGTGTCTTCGGCCGTCACAGCGGTCAAGCAGCCAGTGCCTCCTGCGCCTTTGCAACTGCTTTGCGGGGGTAGGGAAAGGGGGGGGGGGAGGCACACGGGTAGGGGGGGAGCGTAGACCGGAGGCCCGCAGTGACCGCAAGCTAAGGGAATAAAAAAAAATGTGCGCGTTGATGAAGCGCAGCCTTACACCGGCTAACCATGCTGGTACCACTCGGGCGTTTTATTGCCATTTTGATACCAAACCATTCGGTTTTGCCTATGCGGTACGTCAGCGACGAACTCTCGGAGATGCTGCGAATTTCGTTGGCGGCTATACGCTTCGCTTAACTGCCTGTTATATTTGTAGAATAATAGGAAAGTAGGCTAATCCGAACAAATATCGAAGAAATTAACAGCATAAACAGGAAATAAATTGGATCAGCTGCATATCCGTCCGATTTTTTTTTTCTGGAAAGCGCGGAACTCAAAGACGGCTTTCAAAACAACCGTCATCTCGGAGCACGCTCCATGAATATTCACAACCTATTAGCTCTGGACGCGTAGCGGTAACGCGTCATGGCAGGTGAGGCTGTCACTAAGCACTCAGGCAGGCCTGTCCTGGCGGTGTCCTCATGTGCAAGGTCAGAAGATTACGTAGACACGGCGGGTAAGAAGTGACTCAAGAGCTCATTGTCCAAGCTTCGATGTTATGGTCACAAGAAATTTGAAAGTAGAGTGTGTAAAATTCAAATATGTGGTATGTGTCAGCTGTCATATTTCTTGTGGTTTATTTTATACGCCTTCAATCCAGATATATCCAGCTTTATTGCTCATATATCCGCCATTAGTGCATCGTTCCTTAATAAATTCTGCGCTCCAAAACAGCGTCCTAATTCCTAAGTTTCCTAATAATGCCAGATGCCCTCGGGCCCCTCTCAGCAGGCCGTCATTACGCGTTCTCCGGCTTGAGCCTTTCTACCTCCCTCACCCCCTCTTATTCTCCTTCCCCTTTATTCTCCGCGCCATCCTCGACCATCTCTTTTGTCTCTTCGACTGATTTCTGCAGCAACCGTGCTTCACCCACGAGTCCATGGCCTCGCCAGCACCCGCTCCAGTTCCGAGACCAAATGAAGCTGCATTTCTTTTCTTACATCCCCGTTCATCTCTCTGTGCTCCTCCAGAAAATGACGTCCTGAACGAGAACTTAAAGAGAGGAAATGAAGGCGGGAAAAAAAAGTTTGAACCGATGGGATGAAAGGAAGTGCATGCAGACGCTCCGCAAAACTACCGCGGAAGAGGCGATCGTAATAAAGGATGACAGCGGCAGAGAAGTGAAGCCTGTCGGCATGGAAGGTGAAAAGGAAAAAGCGGTTATTCAAGCGAATGTCGACGTAGGTGTGGGGAAGAGCCGGAAGAGTTTCCTGATGGCAGGAAGAGGGGAGGGGCCACACGGTTTTTGGGGATGAGCGGAAGGAAGCTACGAAGTAAGGGAGACATTGCGAGGAAGTTGGGAGGCTGTTCGATGAGATAAATAAACAAATGGGAGAAAAAATGAAAGGCGGATGCAGTCTTTCACTCTGCAATTACGGAGACGAATACGAGGAAGATGAAGACAAGCAAACTGGGCCAGTTACTATTTTTCTTATAATTTTGAAATCAAAACTCTCATCCCTTTTCTGTTCATGAGGAAGAATTCACCAGTTTTGCGCTTCCTTTCTTCTTTCACTCCCTCCTTTATTCCTTCCCTTACGGCGTGGTTCAGGTGTCCAACGATATATGAGACAGATACTGCGCCATTTCCTTTCCCCCAAAAAAAACAATTATTATTATTATTCCACTTGCTTTTCCTTTTTATTAACTGCGTTCAGGTGAATAGCCACCCGATTCTTGGCCAATCCCCCAGTGTGGGTATGTGCCATCTTTTGATAGGCTAACAACAACAACAACAGTTCAGTCAGTGCAACAGCTCATCTCGAGCACTTATCTCCAATGCACGTGCATTGATATTCAAGGCGGACTTTGCTGAATCTAATCGCGCAGGCAGGGGCTGAATAGCCATGCTTTGTTTTGACGTGGGCGTGCGTGCAAATATGAAGGCATACCATGAAGAACTAAGTAGTAAGAAGAAAACATACTTGACTTCTTCAAGCCCTGAGACATCCTCAATGAATAATGTCTTCACCGCGGGGCTTCTTCGACTGGCGTCACCGCACTCAGTTGGAAAGCAGTACGAAAGGCATCCCAGTGATTGCAAGCCATATTATGGGAGTATAGAGAGAATATAGTTTGGTTTTCGTTTAACAAAGAGAAACGAAAGCAGGCAACAGAAAACTTCCTGTTACCTCTAAGTTGTATTCATTATACGACTCGCACTTCGCCTTTAACTCGTATTTCGGGCTCTTATTGGATGTCTTCCGCCGACTGGTGATCGCGCTTCAGGAAACCAAGAAATTTATTTGCCTGGTAACGTAACTATTTTTTTATTATAGACACCTCAAGGGCCCTTGAGGGCTTTACATGAGGGCTTTACTACCAGCGTTCTTGACAGCGTACGCAATTTCTCTGATAAAAATGTATCGAGCAGTGCTTTTTTTTTCTTGTAGGGGAATATGTTATGCACAAGTAAGAAGGAGGAGGAGGAGGAAAGGCAAGAAGCTTAACCGGAAGAATAAACCGGTTTGCTGCCCTGCGCAGGGGAGAAGAGGTGAGGTGATGTAAATATGAAGGAGAAAAGAGAGTAGCAGGAAAATGAAGTGAGTACGCAAAGTCAGCAAGCTTTCTATCTCTGGAACTTCTCTCTGTGAAAGAAAATACACATCAGTGTATTAGGCTACAGTTCCTGTAGTCAACATTGAAGCCATCGAGTTCTTGGACAATGCTGTAGAGAAAGCCCACTGTGACAAACAAAAAAAAAAGAGCGGTAAAAGTCTCATTTTCAACTTTAAACTACAAACCGCGCTTACTACCAGCGAAACTATTGGCAGGAGCTTCACGTGCCTTGAAAATTCATCTGGCAACCTTACCTCACTTTGTTATTTACCGCCAAAAAATTTTTGTCTCGGGGATCCCTGCTGGCGTAATTCCACTAACGTTTAACATTCAGTGGCGTGGGCTTATGACGTGCTAACTGACAGCACATAAAATTAATTATTATTAACTTTAGACGTTAGAGAGGAACATATACATTAGAACTCATGAACAATAAAACAATTACGTTCGCAAAAAGATTACCGAGGGCCCAGGTTAGAGGCTGACTGGCTTTGCTGATGCGCCTGTTAAATTAGGGTGTGTTTTTGAAATTTATTTCTGATTGTTTACTTTATTAGTGAAACCAGCCTCTTCTCTGAACCACTTACTAGCTTCGTGTTTCTGGTACACATTTTGTTAACAGAAGCGCCTCGTTATGTCCATAAGAGAGAAAAGAAAGCAGATCACCACCGAAAAAACATTAAAGGATGGAACGTTTCGCCTTACTTGTTTGCTTTCAAAACCTCGCCACCGTTCTCACTTTTGAGTTCGCGGTGAGCAAACACGGCATTCGCACCATAAGGTCCGCTGCCGCCGGACGTAATCAAGGCATTAAAGAAAGGGACCGCCATAAACATCCCAAAGCGCGCTCTATATGTTTCAAAGTTTGAGTGCGTTCAACCAACCTTTGTTCGCTTTTCTGTTCTTTTACTTTCTCCCTTTGTATGAACCATCCGCTCCTTTAGAAGCGAGGCTTCTATTCTGAGCTTGAGCCAGCAACTTCTTGCATGACGCCGCCTCCAAAGGCTGAAAAGTTTTTGGGTAAACAAGAGGAATTTTGCTACGAGTATTACTTTCTTCGTGCTGAGGTTGCGATAAGACAGCACCTATGTTGTTTTAAGCGAAGATTTCTTCTTTAGAGTAGCGCCGAAGGTGATCGCGGCAGCTTCATTTTCAGCAACATCAAAATAATAAGAGTCAAATAAGCGAAACATTTAAAAGACTGTTCGATCCACTCATAAATCCGCCGCCTTTAGTCTGAAGCCAAGTTTCTCATAAAACAAATGCTCGCGGCCTTTTGAAGAAAGATAAGTTTATAGTGCCAGTTATGGCGCCTTGTTTTTGTGTTTATTTTGTTTTCCACATATACTACACGCCAAGGACCTTCAAAAGCATGGTACACCTTTTCCTTTTAGTGTACTTACGTGTACCTATCATCAGTGTGAACCTAACGAACTTTTTAAGTCGTGTTATATATACCTTCACAATCGCTTAGATCGTCAGGTACACATCTCGACCGCGCTAAATGTTGTGGCTTTTAGGACCTATCATGACTTCATTGAATTAATCGGTTAATCCGAGTTGACAGTACAACTTACTCTCCAGGTAGGTGTGCCAGCAGACGAGGCGAGGACAATTCCGAGGCTTATAACCATTTATAAATTAATTTTAAAATAAACATGTTTGCGTTGAGCTGCAAATCGCATACCATAAATGAATTCTCAATGTTCGAAGGCCTCGTTTTATGTGCAATATATTTGGCTCATATTAATTTATTATTCATTTTGAAATTAATATCTTTGCTTAGAGCGGCGATTCGCATAGCATGAATGAATTCTCATTGTTCGCAGGCCACGTTTCATGTGCAATATATTTAGCGGGAGAAGCTTTTAAATACCTAATTAAGCTTACTAACTTCAGTAATACACTAACTAGCTAATAAACAAATTGATATTCTCTCTCATGATTCAAAATCAACAGAATCGTCAACACATTACGGGCAGAAGACTTTTCCAAGAAACACCTAGTTTAGTATAAGCTCGCCGTTAGAGATTGGGTGTACTTACTAGAAAATGCGAAACAAAAAAGTGACGCGAGTGAGATAGCAGTTTTCCAAAGGATGCTCCTACGAAAACCCCGCCAAGCCACGTCACAACGTGCCAACATCAGGCGAAACCGCATCAAAGAGGAAAGAAAAATGAAAATGATAATTCGGTGGAAGCGTTCCTCCTCCGCCTATCTTCTTTAACCCCTTCTTGTTACCCGTCATCGCAGTGGTACACCGGTTTCGCGGCCGGTTTTCATTTTTTATTTTTCTTTCAGCTGCGTCCCCCGAATGGCTTGAAGGGCACACTTTTCCTCGCTCGCTTGCAAATTCGACAACTTTATCACGGCAGCGTCTTTCCTTCGTTTAGCGATCGACCATACTTGCACCTGCGAACTAAAAGGGAACAGCATTAGGGAAGCTGTAGAAATCTGTTCAAGAAGGTGCTCGCGAGAGCAATCCATTTGTTGCCGATTCTCTGACTATGGCAAGCTCAATTGTCATTAGGCAGTCACGGAACAGCGGGCAATAAAAAATGGTAACCAACTTTCGTTAGTGGCGGCTAGAGCGGCTCAAGAAAGCATGGTGTGGGGTTAATTTAATGGGAACCTTGGTTGGCAATGCGCTCGGAGGTAATCATTGTCCGTGGCATAGATGATCCTCCTGTGCCTGTTATTACTGGCTGGCAGTTATTATAGCTGGGCGGTTATTGTCATTAGCCTGTCGTCATGCTTTCTACACGACGCTCCTGGCTGGTGAATGGAGAATAATTATGAACACGACCTTCTTCAATTCTCTTCATGCATCTTTGCTGCTACAAATAATGACATCATGAACACTGTCAGTATACCATTACATTTTTCTATTTTATTTCATTTAGACTGCAGTAACCTTCTCGCCAAATGTCAGGTACCGACCTCAGCATAGCCGTGGGGTTGCTTTAGTAAATAACCAACGAACAAAAAAATAAATTACAAGACGCTATAGAACTGAGCACAGAATTAGTACACTATGCCAGTGCAATTAATAATCACTCGGCTCGAAAGATAATATGCCCTGTGCACCCAGCTCCAATCAGTTTTGAGAATTACGGTCGTTGGCCTGTAGCTTCCACAGCACTGCCCCGTTTTGTATGGGCACAGTGAGTGTGTAGACAGCCATGCTCCACGAAGCAGTAACGGAGCCTTCGTTAACGCGGGAAACTGGGGCATACACTTCATTTTCTCGCGCGCCTCTGCCTTTCTTCTCCGTTAACGCTCTTTTCCCCTTGGACAGGATTCGAATACCGGTAGGAAAGTGCGAACCTTTCAACTTATCTTTTTACTACTTCCTACCGCGATGTTATCTCTCAGGCGGGACACTTCCTTTGCGAGCTGTTCTTTTCGGGAGTTTCATCACCAGAAACGCCTTAAGACAGCAAGCGTATGCTGCTTGTATCTTGCGTGCTCAGTCTTTTTTGTTTGTTTGTTTTTTGTTTGTTTATTGTTTGTTTGTTTGTTTGTTTGTTTGAGCGTGAAAAGTGAAGATGGCGCCGGCTACAGCGTAATTAGGGTTGGCTGCGTAATGCCAGTGGAGGTGAACAAAAGTTCGCGCGCAACTTGCCCTTGCTTAAAATTTACCGCAGAAGGACGTAATAAACATCGCCATGAAAATTTCACATCCCGTTCCAGTATCAAATCATCGGCGGTTTGCCCTACAACAATATAATTCTTGGGCTGCACTAAAACATTGAAATGAATTCGCGAAGTGAAGTGCTTTCTATATAGAGCCTAAAACGTAAGGCCCGGAGATGTGGGGGCTTCAGTCCTTTTACCTGCTCGATATGTGAAATGCTGCCTACAGAAAACGAGAAGAAGCATGCCGGTTGGGCTGTATATTTTTGCCAAAGAATGTGCATGTTGAACTTCGAATTCTACCTGTCTTACACACTGACCAGTTAATTCGCAATGTCGTGGTCCCTAAATTCTAGAGTACTTTTGCGGTCATGGTCGACGTAAAAGCTAAGAAGTAGGTCAACTCTCTACCGTATGCGACTCGTCAGCATTTTCGGGCGTCAGGGATTTATCTGAAACTAATGTGCACTTCTATCTACGCACTATGTTTATATGTTCGCGCTCAACCGTTCTCTGCCCCAATAGCCACTCACTGGCAACTCAGACCACCCTCTACAGGCCTTATTCGGCTCGTCTCCGAAGTTCGGTCACGTCTGCCGCAGCCATCCGCTTACGCGGCAGTCGCGAGAAGCGCAGACGTTGGCACACGTACTACGCTAGGCGGAAACGCAGGGAAGCAGTCTTCAACGCAACGTCGTTCGCGTTATTCCGGGCACCACGTTCCATCCGAAATACAAGAAAAACTAACGAAGAGGTCACGCCCCGATGCTGATGTCACGAGTTACTGCGTAAGCTTTACGGACGATTGGGATTCCTGAACGGAGAGCACTGCTTCTTCTCTCTTTTTTTCTCGTTCTGTTGAATGGGAAGCATTCATAACATCAGGGCTATTGCATTACTAAAAGGCAGAATAAGTGAACGAGCGGTAAAAGAAAAACAGCACTGCCCGTCAGCTCACTGTAAAAAATAAAAAGAACAAAATACTTGTCATCTCAGTGAGCAATAAATTAAGAAAAGTAACTGTAATAAAAGCTGTACTGTGGGGACGAACAGAAATGAACACAACAGTACGTAAATAAAAAGAAATATCAAAGTTGAATTACAGCTGTGAGGAAATGAAAAACAATACGAAGACGCAGAGATGAGGGAAAATATGGCGGACTTCAAAATACATATTCATAGCTCAGACTAATAAACTCTAACACTACTGAGATATAAACCGAGACATATACTATGACTATCAGTAAGAAGACCACGACGCTCCGACCGAAGCCTCATAGATGACTGACGTTTGGAAGCCGACTTCTTCAGGGTTTAACGTTCTTTCTGGCCACTTGCACTGTTCCGGGAAAGCGGGTGACCGCCGTATGACAAGAATTGAGGGCTAGCCATGCGTGTTCACAGGGCTGCGGGTGGTGGACTTTGCAGCATCGCGAAAGCCGCGTAGATGCACTGATTGAAGGGAGTCTTGGGTCTAGCTTACATTTCCCGCCTTTTTCTGTATGTGCTCGGATTTTGCAAGCTGTCGCTTGAGTGGGCTGTGTTCGGTGTCAACATCCATGGCATGTTCGCAGTCGATGCGATGGTCCAAGTCCTCAGAATGCTCCTCGACTGCGCTGCGCTCTCGCTCAGAGACTTGGACATCGTTCCTGCGCAGCGAATCCTTTGTGATAAAAGAGAAAAAACACAAGGAACATTGAAAGACACACACGGACACTGTTTTAGGTCGGTTCCTATGGCCGGCTGGCGGGGTGAATCCGCCAAAAACAGCCGACACGCCTGGGGATAGAAACTTGTGGTGGAGGCAGAAGGAAAGGGTCGGGGACAAGAAAAACAAGAAATTTTGTGCGGTGGAATACATATGACGTTCGCGTACTGCACGCCGTCCGATAGAAATCTTCCACCTTTTCCCCCGGGCAGCGGCATTATATGCGGCGTTTATTAAGTGAGGAAGTGGCGCTAGTCTGCCGTTGGAACTAGTCAGACAATTGTTAGCGCATTAAGAAAATGGCATTGAAGACAGATTGAGAAAAAAACGGCCGTGGCTTAGCTTGGTTAAGCCTGGTGATTGCGAAGCTGCCTTGTTCGTAGGCACCATCGTAACATCTGGCTGTATGACTGCCTTGGCGAGAGGAGCGGAGCTGTTTTATACAGCTGGTGTGACGTCACTCTGACCATAGCGCCCCTGGTGAGAGGAGCGGGAGTTAGGCCGCCGTTGGTGGCTACCGCCTCGCCTCGCGACGGCGTGAGATGGGGCCCCGTTTTTACACAGCTGGTGTGACGTCACTCTAGGTCACGTGTTGTGACGTCACGCAGCGAGGTCACGCTAAAGGTCCATGGTGCCTACCACCGCCTCGCCACGGAACGGGCTGAAGTGCGACCTAAAGTAGTATTGCTTCGCAATAAAAGACAAATGAACACTGTGACTTGGGCTTATGGGTAATCGTTGTGCATTACTGCTCCTTTGGTGGAAACAAAGATCTCTTCCGGGGTTCGAACAACAAGCACATTTCATTCCATGAATTAACCTCCGCCGCAGTGTCCGGCTGCAGAGCCCGAGGAAGTGGGCTTAATTCTGGCCGCGGCAGACACGTTGCGATGGAGGCGAAACGAAATAGACATCCGTGTGCTGTGCAATGCGAGCGCAAGTTGAAAAAATTCCAGGCGGTCAAAATTAATCCGGATCTTTCCTCTACAGCAGCTCTTCCTTCTTTTGTATAGGGAAAGCTACATTGGCCACGAACTCGCAGTTTCGTCGTGCTCGCGTTCCCACCGTGGTAGCACCGCACCTCGTGACCAGCAACGTGACTGGTCACGTGACCAACGGCGTGGCGAACCACGTGACAACAACTAGCCAGACAGCCGGACTAACCTGGACTTGCAATCAAGATTAACCAAGGCTAACCCAGCTCTGCCTTAGCCTTCGCTACGTATATCCTGGCATAGCCGAGCTAAGCCACAACCAATTTTCTCTTTCATTCCCTCCTTCATCCCTGCCCTCCCAAAGCGGTTCGTGTGTCCACCAAGAAGCGAGACAGCTACAGCGTCTTATTTTTCTACAAAACGAAACTCCTATTAACTAGGTGTCAAATTCCAACGTTAGTCTTATGTGTCTGTGTTTCTCTGTGCTCTGTGTTACTTTTGAGTGAGTTGATAGCTTTTTCGCGCGCGTTATTCGGCAGAAGCTGATTTTCTTTAGCGCGCGAAAGGGTTTCATAGTCGTTTTCCTTTGCCGCAGTACTTACTTAAACCTCCGACCTATTGTCTTCTTCTGCTCTTTTTAGCTGCCTTGTTTTGAGCTATTTATAGTTATTGCTTAATAGTCGTGACCTAAACGCAACTGACGTACAGCGTCAACAGCGCCGAATAGTCAAATGTGTCAATAGTGCCTTTGATGTGCTACACATTCTTCCCTGCATCCGTAGTGCTTCTCCTCCATAACGCTAGCGCATCAAGCTTTCCCCGTTTAGCCTCTGCTGAGTATTGTTTCGTGTTGCAACATAGCAGTCACGTTTTCAACGTGTGTAGTGCGCTGATCACTGCGCCACAAAGGCTAACGAGACTCGCAGTTTAGTTTACGCAATCGTCTACCTTGTCTGATGCAATGCGGCTGATTACTTACACAATAAATGACTAGGACGAAAGTAGGCTTGCGAGCGCGCTGCAGAGCCCCATGCGAATACATAGAAGCGCCACCTGCATCTGCCATGCGACTAGAACAGTAGCTAGCGCAATCTGTGCATCTCATGCACGCAAACTAGTGACAACGCCTTGGCATTGTAGGAAATCTTTTTGCCCAGAAGAACACAAAGCAACAAGGCGGCGTCAGCAGCGAAGAAGCAGGTTGGTTATTTGAAGCCGTCCACAAAGCAATGGAAAGAGAGAACAAAGGATGAAAGAACCTAGACAGTAGCCAGGAAAACAGAAGAGGTGAAAAAAAAGAAAGGAGACCCGAGGAGAGCTCAAGTGGCTGAAACTCGAGCGATCTCCCCGAAATAGCTCCTGCGCATAGTCTTAAGCCTTAGACTGATTAGAGGGAAGCGGCCGCCGGATTGGCCAGCTACATTGCAGCACAGCTGACCTTCTAATTGGCTGGGCACGTACTACGTTAGCGGCTCGCTAATGAGCGTAGCGGGCCAGTAGTGTGCAGCTTGTTTTGAAAGGCCGGGCTATTAGCATCAGTCCGGGGGGGAGAGACCACAATGAGAAGGACAGGCTCTCGTTACAGATTGGCGGAGTGCAGTGGGTAGGGGAGGGGGGGTTCTTTTGTAGTCGCATTTCATTCTTGACCTTTCGTCTCGCTTGCCCTTCTGTCGATGGTGATGTGTCCGAAAGTGCTTTTTCTTGTCGCTGTTTTTTTTAGTGGAGACCGTGAGCTGTGGACAGCTTGCTCCTCGGTGCTTCTGACGCTGGGCTCAAATGACCCACACTGTTGCCGACTGTTGTCTCCGTCTTTTGTGTTGTTGCTGTTGTTGATCCCACACGACGCGCCTTTAGGACTCGTACGCTAGGGAAAAGTGGAGGTCCCGCTAACATGGCACTTAGAAACCTGATAAGCCTAGTCTACCTTATCTGAGGAGGGTTCCTTTTCCCCGTTTGTCTATGTATTTTTTGGGAATGCTGCACATTACAATGTGACCACCATTTCGAAAGGGTTGTCAATATAGGCATCAACCTCAATAGCTCTAGCGCCCCTCCCAGCACTTACGCAAGCGACGACACACGAACCATGTGTTCTTGTTTTGCATGGACGAGGATAAGCAGTATGAAATGAGCGCCCTTCTTAAAACGAAGGTCTCGTTGGGGCGCCCCTCTCTTGTGTACGTAGGGACGGACAGGAAGTTTCGCACAGGAATCAGAGTACCGTCGGTGCAGTGCACTCATCGCTCAAAGTTAGTCTGAAAATCCCGAATGCAGCTTTTTACAAATGCATAGCTACGCAGGAAACCAATGAGGCTGAATATTTGCAAAATAAATTTGTCGAAAGAGTACAGAAAGACTAATTCTGCATATTTTGGCGTTAACCCATTAGCTATCGCGTCATACCGTTAAGAAGGCGGAGTTTACGTGTCCCCTCCGATTTATTTCTCATTCATTCGACGAAAAAGGAGGGTACCTCCATGGAAAGTAAGAACACCGTGATAGAGCAGCAGAAAGGCGTCGCGCTGCATTCTTAATCATAATGTAAGTCGACCAACTTCAAGCCGCAACGCTGTTCCTTTGCCATTTCCTCTTTGGACACGTTTATGAAGTGGGCGTTAGCATATTCAGACTTCCACTCTCACAGGAAAAGCAGCCAGTGGAAGCACTAGTAAAAGCTGTCCTGTTCCTATTAATTAGTAACTTCTTATAACTTCAGGTAACTAGTAACAGATATCCTGGATAATGAAGGAAGATCAATAGGCTGCCAAGTTGATACTGAATCAGTGTGAAACAGCGCAAATCAGAGTAACGAGTCAAAGCATCTGGGAAAGCAGAGGAACGGCGCGCCATTTTGTCCATTCGCCAATTTCTCTTCTCAGTGTTTAATCCCGCTCGCGCTATCTGCTACATCATTTCCGCCTGTTCCGGTGATCAAGACTGCACTATGGATCGAATGCAACTGACCGAGATATAGGAAACTCGACAAAAAAGTGTGTCAAGGTATCCTCAAAGATTATCGTCTGCATCAATGCAGATGTTTAGCAGTTCGTAAGCCGAAATCCTTTAAGTGCACCTGCAACACTCTAGACGAGTATGCTTAAGTGCTCAAACGTGTGGCCAGCACTTATTGGTCATTATCTATCCTTTTTGAAAACCTTTATCCTTCCCCTCAGAGCGAGGATTAGGTATCCACGCAGAGTAAGACGTTTCCAGTGTCTATCCTTTCTTTATAGCCTAACCCTTCAGGCTTTTTCAACGAGGGGCGCATGTACTACACACATGTAAGGCGACCAATGAGCTGGCTGGCAGTAAGAGTAAGAACAAAGCGGTTGAGCGAAAAATAGAAATCTAAGAAGCGTCAGAGATGGCAGATAGGCGGTAAAGAGAGAGAAAAAAAAATCGCCGACGGCAGAGGCACACACATACCGAGAGCGACGCCTATTTTTGTCCATTGCCATGCCACCAGTTGATGCTGCGCGTCGCCACAGCCGAAGCTAGGTGAGTTTTTTCAATCCAATCCAATTTATTTATTCCAACATCAATATCAACAGACAATGATGTCGCGGACAATGGACAAAAAGCCTCAAAATAGGGCTTGACAGCGTCCACTGACCGTCTTCTTGGCAACGACACAGCATTGAAAATATACATTAGATATGAACAAAATATGAATTCGAAGAACAAAAGATGTACAAAGAGTAGGTGAGGAACACTTTACATATAAGAAATAATAATTGAAAAGCAGCAATATAATTACACAAAAGGCAAATGTGAATAAACAGCCAATGAATATATGCAAAGAAGCACACTTACAGAGGCGAACGCTTTGTAAAATGCAAGGGAAACAAATATATGTGCGTCATCAGTTCCCAACAAAGCAGCCCTGCCGGCTCCGCCGCATAATCCCGGCTCAGGCTCTTTTCCGTGAACGACACTAAACCAGACGTCTTCCTCTTCCTCTGCCCGCCCCGGTGGCCCAGTGACCTTGGCGTTCGGCTGCTGATCCCAAGGTCGCGGGTTTGAACCTAGCCACGGCAATCGCGTTTCAATGCAGGCGAAAGGCAACACGCGCCCGTGTTCTGTGCGTTGTCAGCACACGTTAAAGCTTTAACTACAGGTGGTTTAAATCAATCCAGAGCCCTCCACTACAGCGTCCCTGATAGCCTGAGCCGCTTCGGAGTCTTAAATCCCCCTACCACATATCAGACCCTCTTCTTCTTCTTGACACTTTCGGGAAGGTCCAAGGGGCGTTTTCCAGCGCTCGGAGAAGTGAAGCGCGCCCCCTTGTAAACGTCGCTCTGCTATTCAGACTAGCCACCGAAGAAATAATAATCATCATCAACATCATCAGCCTGACTACGCCCACAGCAGGGCAAAGGCCTCTCCCATGTCTCTCCAATTAACCCTTTTCTTTGCCGGCTGCGCACACCGTATGCCTGCAAAGTGCTTACCCGCAGGCATGCTTTTCTTCATATCGACGACTCGACATCGTGCCCAATCAGCGGAGACCTGAGGTGGACTTGCTCACTTGTGCTGAGACTGGGACTACTCGGTTATCTCGATTGAAATTAAAATAAGGCATTATTACCTCCTGAGAAGACACTTCTCTGCTCTGAAGGATGCTTCGGTGGAGGGCTCATATGTGATTTCAACTTCAGAATCGGCCTGTTTATTTCAATGTACGTTAATGGCACTGAGGACTACAGACGAAATGACTCAAGATAGCCTTGGCTATGTCCGCGGCCCCATCTACATGGCAACATGCAACAAGGATTTACTCCCGCCTTAACAGTAACATATATTCTCTCAAAGCTGATAGGTTCAAATCAAACAGCTCTTATTCTATGTAGCAGCGCGCTGTTTTGAGAACAACGCAGAAATATAGGCTGACTACTGTTCGAGTTTTACACCCTGATTAAAATCCCAGAACAAGAGAATAATTGTATTTAAGGAGAATGGCTGCCACCCAGTCAGGATACCGAACCCGTGACCTCGGTTTCATCAAACAAACCTATTCGCTTGTGAGCCATTGCGGAGGTCCTCATATCTTATTCAAACAGACCGCTAGACAGCGCGAGAAGGAACAGACATTTTTTCCCCTAGAAAACATTAGTGTTTATGATTTTTTAAAGTCATGTGGAGTTGAATCTTTGAAGGTAAACCTGAACCGAGCAATCAGTGTCTATCATATTAATAATCTTGCAGGCGGTCTGTGTAATCAAACCAAAAGGTGACAAAATAAACCATTAACTGACTTAACATTGCTGTTCAAGCCACCCTAACTTAATTATGGACGCCCCTTTTTTGTGCTTATGGGCTCTCTTCTATGAGTCCCTCGTTACACAGCCTGTTTGTTCTTTTGAAGTCACGGTCAACCTTTTTGCATCCTTCAAACCTAAGTTGGACTCCTGCCTTGCTGATTATTTGTACATGAAGACACAGTGCTGAAAGCCGAATGATTGAAAACTAATACAAAAAGTAATTTATGAAAATGCTTGGTTTTTCGTCCTTTTTCGGAGTGTAGAAGCAGCGACGGTCGTTGTACTGCTCATTTATCTGCATGCTGTCTCCCAACCTGGCAGAGTCCAATGACAGCCACACCAAACCACAGCTGACACATACTTGGCTCTGGGTAGGGAGTAATAATAATAATAATAACTGGTTTTTTGGGGAAAGGAAATGGCACAGTATCTGTCTCATGTATCGTTGGACACCTGAACCGCGCCGTAAGGGAAGGGATAAAGGAGGGAGTGAAAGAAGAAAGGAATAAAGAGGTGCCGTAGTGGAGGGCTCCGGATTAATGTCGACCACCTGGGGATCTTTACCGTGCACTGACATCGCACAGCACACGGGCGCCTTAGCGTTTTGCCTCTATAAAAACGCAGCCGCCGCGGTCGGGTTCGAACCCGGGAACTCCGGATCAGTAGTCGAGCGCCCTAACCACTGAGCCACCGCGGCGGATTGGGTAGGGAGTGCAGAAACCACATTTCTTATCGGACCGATGATGATCGCGTCACACGTGGAGCAGTGATGCTTTTGAAATTTTCAGCTATGATGGTTGTACTACAACCGATGATGAAGCAACTGAGGAACTCCTTTATTACTACTATGACTATAAACGTCCCTATCATGGTAATGTTTCTTAAAGAATGATCGGTACGATAACCACTGAACTTGTTAAAAACCCACCCCTGTAACTTCCAGCGCAGTGCAGCAATGGCGAGGGATAAGACCTCGAAAGCGAAGAAACAGCAACTGCAGCCGAGAAGTACTTCAAAAAAATATTTCACTACACGCCGCTGTGGCCATGCCGGTGTATACACACTTCTGTAGGGCGTTCTGTTCCAACAGCTGTCGGCTTGCCATGGCCTAGCTGAAGTCCTTTTATTTCCTGCCATTCAATTCCAGAAAAATGTAAGATTAGGCAACTTGTAAGCCACTAATCCAATGATACTCACAGAACAGAGCTCACAGAATGAATGATCGAGCAGACGACAAATTAGAGCTAATGTCATTACAGCTGAAATCTAGATAATTGTGTGAGCTTAAGCAGAACGTGTAATCGATAACTGATAGTTTCTAAGGGTAACAGTGTGGCCTCCTAGAGAAAAACGCGTAGCCAGGTACAGCAGAGAGTAGAGTAGGAAGGTGAGGTCTGGGGAAATTTGCAGCAATAGGTTGTCTGCTGCGAATGTACCCGGGGCTGATTTAAACGGTGTCGACTATTGACGGCATAGTTGTTTGTGCTTTGAGAAACGATGAAGAGAAGCAATCCTTTCAACACTGGCAGTGGGCAGTTGTGTTCTGCTAACTATTTCATAAACTTCTATACAAAGTTCGAGATAACTATAACACGTCACAGAATAGAGCGTATATATCTATGTATTTCCGCAAAACCCTTTTTCACATGCGAACACTTAACGCAGAAGCGACTGCTGCATACTCTGCCCGTATTAGGTATCCCTTCCTAACAGATGGAGGCCTGCACTAGACTAACTACTACACGCGAGGACCCGAAGTTACTCCAAAAGGCGTTGAAGAAATTGATTATGATTATGAATTTTATGGTGCAAGGTCACCTTGTGTGAAGAACGCAATAGAAGAGTATGTTTTGTGTGCACAAAATTTGGGTCATAGGAACATTTCCCAAGCGTTTCCTCCGGAGAAGCCGTGCACCAGGCCACGGGAAAGTTTCTGCCCATTGCATCACAGGTGGGCACCCGGCGACACTTGTGATCGAACCCCACACCTCCCACATGTTCAAACTTCTAGGCCAACATGCACTGCACTGCACCACTTCGCTATGTTACTGAAATTTCGCAATTTGGAAAGGTGGCAAAGTTAATTTCCAAAGCGAGCAGCTTTCCCATTTATTTAGCCGTCGAGTAATTTTGTAGGGCCACTGGGCGCGCAAGTTTTTCGCGAGAGCACATGACGGTGAGGAAGCGCCAGCAGGCGATGTATTTAGGAAGTCTGTGGCTAACAGCCGGCGCTGAAGTAGCCGTCATCTGGTCTCTCCACTTCACGCATCAGTACAGCGTCTATAAACAAGGGTTATTCCACAAGTGCATTTATGTAGGATGTTTTCGGTTTTTATCTGTTTTTCCTTTATGCTTATTCGATAGAACAGCTTAGGGTCTACTTAAAAAAATTATATCGATGTCTCGGTTTTTTTGCACGGCTCATTCTTCATTATCATTAATAAAGGCACAGCGAGAACAACTCCACCCTAATTTCTTATCAGAATAAATAAATTCCGCGTTTTTTCCAGCTACGTTAAATTTGTCTTTAGCGTTTAATGTAAAGATTTCTTCAACTTTTCGCTAGACTTTCCCTGACGGCGATACTCCTCACGCGATTCCCCAATCCGTACTGTGAGAAGCTTCAAAGAATATAAGACACCTGCGGTGACGTTGCATTCACGCATGTTTTACCTGTTCTCGTGGCGTGCATTCCCCCATCGCTAACATTTTTGTAAATGACAAACTTAGTTTGTGAGGAGGCCAAGAGTTGCGATATCTTGGTAATACGCGATAAAAGAACAAGACTATTCCCCTTAATCACGTTGCTGACATGCTCGCATCGATCGAGACTTAACTGTTGTTCGCGTTATTTTTTTCCTGTTGCCAGAGAATGAGGTACGCCGATTGCGCAAGCCCCTAAATGGAGCGTAGAGTCCTAACCGGGAAAGAGCCTTACGAAATGCCACCGTTGCTTATAACTGTGAATTGATGCTTTTAAACCGCTCCACTACTTAAATTCCGATACAACGCGTATGATGCAATGGAGTGCGCAGTACGCTTTGTTGTTCAAAACATGTTGTGAGTGGTAACGACTGCTGCGCAAACAAGCTTGTTCGTTAGCCAGTGATGATTATAATGACATGCATCGTATACCCACCCCGTAAGCTGCTCTAATGAGAGCATATTTCAAGCTTAATTTAAAGGATCACGCTCTCTTCGAAGCAACTCCTCAGTGTCATACGTCAGGTAAATCTAAATTTCTGTTGATAGTCGACAAGGTTTGTTAAGTAATCGCCGGCCTTCACGAAGTAGCTTGATTATTCTCAATAGGGACCTCTTAATTAATGATGTTTCGAAATTGGAGACTAGAAGTAAGATATATTTTTGCTTTGTTTCATTCATATTACTTTCAAATAGAAAAAATTGTCCAGTAATATAAGTTTTGGTCTTTTACGCGCACAGTCTTGTGAGCTCGTTTCTGTATGAAAATTTCACTGTTAAAGGCCTTTTCCGAAGCCTAGAGACTCATGTGCCCCGAATGAAATAACTTCAGTGCACTATAATTTTTATCCGCGTGGTGGCGGGGATACACCCTGATATAGCACACCAATTGTCGGTATAGACCCCACCTTCGCGACAGGCCCATAGAAGCGGTATAAAATTACCAAACTCAGCAAAGAATTTCGACCTCGCAAATCACAATTCACGTTTCGTCGACCCCTTCTATGGAATCATAGCCAAGTTTATTCCAACCCAAGGAGCCTATACCGATGCTTCCATTTGTCCAGTGAAATCAATTTCACTTTATTTCCTAAAGAAATTAAGTAAATAAATTAAATTAGGTGAAAAATAGTTCTCAGTATTGATTAGCACATTTACTCTTTTTCTTTACGATGACACATTAAACAGACAAGGTTTCAAACAGTGGTCCTTTAAAATTTCGTTCACTTACCTTGTCTAGCAACGTGCTACCACATTGGCTAAAGGACTCCGGAAATTTCGACCACCTGGGGTTCTTTAACGTGATAAGCCAGTGCTCGTTAAAAACCCCAGGGGGTTGAAATTTCCGGAGCCCTTCACTACGGCGTCCCACATAGCATGAGCCACTTTGGGACGTTAAACCCCCATAAACCATAAACATTGGTTGAACGATACCTAAGCACACATTTGATGATCGTTATTTTCTTCCTAACGCAGTGACTTAGCCTGCTGCCAGCAAGGCTAATCAGAAAGCTGGACGATAGACTCCACCTCTTACTTCCCTATCCCTCACTCTTTCCACTCTTTACTGTTTCATTGGTGTCGATGAATAACTGCTAAAGCACGCGCGGGCTCGGCCCGGCTAGATAGCCCGGGCCCGGCCCAAGCCGTGGGCTTGGCTGCTTCGCCGGGCCTGGGCCGGACCCGGGCTTGAAGTGGCCGACCTAGGCTAGGCCCAGGATTTAATTAAGCCTCAGAATTAGGCCCGTGCAGTGCTGTACTAAACGCAGCCCCTCCTGAGTCCACTAAGTCGATTAGGTGCTAGCCAATGCTTCTGAGAAAATAAAATAAAAGTACCCTCATCATGGTTTCCTGTTTCTCACGTCAGTGGCGCAGAAAATAAGCACAGGTCTGCCGCGGTGCTCGAGCCTACAGGGCCTCAATAACCGGCCTATAAGGCTGCTACAGAGCATTCATGCACGGTGGAAGGGGATTCGTGGCGCGTACATTAACCAACTACACTCTTTTTTGTCTTTCTGTGTCAACATCGTTAGCCGTTATCCCCTTGGCCCGTTGTAGGCTGCCTAACCGCATTAAGTTGTGACCAGCACCTGCCTGTGCTTGTTGTATTATCTGCCTGTCTTTTCAGGCAGCGATACATCAGAGAACGCAGGGAGAAAAAGAGGCGATTACCTTCGACGAAGTTATCCATGAAAAACTTCCGGGCCTTAGAGGTAGCGCACATGCGATAAGGCTGTACAGCCGAACCGAAGTTTGTGCGTTAACCGCGAAAAGCGGTTCCTACATCTCAGGTAACAGCAGCTTTTTTTAATCTTGTGTTCTGGATTAAGCGTGCCTGTTTTCGTAACTTATTTTTTCACTCCATGCGCTATCTTGCTTGACAGTGAAGTTCCGCGTTCGCTTGCTTCCTAATGTGTTTTTTCTTTTAATTTTGCTCACAGTGGGTTACCTTCGGTCTGTATTAAGCCCTGTCAGACATTTTTGTTCTGCATGCTTAACACTGCTTAACCTGCAGAGCTATCTGCGTTGATGTCTGAAATCGTAAAGAAAAATTAATCGTGCGGGCAAAAAAAAACAGCTTCAAGCGTATATGAGACGGGAAACAAACAAACAAGCTTCCGAGAATTCAGAGCGCAAATTTCTTGGAATACATTACTGAAGCGAATACATGACCTGACTGTTGGTAGAGCGAACTGTTATCGTTGCTTGTAACGAATGCGTCTTTAACCCGTGCAACTTCTCGTAGATTGTCGAGTTCTTGCAGTGCTTTCATTTAGAAATTTCGATACCTTCAAATCAGGTATCCTGGAGGCACTCTGCTGTACGACGTTAAGTAGCAAGGCTTACAACAACAACAAAGAAAGAAACTGGTCCGAGTACGTTGTCGCAAACTAGACATTCGGCCTGTTGATGCCGAAATGTTGTGTTCTGGCTACTCAGCCACAGTTTCATCGGAGCATAGCTGACGTGCCGCTAGTTACGAGTAAAAAAAACGCATAAAAAATTATTCTTGCCATAAGCACAGATTGGAACCCGATAACAGTGAATTCCATATCCTCGACCTGAAATCATCTCATGGCGGGAGCGGGCATCAAAAAATTCAAAACTTTTATTGCTTTCGGCGGCGCCATGCATAGTTTCAGCACTGGTGCACAGCATTTTATGATGGAAGCGCATCTCTACTGGACTATGCAGAAGGGCATGAACAAAACAAAAATAGCATTCCTTCATACTGCAGGTAAGAGATAAATTCACAATCTCGTTTTAACGAAAGGTAGGGCAGTTCAAGTTAAGCCTTAGCACTGTGTTTTAAGTGATACTAGTAAGCGTGATTAGAGGTCCGACTGGGTTTGCGATGGCGTGCGCTTGAAATCTTTAGTTGCAGAGAAATATTGAATCCTTCTGGTGCTGGTCCAATAGAATAATGCGGCCCCAGCACGCTGGCAAAACGCGAGCTAAAATAAGCCATATATTGACTGGGGCGACTGGAAAGGCGGTAGAAGAAACCGTCAAGAATAAACAAAAACAAACGCTAGAAATGTCCAAAGTACGCGCAGAGTTTAAGCATGGAAGCAACGAGTACAGTGCACGGCAGAGTGCCTGCTTTCAGCCGAGAGAGCTCCGTTTATTCTAGAGCAGCCAGAAGTCGCGCCCGGTAATACCCGAAAAAAACAGAATGCATGGAAATAAAACAACAGCAATAACATTACAAGCCAGCTGGAAGTGGCAGAGAAACGAATGCAACTTGGTCGTGTACGAGTCTACGTTTACGGTCAAAAGCGTGGGTGAACAAAGCTTAGGAAAAAAAAATGCGTTAAACCGACGCCAGAAATAAGTACATTGGAGAAGAGGGCCTCCCTTTAATGCCGTTCCTCTAGCAAGCACGGACACGGGAGGCCTTTCAGTCCCCGGGCCCTGACACCAGGTGAACGTTAAGGTGCTTCGCTTGTTACTCGGCCGAATTGCTCTCAAAGTTTGCCGGTTACAATGCGGACACGCCTCTCTGTTTTCGTTTTCTCCGCGTGGTTTGGGTGTAACAATTTTGACCTTTTATTTTTAGTGAAGCTCGATCCGCTCACTATTTACCAATTTTTAGCTAAGGCCAGCTTTGGAGTTTTACTGGGTCAGGACTTTTCAAGACTAAATGCTTGGGGTGAAGTTTCTTGCCCTGATTTCTTTGATTTTGTTTTATCCTCGTTCTTGTAGACAGCTTCAATCCTCCTTGCTTTGACTTCATTCAACTATAACAGACAACATCTATGTTGTCCTTCTTCGGTGGAGTGAAGTGGCTTGAAAGTGAACGTTGTACTGCACACTCAGGCACCGGTTCGTCGTTGCTCAGACGTAATAAAGCTAAGCGATTTTTGGGGAAGTGACACGTGCCCTTTGCTCTTGCCCGAATTACTCAGAGGAAGTTCTTGGTCTAGAGACCACCGAGCCGCCGAGTATGCCGGGATATATAAGAAATTATATTTCTTTCTTTGCAAGCAATAGCCTAATTCCGCGAATATTTGTAATGTTTTTTTTGTTGGATTTAAAGCCGCTGGTATGCACCCTTATCAGTTTGGTTGCCCCGTGAAAGGCGACCAGATTTATTCGGAATGATTGTAGCGGTGCTGAACTGTTTCTACAGTGTTTAAGATTGTTATTTGTGCTTTAGACGCCTTATGCAGACTTACCAGTGCTTGGGGCGATGTGCAGTCTGAGCAGTGTTTGCGCGCACGTTGTCTCCTCCTCATAGATGGTCTAGTTCGACGATGACGTATTCCTGGCGTCCGCCTTTGGGGCTCACCGGCAGGCCGTCCAGGGCTAGCTTTCCTCCGGCACGCTCCTCGGCGGCAAGGAAAGCCAACAGCGTAGTCGGGGTGCCGAAGGATGCCAGTGCCACCCCCGTAGGAGCCGCCGTCAAGAAGGTGGCAGTAACCTGGCTGTCCATGCCCGCCAGCATGCCCGAGCTGGAAGTGGGATAGCTGGTTCCAGCAGCAGCACATAAGGCGATCTGGCGCACATAGCTGCAGCACACAGACCCTCAGGAATAAGGGGCATACCTTTTACGGGGCCCTGCAACACATGGGGAAAAAGAAGGGGTGAGGAAGACAGAGCAAGAAAGAAAGTGCGTGATGAGAAATTAGTCTTTCCCTATAGATGTTCCAAAAGAAAGAAACTGGGTGAAATAAAGAAAGAAATACATGCATATATCTCCTTTCCACGATGTGCCTAAACTGCAAGCTGCGTTTCCTGTCATTGGCCCTACAATGCGAGCGTGCACCCTTATCGGGTGAAAAAATGAAGGGCTAATTCCCCTTCTTTTTTTCCGTTTAAATCAGATAAAAGTGGACGTGCCTTTCTTAATAACTGGCAACCACACCAAACAACTTGATCAACTTAAATGACGTATTGTCACTCAGGGATACAGACAACGGCTCACCGGTGTTACAACCGCGAAACGTTACGACGGCGCACGCTTTTTTTCAGCCAGTGCGCTTTTCACCAACGGGCGACCATTACTTACATCTGCCAAAGTGTATACCATAAAATGCCTTATATGATAATCGGGAATAACTATTCGAATGAACGAGCATGCTTTTTGTTACAATGCTGCTGCTCAGTAAAATAATTCCAATACTCGGTCCCAATGTGCGGTTAGCATTTATATAACGGAATAACATAGTTATTGCGAAATTTGCTCTTTCGTCAGACAGCCAGCCTGACCGGGCTAGTGATGGGTTGAAAAAAATAAACTGCGCAAAAGCGTTAAGACAGAGAAAAGAACACACGTGACACTTACTTTTTTCATTCATTATGAAACAACTAGCCCGACAAATCTTAAAGTGATGGGAGCCGGAGGGATGAATCTGCCAAGGTGAAGCTAGACGTAAAATGTCGAAAATCACATGTGATATGGGCATGTGTTGCAATAAGCGACAGCGTGCCCCGCTACGTTGCCACCAACTTTATCAGTCTAAAGTCATAATTATTTCTCGTCCTTTCACCCTGTTGTTACTATGCACCACGCTCCACACCGGCTCATTCAAGAGAATGCGGCTGCTACTATTGGCAGTAAACGCAAGACAAGAGCGTTGTTGTTGTTTTTTTCTGCGATTCATTCAGTGTTGAACGCCTTCATTCAAGTTTTTCATTCCAGTTTAGGACCATGTTCAAGTAAGACATCGTTGCAACTGTGGAGTTTCTGAAGTCTGAAAACCACCTAAAAGTACTCCCTGCGCAAGACATCAGCTGACACCTGTTTCCTTCCTTCTGTAGCCATTTGATGCTCGACCTACGGATGAGAGAGCCGATCACTTTTTCGCTGACACCGCCGGCTGTGGGCGTGAGTGAGAGACCGAGATGTAAGTAGTACATCTAATCGCATCCCGTCAAGCGTGGCATGGTTGAGAGAAAGTGCAAAACTTTCGTCCAAAGTTGGAGTGGCTCTGCAAAGAGATAAGAACCCACCCGAGCGCCTCTTATCGAGGATTAGGCCCAAGCGTCCAAAAGAACTAGTCTTAGGTACCAATTGGTTCAACTTTAACAACTTGAACAATGCGCTACAGAAGGCCACTGCGCCTTAGCTTTACGCCGTGGTCGCCCACTCGAGAAATTTCAAAGAAATTTGAGCCTGTTACAAGTAGAAATTGAATTCCTGACAGGACCTGAAAGTCGAGAAGGTTTGTCTCCTGCAGTATAAGAAGAAAAATCAGCCAATAAATACAAAATATCGGTGATCTATCTCGAAGACGCCGCTTAACACGAACAAAGCCGCAACTAATGTCCTATGGAACGCAATGAGTGCGCGGTTTAAGAGATCTCGTTTCATTTTGAAGGAAGCTGAAGAACAGAGCTATGGCTTTCTACTCGTCGTTCAGGAACTTGACAGATAATTCTGTGACGCCGATTCTAATAATAATTGGTTTTTGGGGAAAGGAAATAGCGCAGTATCTGTCTCATATATCGTTTGACACCTGAACCGCGCCGTAAGGGAAGGGATAAAGGAGGGAGTGAAAGAAGAAAGAAGAAAAGAGGTGCCGTAGTTAAAGATCTCCAGGTGGTCGAAACTATTCGATTCTAATGCAATTTTTTTTACTGGCACTTAGATTATTGGGTGTACGTTAATACTTTATGTTGTCGTTTATAGCCTAGATTGGTTTAATTGGTTTATGAGGTTTATCGTCCCAATGCTACTCAAGCTATGAGGAACGCCATATTGAAGGGCTCCGGATAATTTTGACTCTGTGGAGTTCTTTCACGTGCACTGACATCGCGTAGTACATCCATCAAAATTCGACCGCGAAAACTTGAATCGAACCTGCGTCTTTCGGGCTAGCAGGCGAGTATCATAGCCACTGAGAAACCACGGTGGCTGTGACAGCCTTGAGAATATTCATTAATGAGAATGCGCGGTGACCTTCTCAAGAAAGTGGCACACACTATTGCAGTTTGACACACATTAATTTGTAGCATGAACAGGTTTTTGGGTCCGCTGCTAAAAACTAACATGAAACCACATTGCTAAGTTAAGCCCTCAGTATCGCATGCTAGATGCCTTGCTTTGCCAAAGCAAACGACTCTAGATACACATTTTCGAGATTATCTCGGCAATCGATTTCTTAGTTAGCTCGTTTATTGTGGAATGGATGAATTAATGAACATCAAGAACATTGAACTATATAAACACAACAAAAAAAACGTTTTCGTTGCGGATTACGTGCTTAAGAACCAAACAGCCAACTTTTCTCAAATCCTTGAAAACTTCTAAACACTAAGCATCATGTCATTTCGCTAGTAGTTATTTTGCACTGTGATTCAAATTTATCAATGTAAATTTATTACAGTCGTTTTTAAAAGCAATATAAAATGAAGCCTGGAAACGGGAGAACCACATTTTCTGCACAGATTATTCATTACGACTAGCTGAAAGAAAACAGGTATTCGTTTAAAGAAAAAAAAGTTAATAAGTTTTCAGAACAAGAATAGCAGGAGCATATTCACAATACAGGCCACTTCCGTCAATTCGTTTATAACTCCAGCTTAAATTAACAAAAATATCCTTGATAAAGCAGTCAAAGCGACAGAAGCGAACCTCTTTTTAACGAAGATCCCTTGTTAAATCTCTCGTTAAACTTTGTACAGGGAGCCGATAACTTTAACGTGCACTACAGGCGGAACAAAGCACCATCCACACAAGGCACATCTGCATCGGAAGTTGGCCTCCTCTTTGTGGATGAAGCTCTCTCCGTCATTTCGCACTGCAGTCACGTTCGTCGCGAGACCGTTCATCCAAACGTGTTCTCTGCTGCCCAGAAAAACAACTTCGCCTAAGCGTGCTCTGGGATTTTCGCCACGTTTGGTTTGGTTTGCTCAAAAGAGGGAGACGCTAGTGAGCAGCACGGGGCTCACTGGGAAGAACTCGCGCGTACCTGACATCATGCAAATAATTGCAAGCTGCATCGCAAATAAGCGAATGTTTGGGCGCAGGACTTCTTTCCTTGCACTTGTGTCGCTCCGTAACGGAAAAAGGCGCGGGTTTTCTTTATCTGGCTCCTGAAAGGCGAAAGCAGCCGTGGTGTGCCTTGCTTCAGTACATAGTATGTGGCGCGAAAAAACAAGCCCTGATATCACCCTTAGAAAAAGCTTCTTTAGAAAGTCTGTAGACTGTTCATAGACTTCTGTCTATAGTCAAAATACTCTTGTAGAGAACCGTCCATAGTCAATACAAATTCATAGACAATCTATAGACATTCTATAGATTTATGACCATACACTTTTAGTAGACTTTTGTCTATAGACAGTCTATAGACTATGAGTAGACAAAAAACAATATCTATAGGACGGCAATAGAGTCTATAAAAGTCTATAGACTGTAGATAAGCGCAAGGATAGAAAATTCAGCCTAAGAACATATCCAAAATGTTTAGTTACTACAACTAGCTATTTATCTTCTGTTATGCGAGGTTTAAGAATTTTTCCGCCTTGGGTAAATAAGACAAAATTGTTTTAGCAGCAGGCTACATGCTGGGCAAAACTCAGCGTGGTTAACTTCTGCGAGGACGGAAGCAATGCAATAGTTTTATTGCTTTTTATAAAGTTGTGACCGCGTGTTCCCGCTCTCTAGGATAATCTAAATGTAGAAAAAAAAAACAATGAATACCGAGCAGCGCGCAGAAAGCATGCAGGGAGCTCTAAAGAGACGCAAGCAGCGCTGGTGTCATCAAGCGTTTTGGTGTTCCCAAGGACGCGCACTGCAGAACGATAAAAGAAGCAAGTGAAATTATAAGCAGAAACTGCATAAAAAGCCTTGCAAACCCCAGCGTCGCACTCTGTCTGGCGGGCACGAACAGCTATTTATGCAACACATTGTGACAATGGAGCAAGCTCGGTTCGGTCTGGCCTATAGGTTCATATTAAGAACCTCGTCTTCGAATAGAACTACGAATAGAACCAATTCGCATATGCATTCAACACGGCTCATCGAAGGAGCAGCAACAGTGACACTAAAACAGAGACAGCTTGTGATGAAGAAAGGAAATTAAAAAACATCGCGCATCCATCCAGGCTACACGCAATGCCCGACGTTAGTATCCCGGTTTCGCAGTTGCAGCAGCTATTGTCAGTGCCATTTATTTGGATCGCAGTAATATTCATTGCTTCATCAGATAATTTGTTAATTCGTGTCTAAATGTGTTAAGCGGAGCTGTAAAGTCAATGTGGTTTTTAAGTTTATCACAAAGTGATGGTATGCGGTAGTCAAAAGTTGACCGGCCATAATTTGCTCGTGTACGCGGCACCGGTTTTAGTTCCCTACGTAAGCTGTAAGCATGCAAAGGAGGGTGTGTATTATTTGGAAAGTTATGTGTATTCATATAAAGAGACAGTTTGTAATCATATAAATTAGTTGCTTCAAGCAGATTATGTTTAGTATACAAGGGATCAGTAGATAGCTGGCTAGGGTTTCCATAAATGTTCTCAAGAATTCGTAACGCATTTTTTGTAGTCGCTCCAGTTTATTGTAATTATTGATGGTTGTAACTCCCAAAACTAAAATGCAGTATGAAAGACGGGAGTAGAAATTAGCCAAATATATTGCCTTGTTGAGCCTCGCTGGAAGTAATTCTCTCAACTTATAGAGACAGCCAACTGCTCTACATAATTCTATCGCTAGCTTGCTAACATGCGTGTTCCACGACATCATTTCTTCGAACCAGGCGCCTAAAAATGTTTCTGATGACGCTGCAAAGCTGTACTTTGAAAGTTTAGAACTAGCTCAGTGTCACAAGCTTTGTTATGCGGCTTGAAAATAATATACTTATTGTTTTTAACGTTCGAGGTTAATCGGTTTTTATGCAACCACTCTTCAAGTTTGCTCAAATAACTATTTCTGACAGTGTTCTATTGTGTTACGGTTTGTGCGGAGAAAAAAATATTTGTGTCATCAGCGTACATAACCAGTTTCTGGAAAGAGGCAAACTGCGCATGCCATTAATATACAAAATGAACAACAAAGGTCCCAGGATCGACCCCTGAGGTACACTATGTTTTACCGTTGTAATCGAAGAAGTCAGGTTACCAACTTCTACACACTGTTTTTTTGTCTGGAAGATAACTTTTTATTAGATCAAGAGCAATGCCATGTAGGCCATAGTCTTGCAACTTTGAGAGTAATATATTATGGTTTGCACAGTCAAATGCTTTCCTGAGGTCAGTGAATAAGCCTACAGTGAATTCTTTGTTATCAATGTTCTTAAGTATTTCATCTTTGGTAGCAGCCGCGGTGGCTGAGTGGTTATGGCGCTCGGCTGTTGGCCCGAAAGACGCGGGTTCGATCCCGGCCGCGGCGGTCGAATTTCGATGGAGTTGAAATTCTAGAGGCCCGTGCACTGTGCGATGTCAGTGCACGTTAAAGAACCCCAGGTGGTCGAAATTTCCGGAGCCCTTCACTACGGCGTCTCTCATAGCCTAAGTCGCTTTGGGACGTTAAACCCCCATAAACCATAAACCAAACCTATTTCATCTTTGACTTGTAGTAAGGCCATTTCAACTGATTTTTCTTTCTGGAAGCCGTACTGCGAATCGATGATAGCATAGTATTTAGTAAGAAAATTTGTAAGCTGAGCATTAATAACATTCCCAAAAACCTTAGAAAACACGGGTAACACAGATATCGTGCGATAGTTTGATATATCGCTAACACTTCCACCTTTGTGGACCGGGGTTATACGAGCTTGTTTAAGGTCAGAATGAAAGATACCAGTTTAATCATTTGATTTATTATAAAAGCTAGTGGTACGGCTATAATCGCTGCACATGTTTAATAGGGACACTGCTCAGGTCATCTAGTCCAGCAGCGACATTTTTTCTAATTCTGGCAATGAAGCTGATGACTTCTTGCTAAGTAACGGGGAAGAATACAACAGAATTCTCAAGCCTTGGGCGAAGTATTGAAAACGATCTAGCACAGATCGTGACTGCAGGCGGCGCCCGTCACTTCAGCGATCCTTGTAGTCTGGCCCACAGCAGCAATGGCGTCGGCCAATCACACAACGCGCTATTGCGAGAATATCACCTCGTACTCGGCCCCCAATCTGCTGGCGGCCGCCGTAGCTCCCACCTGAGGGCCGAAAAGTAGCAAGCACGAATACAGATAGCCACTGCGATTACAAAAGGCGGACAGAAACGAAGTGGACGTGAGCGCGCCATTTCTAGAATCATCTCCTGGCGGAACCTATGCGGCACTGAAACCTGGGAACGCAGCCTGCCAGTCACGTGACTTCCCGATAGTATATAAAACACCCGCTGCAAGGGCCGCGCGCCCGCAGTCGACGACGAAGAGCGCGATCTGTAGCCTGGCTGACGCTGCAATTCACCCGCCGACTCGGACCAGTACAAGGCGCTCCCAACCGGTAAGATAACACTTCATTTCGGTATTGAGCCCAGTTTCGTTTAGATGAGACGTGTGTCATGCTTTACTTCAATCAATGAAGGAACTCGTACGCCGTTCTTCGATTCACTTGCTCAAGTAAAATAGCTTGAATGTGCGAACGCCTGCTTTGGGCATTTTTTTTCTCCTAATGTCGAGAACGAAAGGGAATATTTGCGCAGCACCTCGACTGCAACGCATCGGCTAAGAATGGCGTATATAGCTACGTAGGATACTTGTACAGGCTTTGTCGGTGCTTAATGTTACACTGTGCTTCGTGGTTCTAGTGTAGCTGCATTGCGCTCCTTTGACTGTTCTCTTCCTTACCACTACTCAGTTCTGCCATGGCAAGCCGGGGAGCCGGCGCCAAGACGTCCAAGGCACCAAAAGCAAAGTCACGCTCGGCTCGTGCGGGCTTGCAGTTCCCCGTGGGACGAATTCACCGCCTGCTGCGCAAGGGAAACTACGCCGAGCGGGTGGGAGCCGGAGCCCCCGTCTACATGGCCGCGGTGCTCGAGTACCTGGCTGCGGAAGTGCTCGAGCTCGCCGGCAACGCGGCGCGAGACAACAACAAGACTCGGATCACGCCGCGTCACATCCAGCTCGCCGTGCGCAACGACGAGGAGCTCAGCAAGCTGCTGTCCGGCGTCACCATATCCGAGGGCGGTGTGCTGCCTCACATACCTGCGGAGCTTCTCCCGAAGAAGTCCGGTGCCTCCGGCCCCCCGCAGAATGGCCGCAAAGGTGGCGAACCAGGAGCCGGGAGCCAAGACTACTGATTTGATTCGAGAACGTTTTCCGCTCTAACTGCCCTCAATAAAATAATTGTTTGCCCCAATGGTAATCTGCGTATCGCACGACGCCGCACACAGTCCGGCACTTCTTTCCTGGCCTCGTTGAACTGATGGCCAAACACGGACAAACTGCCTTATTCGTCAGTGTTTCATTGCCTCTTAAATGTGTTATCGTGAGCAAAATTAAGGAACCCCTGCCAGCACGCGCCGGTATCTGCACCGGGGGTGCTTCGTCAGGCGGCGCTCGTGTGCAGGACAGGCACGCGCAGGCAGCGTTATCTCAATTTTGCTCGCGATAGTACAACCAGACCTAAGTAGATACGGTTTGCAGTCTCAGTTTCCCGAAAGAAGAAAGTGCCCATTCAGCGCCTGCTAACTCAATCGTCAGTATCGGACGAACAGGTACGCCGGCGATATCTGCGTGCAGAATCGGTAACCAGTAGAGGAGAGTGGCAAAAACGCCGACTCGGGTACCTGGAATTCATCTGTCACGCTCCTTTTAATGCCACGGTGACGCAAATCGCCGGGCACTGCCCACTCCGCAGACGCGTTTCGCTGGCTCCTCTTTTCATCTTTCCACAGGGGAAATCGCTCTTTCTTACCCAGTCGAGGGCGTTGAATTTTGCGCTGTGTTGCGATCACGTGAAGGCAGAATTTCGTGGGCGCCTCCGACAAAGAATATCAGACCGGTGCGTTGTTGGCTTGCCAACCCCGCCCACCTGAGAAAGCGTAAACTGCTTATTTTAAGCTTTAAATATCCCGTAGTGGCTGGTGTATTGCAACAGTGGATGTCAGTAAAGATAACTGGTAATACCGATATCCGAGCGCGGAGACCGGAGCTTCTAATGCGGCAGCTGTCTCAAACGCGTGTCCCGTGACAAGCTTCTAGCCTCCGGGGCCTTGCCGTGCTTAACGCTGGCCCAAAAGATTTCTGTCTTTGTTGCAAGAGCATCTTCTCGGTAATATCTCGGTTTATATTCTTCCCGCGTCTCATCTGTCCATTTCCTCTGACGGCCAGTTGCTCCCCGAGTCATGTACGTATAGATGGCTAGGCAGTTTCTGCGTAAATCAAGTTGTCGCGCAGTCGACGATAGCCCCTAGTTTCGCACTATCGCCGACCATGGGTCGGTCTTTCGCTGAATGACCTAGAACGATGGAAGAATCGACACATGCACTTCCGCCATCTCAATCAGCAGCAGTGGCTTTCATTTATGTTGACGGGTGCATTCAGAACACCACGGGAACGGCTACTTGAGGTGGGTTCAGCACTATCCGGTTGCCAAATGTGCTGTACGAATGTTCTGTTCGACATTCTGCAGCACTGATCACAGTGCTACTCATCGCTGGGTTCCGCGAATCCCTCATCCTCGAAAGTTAGCTTGTTCAACTAGCTAACTATTCAATAATATTGAATAGTTAGCTCTTACTGTATTGATATATACTGGATGTAATATTGAATACCGTATTGAATATTGAATAGTTAGCTCTTAACTGTTGCTGTTAATCTCCTTATTTATTGAGAGACGTGTAGACACCCGTAAGTAATAACTATATCTGGTTTTCGAATTTCGAAAACGCAGCTAAATGGCTCTGTGGCTAACCAATCTCGCTTACATCGCACCAAAATACATTCGCTTTCGATAGTTAGAGGCAAAACCATGCTT
The DNA here is from genome assembly GCA_030143305.2 of Amblyomma americanum. Taxonomy (NCBI): domain Eukaryota; kingdom Metazoa; phylum Arthropoda; class Arachnida; order Ixodida; family Ixodidae; genus Amblyomma; species Amblyomma americanum. Next base: position 244,698 of record JARKHS020010413.1, on the reverse strand, counting down.
CCAGTGCACGTAACTTGTCGAAGTAGACTAAATTTATTGGGCCACAGCCCAATAAACAGGTGAAAGAAAAACATACGTGCCCGTGGTGGGGATCGAACCACTGTCTTGTTGCTAAGGGGTCGGGTGCGTCATCAACTAGACCACTGCAACTTTTTCTGCTACACATTGTATTTATTCCAGTGAAATTATGTTCTATTTACATGAACTATTTACAATGCTTTTAGGAAAGTGGACGAAAAACATCTAAATAAAACGAAGGATCAACAGAGCACTAGGCAGGAGGTAAGGCTGAGCATACCACCAAGAGGAAGTGAACATCGCTTCAGCTGCTTCATTCGCCCTAATACGTGGGTAGCGTCGAATGGGTAAGTAGCCCAGTCGCGATTTATAACAAGTTTTTCTATTATTCAAGCAATCTGCGGTCACTGAATTTCATCATCATCATCATCAGCCCTACTACACCCACTGCAGGGCAAAGGCCTCTCCCATGTCTCTCCAATTAACCCTATCCTTTGCCAGCTGCATCCACCCTTTGCCTGCAAACTTCTTAATCTCATCCGCCCATCTAACCTTCTGCCGCCCCCTGCTACGCTTACTTTCTCTTGGAACCCACTCCGTTACCCTTAAAGACCAGCGGTTATCTTGCCTTCGCATTACATGCCCTGCCCAAGCCCATTTCTTTCTCTTGATTTCGACTAGGATGTCATTAACCCGTGTTTGTTCCCTCACCCACTCTGCCCGCTTCCGATCTCTTAACGTTACACCTATCATTTTTCTTTCCATGGCTCGCTGCGTTGTCCTTAACTTAAGCTGAACTCTTTTCGTTAGCCTCCACGTTTCTGCCCCGTAGGTGAGTACCGGTAAGATTATGCTGTTGTACACTTTCCTCTTGAGGGAAATTGGTAAACTGCCACTCATGATCTGCGAGAATTTGCCATATGCGCTCCACCCCATTCTTATCCTTCTAGTTATCTCCCTCTCATGATCCGGATCAGCTGTCACTACCTGCCCTAAGTAGACGTATTCCGGCACAATTTCTAGGCTCTCGCTGCCAATTGTGAACTGTTGTTCCCTTGCTAGGCTGTTGAACATTACCTTGGTTTTCTGCATGTTAATTTTTAGACCCATCGATCTGCTCTGCCTGTCTAACTCGTTGATCATGATTTGCAGTTCACCTCCTGAGTGACTCAGCAAGGCAATGTCATCAGCAAATCTCAGATTATTTAGGTATTCTCCATTTATTCTTATTCCCAACTGTTCCCAATTCAGGCCTCGAAATACCTCCTGCAAACATGCGGTGAACAGCATTGGCGAGATCGTGTCTCCTTGCCTGACGCCCTTCCTTAATGGAATTTTATTGCTGACTTTATGGAGGACTATAGTAGCTGTGCAGTTGCTATATATATCTTCCAGTATTTTGACATAAGGCTCTTCTACCCCCTGATTACGCAATGCCTGTATGACTGCTGAGGTTTCCACTGAGTCGAATGCTTTCTCGTAATCAATGAAAGCTATATATAGAGGTTGGTTATATTCTGCGCATTTCTCTATCACCTGATTGATGGTGTGAATATGATCTATTGTAGAATATCCTTTACGAAAGCCTGCCTGATCATTTGGTTGATTAAAGTCTAACGTTGCCCTGACTCTATTAGCGATTACCTTAGTAAATACTTTGTAGGCAACGGATAGTAAGCTGATCGGCCTGTAATTTTTCAAGTCCTTGGCGTCTCCCTTCTTATGAATTAAGATAATGTTTGCATTCTTCCAAGCTTCTGGTACAGTCGAGGTCATAAGGCATTGCGTATACAGGGTGGCTAGTTTTTCTAGCATGATGTCCCCTCCATCCTTCAACAGATCTGCTGTTACCTGATCCTCCCCAGCTGCTTTTCCCCTTTTCATTGCTTCTAAGGCTTTCTTTACTTCATCTTTCGTTACTGGCGGGATGACGCATTGCTGTGCACTGCTGTCTTTCTCATTAGCGTTCTGATTACATTGGCTACTGTACAGGTCTGTGTAGAACTCTTCGGCTACGTTAACTATCTTATCCATATTGCTAATGACATTGCCCTGCTTGTCTCTTAATGCATACATCTGGTTTTTGCCTATGCCTAGTTTCCTCTTCACTGTTTTTAGGCTACCTCCGTTCTTTAGAGCATGCTCGATTCTCTCCATATTAAACTTCCTTATGTCGGCTACCTTGCGCTTATTTATTAGCTTTGATAGCTCCGTTAGTTCTATTCTATCGGTAGTGTTAGATGCCTTCATGTTTTGGCGCTTCTTAATCAGATCTTTCGTCACCTGAGATAGCTTCCCGGTATCTTTTCGAACTGTCCTACCGCCTACTTCTACTGCGCACTCCGTAATTATTGATGTCAGGTTATCGTGCATTGAATGAACATCAAGATCATCTTCCTCAGTTAAAGCCGAGTATCTGTTTTGCAGCGCTATCCTAAACTCCTGTGCTTTCCCTCTTACGGCCAACTCGTTAATGGTCTTCTTCTTCGCTAGCTTCTTCCGTTCCCTCTTCAAGTCTAGGCTAATTCTAGACCTTACCATTCTATGGTCGCTGCAACGCACCCTTCCGAGGACGGCCACATCCTGAATGATGCCAGGTTTAGCGCATAGTATGAAGTCTATTTCATTTTTAATCTCACCATTGGGGCTCTTCCAGGTCCACTTCCTGTTTTCTCGTTTGCGGAAGAAGGTATTCATGATCCGTAAATTATTTCTATCCGCGAATTCGACTAATAACTCTCCCCTGCTATTTCTAGAGCCTATCCCATAGTCACCTACCGCGTGGTCGTCAGCCTGCTTCTTGCCCACCTTCGCATTGAGGTCGCCCATCAGTACAGTGTACTGCGATTTTACTCTATTCATTGCTGATTCTACGTCCTCATAGAAGCTTTCAACGGTCTGGTCATCATGGCTGGATGTGGGTGCGTAGGCCTGCACCACTTTCAGCTTGTACCTCCTATTCAGCCTAATTACTATAGCTGCTACCCTCTCGTTAATACTGTAGAGCTCCTCTACGTTGCCAGCTATATCCTTATTAATGAGGAAACCCACACCTAGTTCTCGTCTACCCTCTAACCCGCGATAGCACAGTATGTGTCCGTCCTTTAGTACTGTATACGCCTCACCTGTCCTCCTAACTTCGCTAAGCCCTATCACATCCCATTTAATTCCCGCTAGTTCCTCGAACAGCACTGCTAGGCTAGCCTCACTAGCTAAAGTTCTAGCGTTAAACGTTGCCAGGTTCAGATTCCAATGGCGGCCTGTCCGGAGCCAGAGATTCTTAGCACCCTCCGCTGCGTCACAGGTCTGACCGCCGCCGTGGTCAGTTGCTCTGCAGCCGCTGGGGACTGAGGGCCGAGGGTTAATTGGTTTGATCATAGAAGGTTGTGGCCAAGTACTACACCAGGGTGGCCAAATCCTGCTCTGGTGAGAGAGTGCGTTGTCGGTTCTGGTCACCGAGATAAGGCCGCACTCCAGGCCTGGTTATGCAATTCCATCGACACGCGGATTTTTTTTTTTTTAAACCCGGTGGAGAATTGCGCGGCACCAGGATTTGAACCCCAGTCCTCTTGCACGCGAAGCGGATGTTCTACCTCTACGCCATCGCTGCATTTTTTTTCACTGAATTTATATTTTGATTAAATATAACTCCTAATGTTCTGAATGATGTCAAAAGCATTCAGTTTTTCGACGTCAAAAGACGGAAGATAGAAGCGGAGTGGCTTTCAGGACGCAGAAATTCGCACACGAGCTCGCATGCACTGCACATCGAAAGAGGGAAGGTTTTTCCTTCTTTCCCTTTCTGCCTCGCGGACCAAGCGCCAGTGTTCTGCACGTTTCCCCACTAAATGTCCGCGGCACAGTGTATACTTGAGCTTTGGTGTCCGGCGCCCAAAGTCGATATGTGTAGTTTCTTGAACAAGGATACTCTCCAGGAACGGTATGAGGCAAAGGTTCTCGTTCTCGAGGTTTATTCCATTCTCACCGCCCGCTCCATTTGCATGCACACATCGGTGATAGCAGGGAGGGTATGAAGTCGCTTACACTGGTGACGAAGGTCTAAAAAATCAAAAGGGTACATAATGACGGTTATTATAATAGAATAATTCGTTTTAATTGAACCTGTTCTACACTTATCACCCGCTACACTGAGTGTCAGAGCCGAGAATTAGTGGGAGAGTTGTGCTGGTTCAGCCAATACCGAGAAAAGAAATAGAATTCACTAAACACGATGTATTTTTCGGCTCGATAAACCAGGATACCGTGAAAAAATTTTAATTACAAAAATTGTGCAACTGATTCAATGTTTTCTCGTATCAGTCATATCAGTACTTATTTAAAAAAACTATTGGTTCTTTCATTGTTGGTTTACGTTCATCTTATACGCCCAGCCTTTTTTTCTTATTACTAGCCGAATTTCACACAAGACATAAATCGCCGGTCGACTTTGCATTCGACCTATATTAAAATAAGCTCAATAGCCAGTTACAAAGTTTCCATAGCTATTTCAAGGGGCAAAGCTTGTGATAAACTGGCAGAAAGTGTTTTATGACTGGGCAACGTTCCCTCTTCCGAACATACCAAAGCGTTCCCTATTTCATTAGGCGGCTCACTGAGTTCGGCTTCGGATTAGCTGCTTAAAGATCTCTGGCTTCCACACAGCTGCACCGTTTTCAGAAAGACGGCGCGTCGCATTCGGGTCGCGTACCGTCTGTTTGACACCGCTGCCGAACGAGCGAAGCACGAAGTAGGCCTCCGGGCATCCGAGCGGCTTTAAACGAAGCGCGAACTGCTTAAAGTAAAAAAAAAACATTCATGCTGTACGGCGAATCATAAGGAGAGTTTACTGGACCCATGGCCACTGTAAATTACCAATAAAGATAAAAAAAGACATCATTCTGGCAATTCCACTTTCGCACTGCCTTTTGCTGATGCCTTTGTCTCAAAATACAGGAAACGAAAGATATAGGCGGTCAAGGTTTTGCTCTCATCGCTTTGGATACTAACTCGGGAAAATGCTGGGCTCCATTGGCCTTTCCGTATTTACACTGCCCATTGTCAAGGCATTGCGTTTCGATACTAATAAGCCGTAAACACATTAAAAAATTTGGCTCCAAAAAAAAACGGTCCATAATTCCATAATTCGAGTCGTACACATTTCTAGGGACCGCATTACCGGGACATGACTGTAATCGATTTCAGTTCAGGAAGATGCCCAGTTCTTCAAGGACTTCGCCATAAACACATGGCGGCTACTTCGTACACATACGTTCCCCGCTATTCTTCCGCTAGAAGGAAGACTGCAAGAACCCAATCCGCGTTTAAGGAGGCACTTTTCGCGAACGATTTTGATCCCCGCAAAACATGACAGGAAAAAAAATTCGTGACAGGATGGCCCAAGGATGGCAACAAAAAAGGCAACAACGTAGCGCAGGGAAAAAAAATGGCAGCGAGACAGCTTAGCTAGCACCGACAAAACAAGAGATGACAGGATGCAATCCTCTTTGACGCGCCCTACCCGCTATTTGTACATTTTCGTATCTTTTGATAGTTACATGTTTCCGTTGTTTTGTGTGCTTGTATCACTCTGCTCTATTCGAAAGAGGACTTGTTTGATTTAATGCAGTATTTTTCTTTTCTCGGTACCTTTTTTGTTTTTATTCTCCAAATCAACAATGTGCATCTGCCGGAGAGATCCGGTGGGTGCGACATGATTCCTTTTCTGTACACATCGGTTCAGTTCTCCGCGGTTGACACGAACTGAGCCAGCGTCGAGTAGGCTGTCGCAGACCGTGGAAGACGTGCCTTGGTTCGACGACTCAGTGCTTCGCCCGTCTACACCTGTTGCTCGCTTCCTCTTATCCTTTTAAGTTTCTTACTATCCCAGAAAGAAGGACGTTGGTGCCAAGGAAGTATTTCATTCTCTTCGTTTGAGAAAGAAAAGGCCCATTTGCTTTTTGGCTGACGGCTGAGCCAAGATGAAGCTGGGGTGTAAATAGGTTGCGAGAATTTAAAAAAAATGCCAGCGACTGGCTAAACGAGACCATGGCTTAAATAAAACATTCCTCGAGATCTCTTATGTGCCTCTATTTTATTCTATACTTTATTTTCATCTTCATTCTCATGTTCTTCCTTTTCAGTACACTTTCTTCTTTCTCTACTTCCTCTTCTTCTCTCTTTTGACTTGGCTTTTATGATCTTCGATCTTCTTCCTGCTTCTTTTCTTCTTTCTTCCTCGCTTCTTCCTTTCACTTCTTCATCTTCCTCTCCTTCACTCTTTTGGCTTACTTTCTGTTCTTCTTCTTTCTTCTCTTCTATCTATCTCTCCTCAGCTTTCACATCTTTTTCCTCCTCTTCTTCTTCTTTCACTTGACCATAGTCTCCGTCTTCTTTTCTTCTTCCGTCCCTCTATCGGTATCTTGGCTTGGCTTCTTACTTCTTTCTTCTTCTTCGCCGTCGTCTTCTTGACTTTTCTCTCGGCATCTTCGCTCTTCGCACTCTGTTGGATTGGTTTGACTTTTGGTTCAGCTTGCCTTGGCTTGCCGTCTAATCACAACGACTCTGAGCCAAGCTGTCTTTTTCTTTATCATTTGGCTGTCCTGAATTGTTGGCTCAGCTTGTTTTTTCTTGCGGGTTTCTTCAAAAAATTATTTCAACTTCAATCTGCTTCAGTTACGCGACCACTCGGGGTGCGCTCCCAAAAAACGTTCTCGCCGCGAACCGACTTGTTACATATATATTCTTTGGCAAGTACATTACCTACGCTAGGTGTGCTTCTTTTAGAGTCAGAGTCATAAACATGCATTAGCTTTTGAGTACTTTGTAGAGAAGCGTTTTTTGTGTTTTCAATTTCTTTTCGATAAAGTATTCAGAATTGATAAAGAAAACGCGAAGTGATTGATAAGTGATTAGTCCCGGTAACGTGACGTGCGTCGATACGACCGACATGAGTACAAAAAAGAGCTTCCTGCCTTTGGACAAAGCATGAAAGCAATGAATGCAGCTAATGGTATTTCTGTTCGGTATCTATTGACTAGGAGTGAAGGTAAACTGATAGTGTGTCACAGGTCAACGTGACAATATTTACGGAGGGTGTAGGCAGTTCTACCTGACCCGAGGAAGTGTAAACGCCAGAGCTTTCTGAAAAACCCTGCATGCTTATCATATTGAACTGCGTAATGGACCGAGGTTATGAATAGGCCGTTGCTAGGCTCCCGGTCACAACCGGATGTCCCAGCATACGTCACGACGAGTGCAGCGATGTGATTGGTTAGTGCTGTGCCCCGGCTGTACTGAGACTCGTGGGTGTGCTTCTGATAACGATGATGACGTGACAGTCTACAGACTGTCCATAGACTTCTGGATGTAAAGTCAAAAGACTCTCTATAAATAAATCCTACAGAACAGCCTATAGGCAATACAAATCCCCTAGACAATCTATAGACAATCTATAGATTTATGGCCATACGCTTTTAGTACACTTTTGTTTATAGACAGTCTATAGACTACCAATAGACAAATTACATATTTATAGGAAGGAAATAAAGTCTATAAGAAGTCTACAGACTGTCTATAGACCGTTTTTGTAAGGGCGGCAGCCAAATCCGAAAGTCCCAGCTTTAAATTAAATGGCTGGAATTGGTAACAATTAATATTACGAAGTAACAGCGATCAACGACTAAGTTAATGGTTATGGAAACGTAATGTGCCCCGTATTTTTCAGCGACAGCAGCTGAAGGGACGTTTTTGGCTTCTGCAGCGTTGGCGCAGGTACAGCGCGTAGGATTGTTAAGAGGAAAGAGGTTTGGTTTGGTTTATGGGGGTTTAACGTCGCAAAGTGACTCAGCCTATGAGAGACGCCGTAGTGAAGGGCTCCGGAAATTTCGACCGCCTGGGGTTCTTTAGCGTGCACTGTCATCGCACAGTACACGGGCCTTTAGAATTTCGCCTTCATCGAAATTCGACCGTCGCGGTCGGGATCGAACCCGCGTCTTTCGGGCCGGCAGCCGAGTGCCGTAACCACTCAGCCACCATAGCGGTGTTACGAGGAAAGTAGGGAAATAGAAGTTGAGCACTGCTCCCCTCTAACTGTTCACTATATGCCATGTAGTAGAGCATAAGGCCACTGCAACTTGCCTCGCTGAGTGGTCCGAAAGTAGTGAAGTCACGAGCAATAGCATGGTGAACTCACGCCACTCTACTAAAGAAAATGATCATAATAAACGACAAAATGTTACACTCTCCAACTGAAGCAGCTGTCGTTGAATCTCGCTTTGCGCGGTGGTAACCTCTCAGTGAGTTTTTAAGTAAAGTGCCCCACCAATTGCAGAGTACGAAACCGTATTTGAACAACTTTTGTGGAATTATTGACACAAATCAAAGCAAGAAAGCCTATTACGAATGTTTATTAGGGAGGAGGATACGTGTTTAAAAGAAATACACAGGTGATCACATGTTCTGATGGGTGAAACCTGCGTTAGTGGCACTGGTTGTGCAGTCATGAGAAATATAAGAGAGAACAAACTTTTTGTACAAAATGGCAAACTTCTTGCCTATTTTTCTACTAAATTTGATGACTTTTGAGCATTTTATGTGCGGAGAAAAACAAGTAGAACAACAGGAAAAAAATTGTACTTCTCACAGACAATTACGAAGAAATAAATAAGTGAATGCTTAAAACTTTGTCCTCTCTCGTATTAATCTTGGCTATAAATTTCGTTTTAACATTGATTACCACCCCATTCCGCATTTAAATTTTATTTTACCGTCGTCCTTTCGTTCGTGACCGACAGCAGCCCCCCGTCCCCCGAGCACGCACGCACATACGCACACGCACACACACACACACACACACACACACACACACACACACACACACACACACACACGCGCGCGCGCGCGCGCACGCACACACACACACACACACACACACACACACACACACACACACACACACACACACACACACACACACACACACACACACACACACACACACACACACACACACACACACACACACACACACACACACACACACACACACACACACACACACACACACACACACACACACACACACACACACTCAATCACGGCTTTTTCGCAGAATGAAGATTGCAGTGGCAATGCCGTAAAAAGACGTTTCTCCAAGTGAAAACAGAATCCCGCCGTTCTTTTAGCAACCGCGCCAGCTATCCGGTGAGTATAGTTGGATGGAGCGGGTAATCTTGGCTGCCGCACTACATTGCACCTAACAGGTGAACCGGCTTTCCCGCGGCTCGCATGTAAGTCGTTGTGCACCCCGACCCACTGCTATGTTCCTTGTATTTGGAGTTCCGGCTCATTGTCGCGCCAAAGCTCACGAGGCGTGCAGGCCATTGAACAAATCGAATAGCGCCGCGGACGTGCGCGGGTTAAGGGAGCAGCGGTTCCGTCCGGCCTGGAACGGTGGCGCGGCTCCGGAGAGTTCTGCTTTGATTTCCTTGCCCCCCCCCCCCCCCCCCCCCTTAGCAGAGCAGTTTTCTTCGAGAACTGTAATGGCGCGTTCTCGAGAAAGTGCCATTCGCTGGTGTACGCTCCAAAATTTGGCGAAAGAAATTCGAGTGCCGTGTTTTGTACCGTTGCATTTCGGTTAGATTTTTTTAGCCCTTTTTCGTTTGTTGCTGCTTCCGGTGACGTAGGGCTTCTTGAATTACATCACGCTAGTCGCACCACAAACCCGCCCATGATGCCCACTTATGAATGAATGAATGAATGAATGAATGAATGAATGAATGAATGATCATATCATTGGCGCCCAGCGGCAATAGCGAACGTATAAGGAGCAAAGCTAACTAAGATAATGAAGCCATCACCAAAACTTTATTCAGAAGATAAAGTCAGAAACAGGCCAATACATTTGCCGTTGTTGCGTTGTTTGCATCTTCAAAACGCTTCATTTCCGGGAAAGTCAACAAGGGAGGTAAAAAGAGAGAGGTTTGGTCGCCTACAATCTTGACTCCGCTTTGAAACTACCTGCTCTTTTTTCTCCGCTTAAAGTTTTATCGGACGCTACACGATTTTCCTATGGGAGCAGGGCCGGCTATAGAAAAAAAACTCGCACACAGCGGGGAACACCTTGGCTAAGCGTAAAGGAAAACGCGCACACAGCACCGCGTTCAGCTCGAGGTGCTCACCGCTCCAGGCGCCGCCAAGAATGACAGACTGCACGCTTCACGTGGCAGTCTCCATGGCTTTTCCTTTGACTTGCGAACAAAGGACTCGAATCGACGCGGCCCAATAACAAAGACGCGGAGCAAGTGCCGTTCAAGTACCACCTCTTTTTTAACTTCTTTTTTTCTTTGTTTGTTACACACTCCTCGAGAGGAGAACGCTTTGAGGTGGCGCTGAATAAGGCAGCCGAAGGATCGATTACGCAGGAAACGTGGAATAGCGTCTTTCTTTATTCTACTTCCTTTATTTCTACGCGATCATCGATCTTGCCAGTGAATGCATTCGTCGAAGAGTTCGCATTGTGTGTCTGGTCCGGTGTGAGGGACCCAATATTTTTCCAATGGTCACCTCCTCTGCCAGGTTATAGATATTATTCGAAAATAACAGGGGTATCTCCCTCGCCGAGTGCTTGTTCAGCGAAAGATGAAATAGGACCAAGATGACAAAGTTACACACATCATGAGCCAAGGTACTAAAAAATCACATTCGTTCCAAGATCTCGATGTGTGTATGCAGAACAAGATACACGACAGATTAACTGAAAAGATAAAGAATACAGACATGTTTTTTGGAGATCGAGGATAATGCCATGTTTGATGGCGAAAAATCGACAAGCTGCCGGTCAATACTGCCTTGACTCTAGTTGCGACAACAAAGGAAGCCTCTGTTGGATGGCAATCGTACAATCAGCGAAGTAGGGACAGAATTCAGCACAGTATGTTACCGAAGAACTGTGACCGCTTTCTTCCCGTCCGCTATTGATTTTGAAGATAAAACGCGAGAATGAGAGCTCGTTTCACACAAGCACTGATTCAAGTATCCTTTGTCACCGCATCGCTTCGCTTCCTTTATCATAGAAGATAACCCTCAAGGTGGCCTTTTCTGCATTTTGTTTAGTTACGTTTGTGTTCTTGTTTCCTTGTCATCGCTGCCTTGGCCTCTCCCCGCAGAATGGGAACTGTCACTCGTGAAACAACGGATTCTAATACTCGCTTTTAGAGGCGAAAATTACGCGCCATTGCAGCGAAATATTTGCAGCTGCGAGCTTAGACAATCCGCAGGCTGCATCTGGCGCTCTCTGTTTTAGGGCATACCAGCACAGCGAGACATATATCTAATGTCAACTTACAAATGTATCCAGTCATCACATCCTCGGGGAAGATTTTGCGGATGGTTGGTTCCCAATTTTATTCACTACCAAGCATCGATTTGCCGGCCGTCGGGAAATATATTAGAGGGCGGCTGGTAATAACAAATGCAGTAGTACAATTCTCGACTTTTTTTTTGCGCGTAATCTTCTCGGCAAACATTCAGTCATGCTCGTGCCCCCCTCCCCCCCCCCCCCCCAGAAACGGTAAATATCTGTGCCTCCGCTAACTATGCTTCGTCAGTGGTTTTCTCACCATCATAATCCCAGAATTAGGTACGGTACAGGAGAAAGTTTTTTTTCTACTGCCTACAAATAGCCCTGTTTTACTGTATAGTCGGGGCCAGGATATTGTAGCAAATTTGCGAAGCTCCTGACTGTATCTGGCTGAAGGTAGTCTCACATAACGTTTTCCTCCTGTTGGAAGCCACTCTGACAATACAAAACGCTGAAGTCCAACTTCCAGTCTTTATTTCAGCCAAATTATCCACATCCCGCGTTTGCTATTCAGACTCTAATCTGGATAGTTTCTATACAGTGGCAGTTGTAAGGAGCACAAGTGCCGCTTTTGAGACGTTCACGCAGTAGCTGGCTTAATACTGCGTCACTCTGATTGGTCATTATGCAGCGACCTGAAGCATTACGACACGGCAACGTGACATGCTGAGTGGTCTGAACAAAGCACGTGCACAATACGAAAGAAGAAGGCAAACAATAATGAATAAACTATAATATATTATATTATATTATAATATATTAAATTATTTTATATTACACTATATTCACCCCTGCAAAAAGCCACGGCTGAATCTCGCTTTACACAGTGGTAACCATTCTAGGAGTTTCCAGGCGTAGTTTTTTTTGCCATCCCTCGCACCACTAATATTAGCAAGAGCTTTGCCATTTTTGTTAACTTCCAAATTTGATTTGGTTACGTGAGCATGGAAAGCTGTCCAGCTATTGCAATAAATTTGAAACTCCACAGCGCCCTTGCAGGCTTGGACGTCAACTGCACTCTAACGATGCTTGAGGCGTGAAGGAAAATGGTGCAAGTTTGTATATCTCAGAGGTAGACTGCAATGTTGTAAAGAATAATTGCGACCAACTTACAGCAATGTTCACCTTTAACATACGTGTACTTTAGCGAAGGACAAACGAAGCAGATATGCGTCATGTACAGTGAGCAACCCATGTAGTCGTAAGTGTTCCTTGTTCGCCCTCGTATATTTTTACGTAGGTGCCTTTCTTCGGAAATCAAGCAACTTCCCATTCTTAATCCCACTGCTCCTTCCACCTCCCCTCCTGTGCGTGACCAGGCGATCTTCCTCGCATCTGGCGCATTTGACCTTCCAGGACATCAGGCACACTATGTAAGCTATCCAAATATGCTTTAAAAGCGTGCTATCTCTGGAGTGTTGTGTGTGAAGTGAAGTGAAGTGATCTCATTCTGTCCCTGTTAAGCCGCTTACCAAGACGGCCGTAACGAATGGCCGCGCCCAGTACGGACTTGGCGCCCGCTCATAACTTTTTGAGTCGTGCAAATGCACCTAGCGGTGTTTAAACAAGACTCTACCTACATCCGGGCCTTCCTCTTTCTCTCTCTCTCTCTCTCTCTCTTCCCTCGCTAAACCTAATTAACACCCGTACCACGAGCTCGGTGACTACTTTGCCTCCGTGCTCCTCTAGCAGCGGCCGTCTGCTTTCCATCGCACTGTGGCTGCGTTACCGCGAGAGGGCGTCGTTTATCAGCGGCCTCTCGGCAAGGGAACACTGGACCAAGAAAGGCAGAAAAGAAAGGCAAACGCGTGCGCTGCGAGCAGCACAGCCATCTGGTGCATTTTGCGAGCATCGAGTTTCGCCAGCCCACCTGCGCCTCACAAAGCACCCAGGCTCCCTTCCTTCGTTGTTGTTGTTGCCTCAAAAGCGATAGCACGTACCCACGGTGGGGGATTGGCAAGGGTTTGGTGCAGATCCAGACGGGAGAAAACTCATCCAGGTTTATCTCGAGCGGCTCATAAATATAAATAGAAGAGGCTGTGAAAAAAAAATCACGAATTTTGAGAGATCTTGAGGAAATCAGAATGCAAATCGAGGAATCAAAGCGGTGAGGGTTGCATAGCTAAATATTAAAGCAATAATAAGAAATAAAATAACTTTGAGAGAAAAGTAAAGGCAACGAGAAGTTAACACAAAAAATCTCCCGGTTTTGATAATATACCTGTGAAGGGCTGAGAAAACTGCGTAAAATGGTAACTTTCTCAAGTATCTAGCGCGCCCAGGATACACAGCCGAACGCCACATTAGTGAGTCACCGCGGCAGGTATCAATGCCTGGCGCAAAGCTTCGTCATTTTAGTGAACAAGTGTATACGTGTGGTCTACCTGGCGGCGTTTTAAACGATAAGCTATACAGACACAAGGTTTTTCTGTGCCTATTTTGTTACGAAGTTGTCTACGGCTGCCGGTATGGACAAAATATCGCTGGAAATTAAGGCCGCAGAGAAACAACACGAAAAGGAGTAAAATAGCTTTCTTCCTTAAAAATAATGAACCATGAAAGAAACAAGAAAATATATAAAGTTGAAATGAGATTTCGAATAACTTGCAAGCACAGAATGGTTCAAGAAACATCTCTTCGTTTTTCTAGGAAACAGAAAAGGGCTCTTGGAAAGTCTCAGTTTCCTGCCGCCCAATTAAGTTCGGTGATGGAACGCAGGTTCCTCTCTCAGACCCAATCTCAGTGGAATCTTTTCAGCTCTCAGTTTTCATCTTCATACCTTCAGCGGTTAGCTGCTTTGAAAGCATGGTAAATTCAATTTCTGGTGAAAGCTGGATTACCTTTCCGGCTTCTTGATTGTTTGGGTGGTTGTGTTTGTTGCGTAAAGTTGTATTTTTCGTTCCGTTTTTCGCTCAAGTTATATGTAAAGTCTAGGGGCAATTTTTGAACAGAACTATGGAAGCAATTACATTTTCCCAAAGTGGTTCACACTGTAATGCGAAAAAGGTTTTACTTTATAAGGTGCAGATTGTTTTGTAAAGATAGTTTTCAAGTAAGAAACATAACCTGATCATACCGACATAGAATAATTTTCTCTATAGGTGTTCTAGTTTGCTAGCACGTTTATGGGAACAGAAAGATGCGAGGGGTGAGTCAGAGGAAGGAAGTTCTATATTTATTGTCATCCACAATCTGTATTCTACACTTTCCACGTCCTTCCTTAGCTAGGAAAATATACACTTACTTACCGAAGTAAACTTTAATTAATATGAAGAGATTTCTAAAGCGATGTTTGCCAATCTATCAATATTCTACACCAGATGACAAGAAATCAAAAGAAAGAAGCAAACAGGTATGCACACAATTAGTCACTGAAAGGTAACGAAAAGGGAGAGAAATATTCAAACAGTCGGGTTAATGTTTGTATCAAGCGCCCTGAATATCGCTAGATGGTAGCGTACATGTAACATTTGCGAATAGAACATCAATACAACGGTATAAAACAAAAAAACCGCATTCTGAAGAACGGGGAGTACCTAAAATACCTAACTACCATTCTTCTTTTTTTTGTAATCCACAAAAAATTACATTCCCCTTCTATCATCATTGTCTGCATAAAAAGGAGAAAAGAGACCTCGATGTCAGAGCTGCGTGGCTATCGGCCCTTCTGTGAGCTTTCTGGTTAAAGCACTAGTCTAGTGACGCGGCACGGCAGCTGTAGGGAAGTGTGTGCAAAACTACCTGTCCTATGAAACTTCAAGTGACATTTATAAAAGACTAACCTCATTTGTGTCAGCATTTGGATGATGCCATTGCGAACTTGTGTTGATCAGTTTGGAGGTCCCTCACTGGCGTTATATATATATATATATATATATATATATATATATATATATATATATATATATATATATATATATATATATATATATATATATATATA
Source organism: Amblyomma americanum (assembly GCA_030143305.2). Lineage (NCBI taxonomy): Eukaryota > Metazoa > Arthropoda > Arachnida > Ixodida > Ixodidae > Amblyomma > Amblyomma americanum. The sequence continues at coordinate 229,378 of JARKHS020010413.1, read as the reverse complement.
TATATATATATATATATATATTATATATATATATATATATATACGTGCGTGTCATCCTGTGCGTCCTCGTTTATGAAGCGTTGTTCTTTATTAATTATATAAGCAATTATTGTTTCGTCATTTGCAACGACAGGCCCTAATATATTAGCGTCACGTTTGCGTTGCTAATAATAGGCGCATATTGCAGAACCTCTGCTTTTACCCTTTACGAACGCAGCTAAAGATAGCAAAGATATCACTACTTCAATTTCACTCGCTCTATTCACACCATGTCTCTGAAAAAAATGAAAGGCTTGGAAAGAAAAAAAATTAGAACTGGGATGGCTATGCGAAGCCTACTTGTAGTTAAGTGTCTTGCATCTTGGATCCAACAATGGTACAAAATTTTTTAGGCAGTTTATAGACTGTCTCTAGACTTTTGGAACTAAAGTCAACCAATTTTCTTCAGTCAAATCCTGCAGGCTGTTTTTGAACAATACAAATTCTATAGCTGGCCTATAAACATTCCGCAAATTTATGACCATACACTTTTATTAGACTTCTGTCTATACAGTCTGTACACTATGAACTGAGAAAAATAAAATATCTATAGAAAACCAATAGAGTCTAAAAAGTGTATAGAAAGTCTATCGGCAAATTTTAAAGCGAAAGTTTTCACAGAGGATATTTATGTTCCTACTTTTTCCCTCTTCTTCAATATAGGTAAATCTAGGCTTGTTTCGCCAATGCGGCGAGCTTCATCTAAGCAGAAATGTGTCGCCTTCTTGCGTCAACAACTCTCGGTTTTTATCTCGGTCTTCTCCATTGCTCCACTCGGTCGCAGTTTCGGGGCGACAGCTCGGTGTGTGTGGAAATCCTAGTTTCGTCTCCTAAGCCGCATGAAAAGGCAGCAGTAAAAAAAAAAGCCTCAAAAAGGTCTATATGCGCCTATAAAAGCTTTTCAAAACAAAAAAGTAGAAATTTAACTAAGAACATACAGAGCACGCCGACAGCACCCGAAGGGCTCGCATTGTGATCCGTCCCAGCCTATTTTGTTGTTTACGCCAACGTAGCACAGGCAACAAAACGAAAGGCGTGCAAACAATGCCAAGAGAAAGGAAAAACCATTCGCCTGGCTTCACTGTCAGGCGTGCGACTCGAACGCCGCCACAGGGAGAGCGGCCGCACAATAAACTTTTGCCTGAGACAGGCTGTCTCACATCTTTTCCCGGCCGCCGGCTCAAGTCGCCCATGTCTCGATTTTATCCTTGCACTTCTTCTATCTTTTGTTGTCGTGAAATAGGTGAACTTTTTTCACTTACTTTTTACCTCGCTTCTTAGGCGAGAGCATTTATTCTTTTCGCGCTTTCTCTACAGAACCAAAAAAGAGAACTAGATTTTTTTTCCAAGGTGTTCCTCCTGGCAGGCCCTCCAATTAACAGTGCGCCGCTGTTTCACCTCTGCTTGTTTCTAATCTTTTCGCCTTCTTCTCTGCTGTGTGTTCTCGGTGCTTCGTGGGTAGTTCCTGCTCTCAAATCACTTTCAAATTATGCAACGTTCTCGTTATTATTCCGGTGAAGCACTTTTTTTTCTGCGCAGTAACGACGCATAGGCGTGAGGCTCTTCGTATTGGATTCCATTCTTCACATTTAATATTCCTTGGTGCTGATGCTGTTTCAAGGCTTAAAAGAGGGAGTACTTCCTATTCTCCGGTTTTTCTCAGAACCAACACCCGAGTACTTTAGGTGTTGCCGCATCTCCAGGTGGCCCCATAGAAGCCATGTGCTTGTGGAAAAGCAAGCCAAGTATCAAAAACAAAGTAAGGAGCACGCTACCGAAGGTATACTGAAGTTTGGAACGCGTTTCCGCGGCAGGGTGGGAAACCCGAGTTGCGCTCCCTTTTTTCAGACAGCGCTCCTTGCAGCGCCAATATGCGCTAACTGAAGTAGATCCAAGAGCATCCCTTTCCCTCGGCATCAACACTTCGAATTTTTCAAATCGCTCTTACAGGATGCAGATACCCGAGGTTTGGCCCCACTGGTCATATTCTATAATATTACACAGCATTAGAGATTCCAAGGAAATACCCACCGGGACATGAATCCCTCATCAAAGCACAAGAAAGCGTATCGCGTCAGCTACAGCCTACCTTCATCCACCACGACAACATGCCACAAGGCCTCCGCTACGTCTTTACGTCGACGGTCTGGCGTAACATCATGCGTCCGAAAGAAGCAACACTACACCTCAAGCTCTCCACATTCAGCCATTATGGACATTTAGAATAGGGCGACCGTACCTTTTAAGGGGATATGGGAACAGCGGAGTAGCAGTGCGCGTCCACAGGACAAAACCCCGAGGGGCGTTAAGCTCTGAGCATGCGCGCTGCAGCCCCGCTATTCCCCTATCTCCCAACTCAATAGGGTCCCCCTATTTTAAATGTCCCTATTCTAGGGCAGAGGTTGCAGGATCCAGGAAGGCCTAACTCGAATCTCGAAGGATGATGGAAGACGGGAATCGCGTAATCGTATGAGAAAAAGGAGGAGGTTGAGGGGAGAGGCGGATCCTGTGTACTTCTCTTTCAATCTCAGTCGCCAGTGCTCCACTTATTTTTTTCTTGTTCGTGATGCTAGGGGCCTTTCTATTTAGGAGTTTACTCGGCGCCAGGGAGAAGGTGAAAGTGCCACACCTCCCGCTCTCATAGCGCGATATCAAAACAGGTTTGCACAGTGGCGATGCCGAAATGATAAATGCTATATAGATAGAAGAAGCGAGCCACACAGAACACTCAAAGAGAGAGCTGCACCGCCCGGAATCCGAAAGCTGTCACACAAACTGAACGATGCGATGCGGTCGGTGGAAAGGGTCGCCTACGGGCCATAAACTCGACGCGGATAGTTGTAAAAACGCCCTTCATGAAATGGCCGCGATTCTTACGTCTCTTCAGTGGTGCGATATCGTATATCTCGTAGCTTAGGGATACTGAGGCATCCATGTCGCTAGGTGCATCCGATCGAGCCATCTGAGCGCTCAATAAGATTTGCTGTGTTCCATGAGGAGATAGCTCTCCGTTTAAGAGTGGTGTGTAGAGATGCAAGACCTGCATTGCTGCGGTGAATGGATATTTAAAATTCACCTCTAGAGATACCGCAGCTCACGCTGCGAAGATTAGTAGCGCACACTTGCCAAAGGAAGCCTGCTTGCGACTGTAGTACTAAGGTTGCGTGGAATTCAGAGGTTTGGTTGGTAGAGCACTTAAACACAGCGAATAATGCAGAAGGTAATTAACTGAGTTGAGGAATATTGGGCCCGTAACTCAGCACACCATATGGTCGCTCAATTAAGCAGTTTTATAATATCAAAAAACAACTTCAAATTGGCAGGCATTCCACGCATATATCCTTGCCTCCGCTGTAAAGATTCTTACAGGCCTTTCTTAGGCAGTAATAGTTTTTTTTTTTGCACGAGTAACCGTAGAGATAGAGAACACACAGCTGACGTTAGCTTTGTGTTTAACAGCGTCTTAAGCGTTAATGAGACAAAAGATGGTATGTTAAGCTCCGCTTCACGTATTTAATCTTCTGTGGCGACCAAACCCTGCTCGGTTCTCAAAAGTGCGTCCGATCCATCTTCAATCAAATTTAGTCTGAACTCGATCACCAGCTTAAATATAAGTAGACCAGAAATTCATGCTGGCCTACTCAGGCTAAGCGCTCCACAAAGCCGTCTTGAAGGCGGCAGCCTGTCTCTACAAGACAATACCGTCGCTGCATAAATTGAGACAGAAAACTTATCTTAATATTTTCAATTCCAGTACCTACCAGAAAACGAAGGAGAAAACAGAGACTGCGCCTACATTACAGATATGAAATAAAGGCCATAAGAAATATACCCACATCTTCACAGCTAGCACACGTACAGGAATGATCAATAATTAAGTTGCAGGAATTTATTTTTAGTTAAAGAAATCAGAAAAGACACACCAAATATAATACGACAGGGCACCTGTCCCGAGCTTGTTGCAGCAGAAAGAGTTCCCTCTGCAAAAGAACGACTTTCGATTCGAGACTTGCAGGGGGCAGAAAAGGAGTCAACAGTGTCTCGACCAACATTAATTGGGGGGGGGGGGGGGGACACAAGCTCCTTCTCTGCAGCTCAAGCGTGAAAGAAAGGCAATCTCGCCGGGAGGGACCCACTCTAGCGCATTTGTGGGTCTTTTTGTGGCCCCTCTGTAAACGCTGTCTCGAGTACGATGTTTCGTAAAGGCACGGAGCAAGGTATGCCACTGGAAACGTACCACTACCATTGGATCTAGACTCACAGAGCCGGTGACCTCTCACCGCTTAGCCCATAGAAGCTCTCTAGAACATCAGTTCTTCAAAGTGCCGTTGCTTTGACCTTGCGCCTTTCCCGCTGTTTAGGGATGTGCTGAGAGCTTTAACCACGAATTCAATCACGCGTTTCAACCTGACTGTATCGGCATGGGTAACGCACACAGTGCGCTGCAGATCATGTGTTAACGCGACGCGTTTTTTCGGCGCTCATGACTTAAAATTCTGTACCATGATGTCGCTTTTTACTGTGTGCAATATCTCCCTGTTGAATTTTACCAAGTATTTTGCCCCGGCACAAGTTATATCTCTGAGAACTAGACGACCGTAGTAACTGACCGCTATACTATACGTAATCTATTGATCGCATGGCATGGCCACATGCGCGAGCACTTTGTTAACACCGCTGTCGGGTGCTAGCCGTGGCATTGACGTGATGTAGTGACGTCAAGGACTGGCTGGCCATGTCGCTAAATAATGGTGACATATCCCAACTATTAATAATACCGCAAAGAACAGCCTACGGGCATCTTTCATTCTAACATCATTCCCCGACCATCATCTGCCTAAAAACGTCCGATGCTCATAGCCTGACAAGGAAATAATCGAATGCACGTCCAATATCGCATCAAGGCAGATAACTGAGCAAGTTGTTAATCATTCATTGTGAATAACACAAGCGCTACAAACACTGACACAAAGGGGAACACAGCGCTTGAGTTTGTGTTTGTGTTCGTAGCGCTTGTGTTACTGACAATGTACAGTATCCAAGCGAGTTACCGTCATTGGTGTCGCAAATATTTCCTGACATGGTGACGTTACTAGTCTTAATGCTTTCTTTACTATATTTTTCTTTAAATTGTATTTGTTATCCTTATTTCGTCATTCCACACACATAATATCCCCAATCGCCGATAAGTAAATCACAACTGCAATGCTAATTCCTCTAAGAAGATACGATTTAGCTTTTACTGAGCGACAGAAAGACGCGTCTCTCCTCGCTCGAATGCTTTCAAGCCACTGCTCGGAATGGAAGAGTTAAACTCCAAACACCGCAGCTGGCATACTTCATTATTTATATCCACACGGACTTAGCAGTCATTCATGCTTACCGACGACAGAAGCAACGCGGGCGACAGGCCAACGCTCGTGCTGTCCAATAAAGGCGTCATAGGCATCACTTACTTTATTTTCCGCGAGAAGTTCTTTTCTAGGCAACTTCACCGACGGCTGTAAGACTCCTTTACATTTTTTAACTATACCGCTGGATCATCAGCTCGCCTTATGGTGAGCAGTCAAGCGGGACAAAAGCTTGGACCGGGCAGCATATGAATCGGTGCCCAATGTCGCCTTCAATTTGCAGCCAAATCTTACGCCTCCTCCACGCGAGACAGCCTAGAGCATAAGTACTTCATTTGTCTTGCTGCGCAGAAGCTTGACAGCGCAGGAAGAAAACTTCCCCGGTCTTTTCTTTGTGGGCTGAAAATACCAGCGAGCGAAGAAGCCTAGCTCCACGAGCACTGAACACGCTTTTCTAAAGCACCGCCATGTCATTCTCTTCTTGCCCCCTATTTTCAGTGTTTCGGAACGCCGCCTCTTCCAAGGGAGACTGCAGGAATACGCCTTTAACACACCCGCACCTATAAAAGCAGTTTCAAAACTTTCCACCGAGTCATCAATAGCGTATAATTTCCGTTAGGCCTATCCTCCTCAGTTTTTTTAGTTTTCCTGTCATTAAATTGGTAGTGAAAATTATATCCATTAGTTAATCCGGAGCTAAACGAAACTGTTAGTTGTTCGAGCCAGCTGAGCAATGCCAGCGGCTGTCTGCACTGGCGCCCTTTCGGACAGCAAGGATGGTATGATATTAAAGTCATTTGGCTCGAATTCCATTCCGCTTTGCTTCGGTTCCCCCCCCCAACCCCCACCCCACAAACACAAACACACACACACACACACACACACACACACACACACACACACACACACACACACACACACACACACACACACACACACACACACACACACACACACACACACACACACACACACACACACACACACACACACACACACACACACACACACACACACACACACACACACACGCACGCACGCACGCACACACGCACTGCGCAGAGTAATGGAAAGCAAATGAAATGGAATCGCGCAATTATTTTGGCCCAGCGCAAAACTGATGGTACCATGCGGTGTCGACCTCCATACTCTCTGGAGCGTACACACTAAACACGAGTATACCTATATGGGAGTAAGAAGGGATTAAGTTGTACTCAAGCGCAGTCCCTTTTATACAAGGGTGTGCGCTATAGAAGGCAGCTTACTCTCTTTTTTACTCCTTTCTGTTTAGTGTACCTGAACACGGTATTCCGCCGTCAGAACGATCGCCTCTATCACAAGCTCTACAGTGACATGAACAATCTTTTGCACGCATTTATTGTTTACTCCCCTCTCACTGTTTTGGAGTGCAGTATAGCGAGGAGGCGTCCAGCAAGCTTGCAAGCAGTAAGCACTTCTTTCTCTGATCCGACTCGTCCTTAGCGATGCACCTGAAAGCATTACACACTTCCTCCCTTCCTCGGTTTAAGCCAACTGGTCTCCCGTTTTCCTGGAATTCTCGCAGCCATCGCCTTAGTTTCTCGCCTCTTGTAGCCTCCGCTCTGCAGCTTGAAGAGGCGAGGATTAAGGAGCACCGCTGCTGGTGCTTGTAGTCACGTATTACCTTGGACTCCTAATCCCGGTGAAGCGAGACCGGGGGGGGGGGGGGGGTATTTTTCGGCACGCGTAAGCACTTCTCTAAGCCCAGTGGACATCACAACCAGAGAGAAAAAATAGAGCCCGGAACTGCGAAAGAGTGGAACATCGATGAGAACTCGACGATGAGCACATGCGAGCACACAAACACACCCACTCTCTGGCACACCTGCTCGGGCCAACACAGCCGCACATGCATTCACACAAACTAGTTGAGCTTAACACTACTGAGAAAAAAAATAAAGCATAAAATAGTAAATCGAGGACGACGAAATACTGAAAATTGCCGTCCGTGCAAAGCGTTCTGCCGAGAGGAAGCTCTCCGAGTGGCGCGACGTACGACCGGACCCCTTCTCCACCCTCTCGACTATTTGCATAACACACTTGGCGGCCTGTATTTACATAAATGCGCAGCAGGCAAACACGCAGGCCAGGATCAAACACAGAAGAGGGGCGGGCTAAGCGTGGATGGGGAAAAGGATAGGGGAAGCGGGGATGGTTCTCAGGAGCATCCCGCTCGAACTGTCTCTATTTCTCTTTCGCTCTGAGTGTCGTTTCCCTGTGAGCTACAGCAATTTTTTTTCGCGGACCCGCCCGCTTCCCTGGAGCTCTCCGCATCACAGCCGCTTCAGCCGCCAACCTTTTCTCACCGCGTTGATTATTGTCTCTCGGTCGACTCCGGTTTTATTTGCCGCTGAGGGACAATAGTTTATCTTGCCCTAACAGGAACACGGTGAGCGACGACCACGCCCTCAATATTTCCGGGAGGGTAACCGCAAAATTGGATGGGAAAAAAAGTACTAAGACAAGAAACAATTGTGGTCGCCGTAGTCATCTCTGTGCTTAGTTCCGGGCTATGCTCCATAGAGCTTATGTGTTTGACAGTCGGGGTTATTCTGCGGTCCTTAGCGAGGCCATTCTGCCAAAATAAAGGACAGCGTCTAATGCTCATTAAGGCATTTTAATACTTTTCTCCAGCGGACGATGGATAACTAAAAATAGTGGTCAGCAAACCTTCTAAATAGCGCTGATTATTTTGATACATTTTATTGCTACCACATTGTAATCTTAGAGTCAGTATGTTTTTATTTTTATAGCGTTATATTTTAATTTTTGCTTTGCCATCTAATGGTTTGGATTTTTCATTTGCATTTTGTAAAGGTAGGTAAAGGCCTTTAGATCAAACGCCTTTATAGAAGAAGGAGTATAGATACCTAAATTTTGGGTGCGTGTTTTCTGCTTTATAATGATGCGTAAGGCATTATGATACATGGATTACCACATGGTATTCTCCTAAGACCACAGAATAATTTATAATCTCATTTCTTTCTCGTGCAGTTCCGGTTCCGGTTTCAACAGCCGAATGAGCACTGTGACGCCAACGTGTACCTACAGGTCAGGTGACTCATAAAAAACGTCAATATAATAGCTGTTTCCACATTCGTTGTCATTCCGGCTCTTGAGGAAGGCTGGCTTCAGCACTACAGTAAATTAAAACAATGAAGCAGCGACTTTATGGACATGTTTCCGTGCCTCACGTGACACAAAAGCGCTCTTTGAGGTCACAGCTATCGTCCGGCTGTTCAAATCGAAACCGATAAAGCACGACAGGAAAAAATCGATTATAAATTTTTTAGCGGTCGCAGGAGAATATCACATGGTGATCCATGCGTAGTAGTGTCTTCCGCATCATTGTAGAGAAGAAAACATGCCATCAAATATAGGTGTTAATACTCCTGCAAGGCCTTAGGTGTACATGCCAAAGGTTGCTTTCGCATTAAAAGCACGTAAGGACGCTAAGTGCTCACCGTAAACAGGGCTACTGCACGATATTCCGCGCTTAGCCATGCTAAAACGTCGGCTTTTTTTCATACCTGGAAAACAAACAACCTTGGGCACCTACGTAAGACGGCCTGGCTAGCAAGGGTGCTGCGATCACCGTAACACTGCGAATGCGAAGACAGGAGACAATACTAGGACGTCGCACGTAGAGTGCGCAAATGGTAAATATAGTAACAGGTTCCGCCGTGATTAAGTGGTGCATACATTAGATTAACCAGCTCCTATAGCCTACATGGCTCATGGGCAAAAGAAAATGTTTCAGTGCTGTAGCGATAAAAGCGATTAGGACAGCTTAAAGAGCGTAAATTGAAGAACACAACTGGTTCCTTTCCCGGCCGCTACGGTTTCTTCCACGTCCGCGTGCGAGATCGGTTGGAATGTTTGAGCTATCGCGAAGGTAAAACGCAGTATCTCCTCGTAAAGTGCAGCCTGTGACTCGTAACATTAGACGCGACGCTAGTAAGTCGCCCATTCGCTTTCCTAATTCACGAAAATTGATTGGTTGATTGATTGATTGATTGATTGACTGATTGATTGATTGATTAATTGATTGATTGAGCCGATTGATTGATTTTACCTTTCCGCTCAAGGAGACACGAGAATGAGGCAAGAGCTATGTGCGCTCGGCAGCAGACATGAATTTGCGTTCTCAGACGATTTCTGTATTTTATGACAAAATTCAGGATGACTGTACATCCCATTTGGCCTTTCTTTATGCGTTAGTTTATGTTCTGAAAGAGAGAGAGAGAAATGAAGAGGAAGACAGGAGGGTGCTCCGGTTGCCTGCCCTGCACTGGGGAGGAGGGATGAGGGGATTGAAAAGAGTAGGAGAGAAGGTGTGAGGAGCACAGTCACAATTTGTCACTCTCATAGGAATGTCATAAGAGACACGTACGAATTTTCATACAAATTGGCTCCATGAGGGCGAACTGTAAGCAATGCTAGAATTTTTCATATGAATACCAGAGGGATCGTGAAATTACTTGCGGTTGTGAAAATGCGTTGGGCTGCAATTTTTTTTTAATGCACAATATTATTTGTGGCGAAATCTGTTTTGCCTGAGAATGAAGGAAGCCGGGCTATTAAACTGATGACTTTTTTCGACTGATTGTTACTGGGTTCCCTCGCTGGCATAACAAGTGCACCTTTTTTTCGTTATAAAAGATGCATAATTCACTGAAACAAAGAAATCAGAACTATATGTTAGGCACGCTTTCAGAAAAAAAACTGCGAGTTCGATTCGCGCGCAGTTGTGTACATGCGCCTTAAAAGGTTAAAGGGGGCTTTCTTGCTTCCAGGAATGTGATTCGAAGAGCGTGCGTTCTTAGAAGCCTAAATCCTATTGCAGTTGCAGTAACGTAACCAAACGATCACTTGCACATGCCCCAAGAGTCAGTTCTCATCACAGTGGCACTGACATAGAAAACGCTCGCCTCAGCAGAGTCCTCGCTCGTCGCAGGGCTGTCTCGGATGTCTACCTTCACTACGCGCTTCGTCTTATTCAAAAATATAAGACGTACACCGACGACATCCACACTTGTAAAGCTGAAACCGAAGATAGCTATACTTCCACTCCATTCATATAAGGTCTTATTTAGCACCGTCCGTCAGCCGATGCGACGCCAACGCCGTAACGAGCCCTTCAAATCGCCCGTCATTTTTCGAGGCCGCTGTACACGCTTCAAGAGCGATCAATTTCTCGAGTCGCCGAGCAACTCGCCCTCTGAGCCCCCTCCCTCTCTCTAAACTGCTCCTATGCTCTCCAAGCAGCAACGCTCACAAACAAGAAAAATACGCTCAGTCACATCACCGACAAAAGGTGACCTCGACCTGGCGACCAAAATGCGCTCGCATCAGCGATTTATACTCCTCGCCCATCACCTCACTACCCACTCCTCAATCCCACACCTCCTCTCCCTCTCTCTCTCCCCCATTTTCTTGCGTCTCTCTCTTCTTTCACCGCCACAACCACAAGCTCCGGCTGGGTCGTCGGCTCCATCCATTTCCTTCGAAGGGTCGCTAGATTTTTTTTTACTCCGTGCCACCTTCCTGAGTCAAGCGAAACTGAAAAGTGGCAAACTTGCTACTTTCGACGCTCGCTCTGAACCGCTCTGCGCTAGCGACTGCTCCCCAATGCACTGGAAATTGCCGCCGGTTCCTAAAAAACAAATCTATCCGCTTAACCCCTCTGTTCTGCCTTTTAGTATCTTTTCTCATTTTCTAGTCTTGGAGAGGAGAGGATCAGAAAGGAATGACTGGGGAGGTTTCCTTTGTTAAGCACAGGCGCGAGCGCGAATGAGATCTGAGCGAGCACCAAGGAGAAGGCAGAAAGCGTTCTTCAGACCTGTGAGGAAGGAGACTTTGCTTTTAACCTGCACAACCTGTAGGTGTTCAAGGGTGACATGACATAGAAAGTGCGCACCTTGAGGTTGAGAAGAGACATGATTTTAGGATATCTTGGATCAAATCAAAATTATCTGGACGTTTTCAATTGCAGCAATGCGAATAGACTGACATCTCGGGGATGGAGAAATGTTAGTCCCTGTTCGATTTATTTTTTTCAGTAGACCGTTGTGTGCGATGTCTAACGCGTTCATTCCGCCATTCTCGCATAGCGCCAAGTGTAATTTTTGGAGAAAATTTTTTCTGGGGATGTCAGACTAGCCGGGAGGCAGTCATACGTCATGGGATATGGGGATGGGGAGAAAGAACCGTTGAAAGCTCGAACGTGCGCGCACGGTCGCTCATTCATCAGACTTTTTCAAATTTGCCTCTCGGGGCTCAGCCTTATAGCCACTGGGCTGTGCAGTAGCGGTTCTGATTGGCGGATATAATACAGCCATCTATTGCGCATGCGCAGCACAGTCCGTAACGTAAGCACGCTGAATCACCACGTTAGGTAAAACTGATCTTCAAGCTGAAAATAGCGTGAACGCGCATATTCCGACACACGAGCGAACTAACCAAGCCACTCATCCCTAGGACTCTCAAGCAACGTTGCCGGCCGTTGTGCCAAGAAACGACTCCAGGCGCTCTTCTCAAGGTGCACGGGAATGACAAATTCGGGGAGCATTGGATTCTACCTCATATCGCAGTATGTATGCTCATTTAGCGTCGCGGCTGCATTAAAAGTTGCTCCTTTCGATTCATTGCATTTTAACGATTTGCATTGCATTTTTGATTCATTGCATTCCCTTTGACAAAAGTAACCGAGCAACAGGTCTTTGCTTCTGAACCGTAAAACGAAGCCTTTGCGGCACCATTAAAAACCGAAAGGTGTAAAAACTTGTGAAAAAGGGATCACCTTATTTTGTACAGATTCAGAGCCTGAGGGCTGCTATACGTGCTTCGCTGCGCTTCTAAAAAAAACCACCATTGCCCGGTTACTTTTGGCAAAGACTGTACTTGCTTATTTATTCTATTTTTTCCCTTTCACTCTTTTCTTTATTTCCTTACAGCCCCTTTTACTGCTAGCTTCCTATAGGCTTAAGCCGCCATATGTTGACTTGCTGTGGCAAATGCGCCAGGTCAGGTAGCTTCAGCCCATGCATAAAACATAGCCGAGACTCAGCTCAGGAGCCTAGCGAGAAAGCGTGGACAATCAGAAAAAAAGGCTTAGTGACCCTATATGAACCACGCCTCACTGTTCTAATTCTTCGTTCGCGTTACATAAAGAAATTTAGTAGATTTGCTGCCTTTATATGCGAGCGCACAACCAGCGCTGCCGAAACACATTACTCTGTCCGCGGCTGTGCACGTGTGTTGTCGCAAGAGTCGCCATTTTGCACTTTCATTCCAATTTTATCTATCAACCTAACTACACCACCTCTACCTTCCTCTGCGCACTGTCATGATTTCTTTCCTCCTCAATTTCCGTTTGATGGTCTCTTAGTTAATCATTTATTCATGACCGACCCAGGCAACGAGTAGCAGTTTCTTAAGAGAATGTCAACGCGAATTTGAGTTCATCGGCATGATTTATATAGGAGTCACCTCCATGAAAGACCTGCCCTTCCTAGAAACCTCGCACTAGATTGTTCTCCTCGAGTGTACGACCATCGTTCGTAAGCGATCACCGGGGATTCGACTCTGAGCTGTTGCAAGTCCTTTTTTTCTTTTCATTTTACCCACTCATCATTATTTCAGGCTGCCTAGCCTGATTCTGAACATGGGATTCTGCTGCCTTCATTTACATCAATCCATCCTTCGTGCTTTTGCTGCAATCTATATTCTCACTGTTAAAACATTTATGTATTTGGCTTTCGTAACACGCTTGAGGAATTCTATAAAAGTATGGCTTAAGCTAATTTTCGTTAAATCGTCCTTTTTTAGTTAGTTTTTTGCTCTTCATAAAGCAGGCTACAGTTCGGTGCCGCTATCATCTTGTATGAAAAGAAAAATGATAGCCGTAACGTTAAGAGACCGAAAACGGGAAGAGTGGGTGAGGGAACCAACGCGGGTTAATGTTATCCTAGTCGAAATCAAGAGGAAGAAATGAGCCTTAATGCTAAGGCAAGACTACCTCCGCTCTTCAAGGATAACGGAGTGGATTTCAAGAGAAGGCAAGCGTAGCAAAGTGCAGCAAAAAGTCAGGTGGGCGCATGAGATTAAGAAGTTTGCAGGATACAGTGGACGCAGCTGGCAAAGGACAGGGTTAATTGGAGATACATGGGACGGGCCTTTGCCCTGCAGTGGGTGTAGTCAGGCTGGTGATGATGACGACGAAGGTGATGACGGTATGCTCATCTACAGCTGTGCAGTTTCACTCTACTCTCATTCTGCGGTGCGCCGCTTCGCTCTGGAGTACAATAGAGCGACAGCTTCGCTGGCGCTCTGGAAGACATTCCTTAGGCCTAGCACTGCTACTCCTACGCTTATCGAGAAGACCGCGCTGGAAGCGGGAAAGGCAAACCAGAGGAGGAAACAGGGAGGGTCAGGATGAAAACCTAAAAATCCAGCCTTCCCTTCCCTTCTAACCCCCTTTCGACTCCCGTGCTCTAATTTCTCCTCCAGTGGGCGGCAATCTCTCGTGTTTAATCTTCCCGCCTTTTCTGCGGATGAACTCGGGAATAATGCCTACGCAGGCGTTCCGCCCTCGGCAGTCATTAATATCACTTAGGCCGCTCCGTGGCGCCACCTGGAGCCGCGAGCGTGCGCTTCGCCGCTGCGAGCGAGCGAAGGGTACTGGGGCGAGCACACTGCGTGCCGAGAACGTGTTGCCTCCGCCGCCCTACTTTCCTGCCTAATCTCCTCCACACATCTTTGCATGTGTTCGTGTGAGTTCGTCCGTGGGGGTTCGCGTATGCGCTTGCATATTCGTTGGCGTTCACGCACGCTCCTGTCTGGGTTCGCGCGTGTGTGTGTGAGCGTTTACGTTCATCACGGTTCGTGTGTGCACATGCGTTCGTTTTCATTCACCTTTCATTCATTGTTTCATTCATGTTAGTGTGCATCTATGAGCATTAGTATGCATATCTGTCTGCTTGTAGACAGGCATGTGCATCAGCGAACAGTACCGCTCTTCCACTCTTGAAGCCCTCTCTGTTTGTCTGTACGTGCGTAAGCTGCGAATGCGCTCCTCAGCGGAAATTTTGCGGCCCGTATCCGAATGTCTGTCTTTTCGTGCGTGCGTGTGTAAGAAAGTGTGTGCCTTTTGCTGGGTTCATTTTCGAGTTCCGTCCGCGCGTGTGTGCGCTGGCTGTCACCGGTTCCATGGCCGCCTCGGTGAGCTCCACCGCCTCGCTACGACGGCGCGTTTCTGACGTCGTGTGACACGAGCGCACCCGAATCGATGGGCGCGCCCGTCCGGTGCTGTCGGCCACACGCTGAAAAATACATCACGGCCGAGATATGGGTGAGCGTTCTCCACCAACCGATGTTTGGTGGAGCGCAAGCGCTCCCTCTGTGCATTGTTTGAGTTGGGTGTTGTGGGGAAGCAAATAAAGAAGCGAGCCAAAAAGTCCCTTACGTTTCTTGTCCGAGGAAGTGTAAATGAAAATGAAATCTGGTTTTGAGGAAAGGAAACGGCGCAGTAACTGTCTTACATATCTCGGTGGACACCCGAACCGCACCGTTAAGGAAGGGATAAAGGAGGGAGTGAAAGAAGAAAGGAAGAAAGTTGTGCCGACTAGTGGAGGCCCGTATCCCAACGCATGTCTTTGCGCACGTGTATGAGCGATGTGCGCCTTTGGTTGCGTTCATTTGTGAGTTCGGTCCGCGCGTGTGTGCGCAGGCTGTCAACGGTTCCATGGCCGACTCGGCGAGCTCCACCGCCTCGCTACGACGGCGCGTTTCTGACATCGTGTAACGCAAGCACACCCGCATTGAAGAAAGACTTGATTTTAATGTGTTATTGCACGTGAAGTTCTCTATGGCCCTAGTTTTCTCTATAATAGAACTGGAAATGCAAGGCCTCACAGCAAGCCTCATATGCGTGGATACCTGTGATCACGTTTGAAGGTGCAAAGGCCATTAGCAACGTCATTCTGACTCCTTAGTTAAGGCACAAATGTGACTACCCTGGTATAAAACCGTTTGTACACAAAGTTTGGAGTCATATGCTCTCTACTTTTCGGAGGAGTTTGTCTCCAGAATTGCGTAGCTCTGCATTTTAACACGCCTGCGAACGAATACCATAAATGTGAAGCTATAGTGGTCTGCAACTGCTGAATGTGACTGCTTGCATTTAATTGCTTTGCATATACATATTATTTTTAGTCATTCTTAATCATTCTTGTTCATTGAAAAACTGTATTAGCAGTACACACTAACTACAAGCTTAAGCAATATTCTTCTCCTGCTAGTCAAATCCAATAGGAAAGTTGCTAGTTGACCAGCACACCTTGAAAAATATATAGAACAAAAATCAGCTAACAGTATGAGCCACCTAAACTCGAGAAGAAAACCCGTGCAGATGACTACTGTAATGAGCAACTCAACGCATTTAAAATGACTTTACTTTTCTACCTCTAATTCACATCAGCGCGAACCAGGCCAGTCATATTCCCGCCCATAAATCAAGTATGAAGTCTATTCTCGCCACTTTTATCGAGCCACTCCCTCCAATACCTAGCAAACCAAATCAATATTCTTTTTTTGTCTGCAATTAGCCAAAAAAATCAAATCACCATGCTCCACAAAAGATGTCAGAGTTGAAGCCAGTAACAAAAGTACAGGCTTTCAACAAGTGGCTTGAAACTGAAGTCCTACCACAAGAAAGACAGCTTCGCATTAAAAAAAAAAACTACCTAGCCAAAAAAAAAAAAGTCGGAAGCTTCGGTGCGGCGACGCGCACTCCCTAATGCACTCCCTGTTTGATCATCCGCTCTAAAGCTTTCCAGATTTCCAGTCGCAAAGAAAGCAATGAAGCCTACAAACACGACGAAGATATGAGCGGTATGGGGCAGGAGAACGAAGCCTCCGAAGAGCCGTGACAAGCAGGAGTCAGGAAGGAGAATGTGTGAGAGAAAAGAGAGAGAGAGAAAGAAGCGGATTTTAGAGCGGAGACGTCGAGCCGTGGCGGCAAACAGCTGCCATCATGTATCTCGAGCCAGCGTGATTTATATGAATGGGAGCTGCGCTTGCGGCCGTGGCGGCGGCGACGCAAGAGTAGGCAGCGCCCTCTCTCCGCTGCGTTGCTGCTGCCACCTCCGCAGCGGCAGCAAACCGTGTTTGTCACGCTGTCTTCTCTCCTTTCTCGCTCTTTTATTCCTCCGCTGTCGCCTCATCACTTCCCTAAACCCGACTCCACGCGCCTGCACGCAACCAAGGCTTAGTTTTCTTGACTTCTAAGCCTCAACTCCTTCAGTCCTTTGATTCTTTCTACTTTCATTTTACTCCCTTTCAGCCCTTTTTTAGCTCCCTTTAACTCTTGTAACCTTTTTAATCCTTTACTCATCTATCGTTCGCCTCGTTTTCCTGTCGCAACCCTAGTTCTTCCTGTCTAGACTGCGGTCTCCACCACTTATATCATCCCCCCCCCCTCGACTCCTTCCTCCTCTCTTCCTTTCCCCATCGCATTCCGGTGTCACCGCTGCGTTTGCTGTGCAATGCTTCGGTGTTCGCATTCTTCGTCTACCCACAAAAGCAGCAGTGCAGTACAGCGCACTAAATTACACTACCTGGAGCGACCCATCCATTAGTGCGCGTTCGCAATGCCTATGGGCGGCCTGAGGCTGTTTCAGGACGCCCGTAGAGAAAATTAGCGCACCGCATAGTCTGCCTACTCTGCCCGTTTTCTTTTTGGACTTGGCTCGGCTTCGGTTTTCTTGCTCGTTAATGGAAAAGGAAGGGCCGGAAGAGAAATTACCAAGTACAGGGTCACGAAAGAAGAGGCCTGGAGTCTTAAAAAATATCACCTCCAAATTTTTGCATGCGTGTTTTTTTCTTTCGAATAATCGTTAGACAGTAGTATATACATGGACCACCCCGTGTAACTCGTCTAGCACCGCTAAGCATTTATAATTTAATTTTTTTAATGCTGTTTCGGTTTCTTCAACCTAATGACGGTTGAGGTCACGTAATACGTAAAAAAAAAAGCGGCAATATAAATGCTGCTCCTTCGTCTGTTGTCGCTCCAGCACTTGAAGCGGGCTATCTTAAGGGTTGTAGTGAATTTTAGCTACGCATCAGCGATTAGATTGCAGCTTTTCTTTTTGCGCCTCACGTGATCTAATCACCAACTACACGTCACAGCAATCGTTCGGTAGAAGAAATCGAAACCGGAGCAACATCAAGAAGGAAATAGATTACAAATTATTCAGCGGTCGTAGGCGAGTACCACGCAAGGATTCATGTATTCTAATGTATAACGCATAATTTCACAGGAGAAAATTTAAGAGTACGGATAAAAAGAAAAGTTTAACAACATAAAAAAATTGTGGCGTGGCACCAAGTTGCAAACATTTCAGCATGCTTGCCCAATCTTCCAACGCAGGAATTCATAAGACAGAATCTAGTCCACTGCGTTTTGATATCAGACGTTTGGTTTTGACGTCAGACGTAAGCTTTCTTATTACCTTTATTGACTTCTAGTGAAATAAGCATCAGCGGCAATGCATTAAATGAACAGCTGCTGACATTGCAAAGGTTAAGAGCGTTTATCTACAGCTGACTAACTAATTAAGTCACCGAGGGTCCGTGAACTTTCGGAATAATCATCCAAAAATAATATAGGCTTACAATTTTAGGAAATGTTACGTATTTTAGAGTGCGCACACTGCCGTGCCATGACTGTTTTACGAATCCTGCTTGCAGGTAACCCTAATTACTGTCATGTGGGAAAAAATAACGGAACAAAGTGTGTTAGACACGCTGATTCAACAAGAGTTCTAAACATTGTCATACATGGCCATAACTGGTGTCCAGCGTGATTGTCCCGTTTATTTGTTCAATATGAGAAGTTTCTCAAATATTTTCCGTTTCATGCTATTTCCTTGCATTATTATAATGCAAAGACCCAGTTTTGAGTGCTTCTATTCAGTTTTACGGTTTTCTCCTTCTGGTTTGCTCTTAGTAATTCTTTATCGTTTTCTCATTTACGAGCCCATGGTCGAAGGAATTTTTATAATTGTCTATTCACTGTCGAAACGAGCGGCGCAAATTAAAACTTCAGTGCGCCAGAACAATGTACCGCGTGGCTAACGCCTCCCTTGTCTTCTTGTGCTGGCCGTACGAAGCTTTGCTTACGCTTAACTATTCTGGTTCTATCAGTATACAAGATAACTTCATCCGAAATATTTCACAATCTTCAATGGGTGGAAAATATTTTTAAAAAAAGGAAATCACGAAACGTTCCTCCCTCTATGTTCTGCTGGCTCTGAATGGACGAAACAAACTAACTTCCTCCTTCAGCGGCAGCTATGCTTTGTGAGAGCAAAAGAAAAAAAAATCCCCAAGAAATGTCCTTTCAACAAAGTCAGATCATAAAAGCTCGCCACTATAAGTAGATGATAACCATTACAAAATCTCGACCAATCGCCCTGATTTAACAACCTTCTGCTGCTCATCTAAAGCAGGTGCCTTGACGCTTAATGGCTTCTTGATCACAAATAAGAAGTTTAAAAACAGTCGTTTAGTAGTGGTCCGATATTGGTCCTTGCAGGCAGAAGCTCTACGTTTAGACTGATCTTCTAGGCAGCTCCAACGACTAGCACAACACACCCGAAGTTTTCGCAGAACAGGTGTTTCTGACAGGAAACCAAACGCGGCGCCGCTGAACTCTGTGACACCGCGAACTGCTTGCGCGCTAAGCAAAATGAGCTGAACAGCCGGTAATTCGACGGGGCAACGCTATAAGCTGTCTGGGTCGTTTTATGAAGTTTTTTTCTAAGTTGACCACGGGACCGATAGCATAAAAACCCTTCAACGGTGCCTTGATACCGATTCCACATGAAAACATATTGTAGACTGCTGTTCTATACGACCCAGGAAAACAGGTTAGAATTTTCTGAGGGCACATAAGTCTGCTTACGTGCAGGAATGCGAAAGCAAGCAACTTTCTAGAACGCGCGTTTTTTTTACATTACGCCAGTACCCGTTGTATTTTTTTGGAGCGAGAGCTACACTACGCCACCTCTTCGAGCCCTCAGCGTGGCCACCCCTTGAGCTCCATGGCAGCGCCGTGGCTGATCACGTGGTTAATCGCGTGGTTGAAGCCGTTACGTGACTGCTATATGTGCGAAACCATTGTGTCTTCACTTTCAAGCCGAACCTGAGCGTAGCAAGGCAGATGTAGCTCTTGCGTAGCTCCAGGTTTAACCAGAGCTAAACCACAGCCAATCTTTTCTGTTGCTTATATTTTATTATATTATATTTGTTTACCTTTATTTTAGTTTTCATTTCTTATTTTTATCTTCATTCACCTTTAATATTTCTTACTTATTATTTTGTTTTATTTTTAATTTATTTATTTAAGTTTTGATGACGTAAGTTAATTGACAGATGAGGCGGACCGTTCCTGCGCACAGACACCTCCGGTGGCCTCATGAGGCAAGCAAGGCTTTCGCCTTAAAACTTAAATGAATGGACTGCACGACTAAATGTTGTCCCGAGATATCACCACCTGGTTTTACTTTCCCACTCGCGACTGCTTCCTCCTCATACGACTTTGATCACAACACTTGGGAACACTTCATGACGCCGTTTTATCCGGACACTCAGATTAGTGCAAGACTCGAAGGACAGGTGACTGTCACGCCATCTACCGAAAACAAATGAAGAGCTAAGTACAGCTAAAAAAAATGGAGGACGCTTAAGCTTCGCCTTTAAGAGTGGAACGCGAAAGCGTGTTGCAGCCCTGCCAACGAGTCCATGGAAAGCCATCGCCCGTTCGGCGCGACTCATTGCCCGTTAGGAACACATTTCAACGCATTTTTCATTTTTAATGTTTCAAATAATTAATTGAACAATTACACACTCTAATTTTTTATAATTATCATCATCAAGCATTGGATTCTTTTTTCATTCTGAGCATTTTGACACCTTTGAACCCCCTTTTTCAATGTTTCCAAATTTTATTTCCTAAATAATCACTTAATCAATTAATTACTATATTTTCATTAACACGTCATCGCCTGTCTATCACACATCAATCAATCATCAATCACTATAACCACAAATTACCATGATACGGTTTTTTCACTCAGCCCCCGAATATTTCTCACACGCACTGCCGACTATTACTACGCCGCTGTCTTTACTAGTGCACGAGCTGTATACGTAAAACAACAAAAAGTAAGCTTGCAGGTGCCACCGAAGCCTCATTACGTAGGTCAACGGCATCACTACTATCTGGTAATCGCGAAATAATGGATAAGGGGCATCCCGGGTTTGGAGTACAAATAGATCTAACCGCAAATGCTTTATCGAAGAGCTCTGCCTACTCCTGACCTTCGCATATTCTTAAAATATGTTTTCCGATTTGTTTACTATTACCCGATTTCTTTTTCTTTCATGGCTTTGAAACAAGCCTATTCGTTATCTGTGAGTGATTTCTGCACTTCAGTTATTTCTTCACATTTTGCACGAATGATGTCTAAGTGACTACTGTTATTTTAAACACTTTGCTTTTTTTCTACTTCGTGAAAGTGGCAGCTGTTTGTCTTTAAGAATGTGAGGAGGCTTAAGCGACATTTCTCAGCTAGTGCGCGTGCACGGTGCTTCTACGGGTACTTTTCAAGAACTGCGTTAACGTTGCGTTGAGATCTCCGAGAAAGGTCACATTAATTTCACATCTAGTGACCTTCCAATTTCTGTAATAAATTAACACCGAGGGGTTTCCTCGGGGTCATATTATTTTATTCACGCCTCTGAAATTGTTTTTACGAAAAAAAAATGCATTGATTAGTTCATGGTTGTGCATCTCCTGAACTATAAACTGGGGCTGGCATACAGCCAACCTTAACAGCCGTCATAGAGGCGCTGATGACGCATTCGCCATTTTTTGATTTTCTGTTGATTTTTTTTAGGAAAGACCTAAGAATGTGTGACGACCTGTTCGCTTTTTCTAGTTAGAAGAATCCGGTTTGAAATTTTAGAGAAAAGTTTCTGATTAAAAGGAAAATTTCCTGATTCAAATCTCACAATGAAGCATGTTGTGTGTTTGCTCCTACTATAGAAGCATACCACGAACTGAATATTATACATGGAACAATCTTCGCACCAATTCACAGAGCACACGAAGTGATGCCCATACTGTGCACTGTAACGTCGGCGGGTTACCTTCAGTTCGAATTCTTTGCTTTTATCGGAACCATATCGTCTTCTCCACTAGAACCAGCACCGACGCGCGGCAGCAACGGATCCACAGCACCTTAATTGTTTAGGCGGCGTCTGGGTCACAACCACTGCGCTTAAAGAATTTCCAATAACCCAGAGAAGCACCGAAACAAACAAATAACCAAAGAAAATAGGTCTCAAAAGTTCCCAAATAGAAAACCAACAAAAATAGGAAAAGAGCTTTGTTTTGGTGTCTCTCGGCTCTGTATATGTCTACTTCTTTCGTAGACCGACCGGCTCAAGAAAGTACCTTTTTGCAGTCTTTGTTGAGCGTGAGCAGTCACTGTCTATACTCCGCCCAAGTCACGTATGAAAACAATGCAAACTTCACAAACCACGCAGGAAAGCAAGACGACACATTTTCTGTGTGCAGTAATTGTGAAGTTTGCGCTGTTTTTCTTCGTGATGAATAAGCAGCTAGCTCGACGTGTTATTCATCCCAGTAGTTGGATGCAGCACTACCAAAGCCGCGATGAGTGCACAGGCAACGTTCTGGCGCTGCGGAATGTAATTGCAATAGAAAATAAGCATGCCGGCGTATGGCATAGTGTGCGTTAACGTGCGTACACGCCAAACGCTATTTCATATCCAGCCTTAACGTACGCTCGATTTCAGTACGTTCACGTGTCATAAATGGCACAACAGGATTTCGCTTCGTATCATTTCGTTTATAACAAAACGTGTGAGTGATAAATTTGCTTTATTTTTTGTTATTTACAGTGACGATACTGCCGCTTCTAGTCCTGAGAGGAGTGTTGTTTGGTTAAAAAAAATGCTTCACGTTCTGACAATCAGATGGCGCCTTTAGGCTGAGCTTATCATTATGTTTCCGTTTTCATGCGCTAAACTAAAATTTTTAATTTTACAAATGGCGTAACATCCCGCGAAGGGCTTCCGTTTGGCTTACGTGAGCGTGCATACGCTTATGGTACGTAGACAGCGTCGTTTTACACCCTTTTCTAACCACGTCTGTGTGCGCCCTGAACAGACGACACGCGGACAAAAAGACACGGAAGACAACGTTTAACGTGCTCTCTTGATTGGCTGAAGAGGTCTCTGCCTTTGTTAGTGCTGCAAGTTAGTTATCTGATAGAGGATAGTAACGCGTCCCCAGCTATACATTCAGTCAGGCGGACGCTCAGAAAGGGGAGGGTTCTTCCCAACACAAGAAGGGGGCGAAAAAATAGGGAAGCGGCGTACAACCTGGCACACGTTCGCATCGAGGGCGGCAACTATCAAAGCGACATCGTGCACCCCGAGCCACCGACGGGAGTGCGCGTCACGCGCCAACAGTCGAACAACGCCACCAGGCTGGCCTGCTAGCAAGTAGCGCCAATCAAGAAAGTTGTGACTACCTCTCCTTCTGTACCATGCAGCACGCGTGTAAGGGGAATGTTACATCACAGGAGGAGATGTGCACAGCGATGTACTATTCTCGATCACTAGCCAAGCCTGCCTCGTGGCTTCACTAGGCCAGTATTTTATTCAGGCACACGGGAAAACAAATTAAATATCGCACCTAGCGCGTACGCGTGCACACGCTATCACAAGGATGGCAGAGAGCTTCCATTAAAATTTCGCTTCTATCTTCCCTTTATTTCTTGGATGAGGCGCCTTAAAGTCTTTGTTATCGCAGGAGATCCTAATACTTGAGAATATAGTGGACAGATTTGCTACGGCATACCCGTTGAGGTCTGTTCTATCACGATTTCTCTCCTCACATTTTAATGCCTTCTTCCGCGATGCCAAGATAATGGGCACTGTTGCAAATACTGAAGTGCCCTGCAAGCGGAAGTAGCCGACCAACCTCACTATGAAAGAACTTGTAATATGTGAAATGATCTTATCTTTGGACCCCACCCTTAGATGTGTATAATAACTACTTGAATATGTGGTAGATTGCCTTATAAACAGCTAAACTATCAGCAAAATAGCAGTGCATAGTGTCCGACCCCCTCATACAGCTCCGATTTGTCTGGAGACATATAAGCCAAGTACGTAAAATTAAACACGTCCCGTAAATTTCCCCTCGAAGTTCCTTTATACTTTACAGCGCACAGTAGAAGCACTCCGGCATGGCAAGCATGACATCCTGGCAAAGACATCCTGGCATTACTTCAAACAGCCTGTACCTCAGGCGCTGTGCACCGCACATCCTCTCATCACCCCCCTCCCTTCCTTCGCCATGAGCACGGTTACTTACTCCCTAGACCAGTTTACTCCGTTATTACCGCTAGGTGGCACGCTCCACAGCTCTCAGCCGACGCTGAAATCCTTCTTTTGGCTGAGGCTTACGTGGTAAACGTGAGAATTCTCCTTGCTCGACATTCTATGCCATCGATATGACTGAACACGTCTTAACGGTTTACACCCCCCCCCCCCCCTCCGCCACACATACACAAAAAAAACTTTAAAAGTAATTATATAATAGCAGCTTCGATTATATGTTTAACACGTGTGCCAAGGTCAAGATTTACCTGATCCAAATATGGGAAGTGCCTAATGCTTTAAATATTTCAAAAGGCTTTCCGTGTCATATTTCAAATATAAAAGCAGAACGGCCCCACATGCAAATGCCTGCAGATGCAAACCACTGCGCACCTTTCGAAGGCTGAGCTGATCTTATATTTTTTGGGACGTTGGAATAGGCGTCAGGCTTGCGCGAAGGTAAATAAATATTTCAATGAAACAAATGCACCCCTAACACAAATCCTTTCAACCGACAAAATACGATGCCTCTGGTTCATACGTATTTTAAAAGGCGGCTTTTTAAACAAGCGTTTAGTGTGCAGAAACCGAGAACACTCATGACATGTAGCATCAAATTCCATCGTGGAAATCTTTTGGAAGGATGGAAAGCCGAGTTGTAGAAGTATTCCAGGAGACCCAGTGAAAGGGGGGGGGGGGGGGGGGGGGGTTGCCAAGCGATGCAAAGAAAGCCACGTCTAATGCCAGCCGCAGTGCTCGAGTTGAAGGGTTCTTGCCTTTGCGTCTCACATGTATATGCAGCGGCGATTACTGAAAAGCGTTTGGCCGGAAATCCGGCCGCTGCAGGTATATCTTACGACTCCATTTTTTCCTCAGCAAAGCACTGCTCGCACGCTGCTGTGCACGTGTGGAAGGCTCTTCGCAATTCAATTTGCGAGCACCAAGTGGGTACGAGCTTCGTTGTAGAGCGCTGGTTTTCCAATAGTGCTTTGTCTTGCTTGCCCTGTCTCAACATTGCAAACACGTGGTTGGCTTGGTTGCCCAATGACGTTGCTCCATACCGGTCCACAGATAGATATCACAATGTGCAGGGATGGTGTTTGCAATGGCATTGGTGGCACGCCTGCTAAAAAGAAACCCTGAGAAGAAGACTTTCGTAGGCGCTACATTCCTCAAAACTGGAATCGGAGCCACCCTGGCCGAAATTTTTTTTTTTACTCTTAGCCGCAAGAAACGTGGGCAAGGCAAACACAGCAAATCAAGGCGCAGTGTGCCTTTCAGCGTTTATTTATTTATTTTGAAAATAACGCAGACCCGGAAGATCATTTCGGTGGGAAAGTACAGATCGATTACAATGAGTTATCAATACTTTGGGAAATTTACTTGAAACATACTTGTTGGTGCTGTAAGAGTCATTTCATCTTTCCTTCGCCATGTGTTCCGCTTACTACAATTTTTTCTCGGTTCCCCACAATCGCATCGGAACGTTCGCATCTGATTCCACACTCTTTTTTGTCGCGTAAGAAAATGTGATGTCACAATATAATCCCGTAGCTTCATAAATCGCAACTCCGCCTTTTATATACCTCAACAGATACTACCTAAGCTTTCAAGGCACGTTCTTTGCAGTCTTCAGATATTCCGCGAACAATTTCGCAGCCCGGCGGCGTTTTGTTGCAGAGCAAATAATTTTGAAGTTGGCTATTTCGTGACCTCAATCACGAATAATGCAGCAGGGATCCTTGCGTGTGGGACGTCACTGTTCGCACGCTCGTTGATATCTGACCGCTTTTGCTGAACAACAAAATTCAGAGCTTTTTGATAATTCAGGACAAGTATGCATCCAAGCTGTCACTTAGGGTCACCAGTTCAGCCAATAAACGCGCACATGATAGGTTTAATAGCAGTATCCGCGACGTCACAATTCGGTCGAAAGACAGTTTCAGTTTCGGTTTCTTGGGCTTTGATATTTCAAAATTCTTTTACTAGGTAAATTTAAAAATACTTTTTAGCAGCGATTTTCAACCAAAAATGTTAAACCCCCCCCCCCCCACACACACACACACACCTAGTTGCCCTTTAATATAACCACACCTAATAACTTATCACGGCAAGAATTGATTCCATGGGTCTTTCTGAGAACTTTCCCGCAAATAAACTAAACACAGGCGCAATCTTGTTAGTCCTGGCACATAATACTGCAAGACTGAGCTTTCTTCGTCAAATCTGTCATGTGACGGATTGCTACGTTGAATGTTTTGTCACATCGGCCAGATTCAAAAATACTGCATGCAAATAGAGAGTTGATACCCGGGGAGGCAAATACTGCAATGTGGATGGTGATGAGAGGGACGCCCTCCTTGAACTCCTCAGGGAATGCCGGAGGACAAGGCGGCGGCCGCGTCTTGCTCATCGGCGCCCTGTCGGCCAAAGGGAAAAGAAAAAAGGGACAACGAGAATCATTACTGTGGTACGCTCCCCCTAATGCCCTCTCAGTGCGGGACGTCCCCCGGAGCTCGCGACATCGATTTACGAAGCAAGGCTTTCCGTGTGCTGTTTCACACAAATACGTGTCGCGCTGCCTGCACGCCTTGCGTTTGATGTCCCCATTCTAGCGGACTCGTGGACTCGGTCGAAGACAGATGTGTTGTTTACGTTGTGCTGGTTCTGCTTTTGGTATTCTTGGCGCACAAAGGAAAAAGCGCATGCACGGAACAAGATAAGAGTTAGAGCGCTCAGAGACAAAGGGTTAGGCGCAACGTTACGAGTCCCGTTGCAGTGAACGACATCGAACAACACTTTGTTCTCGGTCTTGTCTCGACATTGTACTACATTCTTTTGTTCCGTGTGTCCGATGGCATCAATGTGTGCGTGCGCATTGGGGGCGGGAAAGAAAGAGTGTTCCAGTGGCTTTTTTTTTCTTGGTTCGAGAGCTGTAACAACTTGTGAACCGTGTGTCGATATAGTGTATTCATAAGATGCACTTTTAGAAACTCTATTTGCTCTGCAACTATGGTTATATCTCGAAAATTATTTGGTATGTCAGCAGAAGTACCTATTTAAGAAAAGTATAAAGAGTAGTCTGCACTCTGATGACCGCAGATATCTTTGTTAACACATTTAATTAAGGCCTAATAAAAAGTTCATGAGACACATGAATTGCTGTCTGGTTCTGTGCTTGTCCAGACAGCGTTTGAACTTAATCGCGCGAAGCCAAACTGACCAGGATATGCTGCTATTTCAGAGGACGTGTTGTGTCATGTTCCAACGATAACTTCAAGCTTTAGAGCCCACATCATTGATTTCAGGCACATCTAGGACCTACAAAGTATGTGACGTAGGGAAGTACTCTTAGATCGCCCCATAAAAGGCGATGGTTTAAGACACCAAGCGTGTTTGTATGTTCCGCAAGCGTCCTTCCAACCCTATCGTGTCTCCCCTGTAAAGGGTGCACCGCCACGAAAACGGGCGAACCTCGACGAAGGTAGCACACGAACGTATGTTTCGCGACACGGGGATGCCACAACTAAGACCATTCTAAATATAGAGAAGTTCTTTGTAGTATGTATGATACCAAGGACATTTTATCCTAGCTGAATGTGAAGCACTGTTTTTACCCCAAGCCCCTGAACGGGCAGATAAGGCTCAGAGCGCTCAAAAGTACACGAACCCCTATTGCACCTTTCAAGGCTTACAAGGTATCTCGACCAGCGAATTCATCCACTTGTTAAAAGACCTGTATAGGGTCGCATGTTAACAGCAGGTACGCTGCATGCGGATTCCAATAGACCTCCTAAATTTCCGCAGTCAAGTTACAGTACCCAGAAAAAACAGGCTGTCTTAATATCTTCGGACCGTTGAACACCTTCACTTTTCTTTCTGCCTGTGTGTTCCTTGTGCTGCATCGAAATAATCCTCACAGAGACGCACTAAAATAAACTGAAAGAATGAAACAAAGTAGGAAACAAAGTACTAGGGGTACGAAGCAAAACTGTACCGCTGCACCGTCTCCAAGGAGCGGCGAGTCGGCAGGATAATGGTGCGACACAGTCTATACCATAGAACAACAGCCATTCTACCTCCCACTCTCCACACACGGGCACACGTGGCGAAAGATGAAAACAGCGCGAGACACATGGGCTCCCACCATGGACACCGAGCGAGAAACGACGGGGAAGGGTGGTGGTCGCGAGCCAGGCCGAGACAAGTCGAGCCCCAAATTGGCGCTCGCAGCCCAGCGGACCCCTTTCTCCACGCCCCCGAAGTGCGGCCATTAGTCTCTCTCGCGGTGCCGCTAACCGCTTGTGCTGCTGCTCCCAGCTGAGGACATTATGCTGCCGCCGACAGACGCCCCTGACACACAGCACCCAGGGGCTCGATGGGGCGCACGGAAGAAGAGTGCTGGACAAAAGGACGCCGCTAAGAAGAGAGAGAGAGAGAGAGAGAGAGAGAGAGAGAGAGGGGGCACTGAAACGAAGAGGGGTGGAGGGAAAGGTGGTTCTGACCTCAGCCAAGAAGGAGAGGAGAAGTGGCCGACCAAACCCAGCGGCGACAGCGGACAGGAGGGGCCTAGCTAAGGACACATTGCAGAGGTTTTCTTGTCCCCAGCGGAGAACACTCTCAACAGGCGGCAACTGAGCCACCAGAGCCGCATACTTTTATTTAACGTCATTGCCTCCTTTGGGCGAAATAAGTTTTATCTAACACGTCATGCATCAGAAAGAAAAGGGCTAGGAGTACGGTTCGAATAGCTTTTCGCTCAGACGCCAGTATCAATGTCCACTCTTGCCTCGGGATGCAACTCTGAAATATTCAGTATTTATGCGGCAAACGCAGCTTGCTGTCAGTCTTGGCTGATAGAAATCAGAGGATATGGTCGCAACGCAACTTATTACAGGGCGAAACGGTGGCAGCGGAGTGATTCATCTCTTCCGTCCCTTATTGAAGTTCGCACTTACTATCATTCGGTCACTTACACGTCCGTAACCAAATGACGAAGAGGTGGCTGGAAACAAGTGGGCTCTTTAAAAGCTCTTCAAAACCCTTAAACACCCTTGGAAACTGCCACTAACAATTAGTTATTCACCATTTCGTAAACGCAGTGCGAAGTGAGCGCGCAAGCGGGGCGAACAGAACGCAGTACTTCACTGTACACGCCAAGGATCGTCGATAAAAAGAAGGCCATGTGGAACATTTGATCGCATAGCCGTATTTACTCGAGGTTCTCAAGGAGATTTTGTTTTTCACCAAGAACGATGAAGCCCATTATGGATGTTCCATCAAAAGAATTGATTCTCCCGGAGAGAGTAACCTGCAGTCAAGATGACAACCAGCTACGAGCCGTTCCTTCGTGTCAGCTTTGTGTACTCCCCTCTGCTTAATTGATGCCAACGCTTTGCCTCTACAAAGCCATGCGGCATGTGTAAAGCGGAGCATGCACCTTTCGTGAGCTTTCTCAGAGCCGAAATCCCAAAGCTATATCTCATCTGCACACAGCAAGTGCAAGATATGAACGGCATAAGTGCCCTACGATGCGCATCCCGTGTCTGCTTCTCTAGATTTTTTTTTTTACAAATGCTACCTCCTATTTTTGTCAAACGGCTGCCGGAGCAAGTAATAGCACAGTTTGTCTCAACGAAAGTTCGCAGCGCCCAGTCAAGCTGTAGATGGTTTGCACCGACGGCATAGTTGCCTGTATGATGAGTAACCCAACAGCGCAATGAAACCTTAATCGTTTTTTATGTTCAGATGTTCAGCTACGACCACCAGTAAGTTATAACCTGAGCTTGGTTCACTATCATCGCTCCCATATCGTCTCAAGCAGACATCTCTATAAGTGGAACCAACTAATACGGTACAGCAGCATCTCGATTACTGTTTAGCGCGCAACAACCTCTTGTGGTTGGCTAGAATCTTAGGATGTGTATCGTTCCATACTGCGATTGGTCAGCCAATCACGGGTTGTTCATACCCGAGATCAACCTCGTCGGCGGGGCCAATGTTACTCTTATAAGAACTGCACAGTACTGACAAAACTGCACGTCTGCTGTGAGAAAAAGCACATGGGCGACCGGACGTGCACCGCTGTGCTATGCAGCAGTCGTGCAAATACACACGGATGAAAGAAAAAAAACGAATACAAGAAAAACACGGACACATATGGCCCATTATCCCGGTAGAGAAGAGCCCGAGGACCGCCGCCGCGGCTCATTCCTCATGGGAAGAATCAGTGAGAACCGGGGGCTCAGTGCGCCGTCGCGGTGTCAAGCTGGCGAAATGCACAGCCGCCTCCTTCTTCGCTTGCAGCCATTTTTTTCTTTACTTCATCGAGCGCACACTTGTCGCGGCCTACGTGGCTCAGATCGTGTTAGGGGCACCCGCATATTCCTCGGACGACAGGCACATATCTGCGATGTTCAGCAATCCACCAGGGAAAGGTCCTCCCCGGTAGCAGGAGCTTGAGAGACATAAGAAAAAACATTTTCTCTCTTCTTCACTAACGCTTGTCGCTTCCCGATTTTCTCTAGTTTATATTCCTCTTTCTGGCTTTCTCGGAGTAAGAACTTCGCTTTATTTGCTGTTTGGGCAAGTCGGAAAAGCATGGCGATGCGTCACGTCTGCCGGGTAATGGAAAATTTCTCTCGCGGGACAGGTGTTTTGATGGTGCGGACTGGGAAGTGACACCCCTGGCATAGAGGAAGGCTACCAAAAGGTGTATATAGACGCATGGATATGGACGCATCAGTAACACCTGGCCTCAGCCGCATACTCTGTTGCCTCAGGCATCTTTTGAGACTGGCGTCCACTTGCGCACTAAACGCACAGTTTATTTTGATCGCGACTCAGTGCTGGTGACCCAACATCCTCACTAGCTCCTTCACTTAGGGGCGCGTCTGGTAGGGAAAATCTTTACAGGCATGTTGAAGTTTGCACTGGCGGCGCATTTTGCATAAGCTAATGTTCCGCCTGCGTGACATGTACATGATAGTAGTTTAGCTGTAGGACGGGAAGATTATTGCCCGCCAAGTAGAATAAGGGCCGTGAACTTATCGTTTAACTCTGCTGAATTTTGTTTATATTGTCACGAAAAAGACGAAGTTGGCAGTGGCAGAGCTGAGGTTTGGGCCAGTTGGTGGTGATTCATCGTATTAAAAACCGTCGCTAAAAAACACAGACACAGGACGAGACGAGGCACACGGAAGGCGCTGACAACAACTTTCATACCGGGTTCCAGGCAATACTTGGGTCCTAGACGTATAAAGTTCTCATATGACCGGGAGCCAAGTCGATGTCGCCGAGATCAAGAAACATTCCTTCCGATGGAGGTCGTTTAGAAGGCTTCGGAAGAGAAGGGCGGACGGCGTTCCATAAGAAGTCGGTAAGTTGGTCAGTGGTCCTACACCATTCGCGAAAGCACCGCACGTTCTGGTGAGGATTACGGCCGCCGCATTTCGTCCGTAGCACATCCTTGAAGAATCTGGCCTGGCGCCACCACTCGCTCTTCATGATTTTGCAGACCCTTCTTGTATGGCTCTGCGAAGGTCCCAACCAACCGCAAAGCGCCTGCAGATTCCGTGGGCAATGCCAAGATGCAGTGCGCGCTCTGCATATGCATACGGCTATGAGTGGTGACAGCATAGCTGGGTTTGAAAGGTCCAGGTTGCAACACGAAAGAAGCCCAGGTACAAAAGATGAACTTTCTTCCCAAGCCTTCTAAACGACCTCCATCGCAAGGAATGCTTCTCCTCCTTCGCGACATCGACTTGGCTCCCGATCATATGAAGACTTTACGTCTAGGACCCAAGTATTGCCTGGGACCCGGTATGAAAGTTGTTTTCAGCGCCTTCCGTGTGTCTCGTCTCGTCCTGTGTCTGTGTTTTTTAGCGCTGGTTTTTAATACGTTGGCAGCGGCGCAGGACGGAGCGCTCGCGCTAGGCCAGCAGCCATTAAATCATCCTTTCCCATCGGTCATCACGTCTTCGGCTGGACGCCGCACTTTTGGCCGTTTATTGGCGCCGCCATGCCGTACCTTGGCACACGCCTGCCTTCTCTGCTCGATTCTGGGGTGGCTGAGTGTGCCATGCGCATGCCGTGCTAATACTGGTGCTGCCCTCTTCTGATGCTCTACCGGAACTTGGTGACAATATCAAATTTTGTGAGCTGCGGTTATCGTGCGGCGCACCCATCCGTGACTGTTTAGCCTGAACTGCATCTTTTTGAGAATTGGTAAACCAACACAACCACGACAATAACACTATAAACACAGTAATATTAATTTAAATGCCAAATATCTCAGGCCTGAAGTTAGAAATAAAGCCACTAATGGTTTGCTTGAAAAGCCAATTAGAGGTAATTATATTAACCTTGGCAAGCCTGGAATGAAATTAGAAATCACACTAACGAGAAGAAACGACCTGCAGACTCTCTTTTCCTCCACAAAACGAAATCATCGGCAGGTGTCTGCATTGTAAAGGCATGGTGTTAAGAAAAACTACAGACTACATAGTTGACGAAGGAACACTATTTCAAGGCGGCTTCACAGTTTCACTGACTCATAAACCTCTTGCCTATATAAAAGCAACGAATTTTCGGACATATGCATTTTCTTCTTATTTAAGCCTAGCTCATACTGCTTGGTATATTTTTTTCACGAGCATTGGTTTTTTATGCATATGAGAAGGTTTCAGAAGTGAGCACTTCACGACCTTAGATCCCTTAGATTTACGTGCAAGCAAATTGGTGAGTAATGTCTTCAGGAAAGATGCAGAAGCGAATACGAACAGGGTGGAAGTGAGGAACGGGACACAGCGCTCTTCCCGTTCCCTGACTTCGGCTGCTTTCGTATTTTGCACTCCTGTATCTTCCCTGAATATGCTCCACCAAGTTCTGCTAAACGTGCAGCTGAATAATTGATTTACACAAAAGAAATGAACGAAATGGATTTTGGTTTCGGGAGTTTTAACGTCTGAAAGCCACTCAGGCTATGAGGGACGTCATAGTGGAAGATTCCGAATTAACTTAGACCACCTTGTATATCCATGAAGCTTGATCGAACCCACGATCGACGGAATTAGCACCTGAATACCAAAGCCACTCAGCCACCACGGCGGTTAAATGAAATGCATTCGAGGTTTTTAATATTTGCTGCAATGCAACAATCGTACGCTTAATCTGCGCAGTTACTTTTTTTGCGCGTTTTGATGATGATGAATCAACATTTATTGGGGCCCGAAATAAATCGGTGGTGCACGCAGGCACCAGACGGGTTGGTTCCCTAGTTACGGGACCCATATGTTCCCAGCAGCTCCTGGCCCCTGCCCGTCAGTGCAAGCTGAATCGGTAGGGCGGGTCTGGATAACAAGGTCTCCCATCGCTCAAGGGGTTGGGGATTGGGGGTGCTGGCAGGAAGGAGAGCAGGGGGGGGGGGGGGGGGGGTGGTCTTGAGTTCTGTGCACTCTGCCAAGACGTGCGGCAGGGTGCCCTTTTCTCTTTTCCAAAAAGGACAGACCATATCGTGTTACGCAGGGTACATGCGGTTCATCAGTACGTCCCTAAGCCACTCAGGCTATGAGGGACGTCAAGGTGGAAGCATCCGAATTAACTTAGACCACTTTGTATCGTCCATCGAAGCCTGGACCGAACCCTGATCGTGGAATTAGCACCTGAATATCAAAGCCACTCAGCCACCACGGCGGTTAAATGAAATGTAGACGAGGTTTTTAATATTTACTGCAAAACAACAATCGTACCCTTAATCTGCGCAGTTCCTTTTTTTGCTCGTTTTAGAGCTCACCTATTTTGTAGTCTTACTAACAGTGGCATTAGAGCACCTCGTAACACAAATGGTTTAAGCTTGGCTGAAGTCATTACGTGAAGGTAGACTTAGTTTCCAGTATAACGTCGCCGACAACACTACGCGAAAACGGGCATAGAGAACCTATAAGTATTTGATGAGTAAACCCTATGGAAGCATAAGTGCTTTCATATGCTTTCCCTTTCCGCGAACTGCCTTTAGGTATAGCTCCAAACAAATTGGTTTATTTCCAACGTTTTTTTTTTCTTTTAAACATGTCTTGCTCCTGTAAAGCGTGCACCGCCGCGGTAAGACTTAAACTGCGGCGAAGCTAGCCTAAAATACGATTCAATGGATTCCATAGACCACTCTGATGGCAAAAACCATTCCTATCATTGAAATACTTTTGCAGAATATGGCATCCCTGTTATATTGCTCTACGGAGACGAAGCAAACAAGCGCCAGTTGTATCTCAAGCTCCATCAAATGACAGTGCAGGCTTAAAGGCATACAACAGAACACAAAACTTGAGAGAAAACAGGGCAGTGCTCGGAACTGTTGTTTTTCCAGAGATTTAATCGCCGGGAACTCTAACCTTGCTTTTTTAAAATAGTGCCAACTTTTCCTCAGGATTGCTTCCTAAGTTTTAAAAACGTCACATGTAAAACAGTGTATGTTTTCGTCTATCTTTGAATCGGTTCAGGTTTCAGTTATCTGCATCACGACTGGATACGTACCACGACTGGTTGCGTACCACGAGTGGATTCGTCTTCAGTTCCTCAGTCAACAAGCGTATCCTCTAGCCGCGCTTCGTTCTTTTAAACGCGGACCTTTTCTAAACCGTCCAAGCGATTTCTTCAATGCATGCAAAAATACGTTCTTTTGCATTATCTCTTGCTGCAAACTACTGTGCGCTGCAAGCCTCTTTTCCCCTTCGCTCGCAGGTTGTATACTCACTGTTTTTTTTCTGCGCGTTTGTGTTAGGCTCGTCGGAGACCACAGGTGTCCAGGTCTTCTTATTTAGGACTGGCAGTGTTATCGAAATAAACAAACGATGTGTGCAGCCCCTAGGAGAGGAGTTGCAGGAGAGTCGCTGTTGAGGCTGTCATCACGCGTGTCTTTGCATTGCGCATCCAGAGCTGGGCACAGTTCATGACTCGAGGAGTGCTGCGAAAGTTAACGCGCACACATCTTATGCAGGCGACAGAGCGGTGTTCGCGGAAAGCAACCGCGCACATTGCATACGCAAGTGACGCGCGACGGGCCCGACCTGCATAGCAAGCCGACCTGAGTGCGGTACTGAAACCGGGATGCACACTCGGAGCGGAGTTACCTGCTTTAGTACAATCACCCACCTGTTCGAAGTTGAATTCACGTCTTAATACACACGTATATGCCTCATTGTCGGCTGTGTTCAGTGATGAATTCGATAAGCTTTAGAGCTCATGAGCATGGGAAGTGTTGACACTTTCGTTTAGATAATCTTTGTTCTAGTTTGGTTTGGTTTGGACTGGTTTATGGGGTTTAACGTCCCAACGCGACTCATGCACAGGTGATGTAAAAAGTAAACACAGACCAATATTAGCGAAAACATTTGATTTCATCGCCATGATTTCATATATGCTAGAGTAGATTTATTCAGCCTAAATGTTTTTCGCCAGAGTTGCCTTTCATTTACTTTTGACGGTGAATGTACTCTGAGCCTATTGTACTGATTGTTTTCTTTTATGCAGAGCGACATCATGCAGCACGTCTATCTACGTTCACCTGTTTACTCTTGCCTCAGCTTGCAGCTCTAGGTAGCCCTTGTCATAGAGTTCACCTGCACTGAATCGCAATCTGCACGACAACCTTTCGGTGGTCGTATAGTAGGACTATATCGCAGTTAAAGAAG
This sequence comes from Amblyomma americanum, assembly GCA_030143305.2. Classification (NCBI taxonomy): domain Eukaryota; kingdom Metazoa; phylum Arthropoda; class Arachnida; order Ixodida; family Ixodidae; genus Amblyomma; species Amblyomma americanum. The sequence continues at coordinate 193,779 of JARKHS020010413.1, read as the reverse complement.
TACAGGTTCAACGGTTTTTGATGTCCTTTATATTTATTTGAAATAGGCATACGGACATAGTGACCACGACTGTGAGCTCAAATTATCAGTGCGCAGCGTGAATAAATGAGCACGATTTGTTTTTTTGTACCGGCCGTTTCGGTCTCGATTAGCGCCATATTCCTGATAGCTTTGGCGCCACTGACTAGCACCGCTTGTTCCTGCGAACAACCACTGGTTTCGGTGATGTCGCAATAATGGGGGCACGTGCACTATGATGTCCCTTGATATAGGTGGAAATTCCAAGCGGATCATCGAACAGCACTCAAAATTTTATTAAGTTATGTTCCACTTAGCGATTGTGACTGAAACTGGCAGCAAACCATCTTCTTGTGTCCACAAAACAAGCCACGTCGTTTTTTGCGCTCAAACTTTTTCTCAGTAAAAATTGATTCTCTGAATCTTTTTGGAGTATGTTAACGTGTGTCCGGCGGCAAACGTTCTTGTTTATAGCTGAGAAAACCCACTTCAAAATTTTCCCGATACACAGTTCAAATTTTTCATCTCTGCCAAAAAGGACTGGTTGTCGCCGTTTTTAAGTAAATGGCAGTACAACCTAACCGCTCGATTTCAATCCTAAAACATTAAGGAACTCGTGTCGCAGAAAATCCGGCGTCGGCTTCGCTGACCGCGAGTGAAAAATCTATGAAAAATCTCCAGAGTAGCAAACTAAGAGGCCTGTGGGCCACCAAGGTCACGTGACCCCGTCGCGTCGTCACAAACTGCCAGCCAGGTTGCGAGCAAACTGCCCACCGTGGGAGGCGACAGTTAGGTTAATGATTGATCACTCAGGAATAACAACCTGGTCACACACGCCCCACCGGTGGCAGCACCTGCCATCGCAGGGCAGTGGAGCAGTGCTTAAACGCTGCATCCCTGCGCCAGGAGTTGTATGAGGTTTGCCAGGGATCTATGACAGTAAAGAAGAGAATGACTGATTCTGCATATACGGGAATTAACCCACTACGCTATCGTGTCACATTCTTAAGGCAGTTCTTAAGTGTCCCTTTCAATTTTTTACTTCTGAAATTGATCAGAGATGGAGACGCTTTTATTTCGTGTTTTGGTCTTTTCTTGCTTATAAGAGCTCAGTTTGCATTGAGAATAGCTTTTTTCGTGTTTAGACTGCGGTGTCTGATCAATACAGGCCAACTGCAATTAGTCTTGGGTGTTCATTTCGGCCTTCATCACTTTTGGTGTCTTGATAGCACGGCGCAGAACGGCCAAGCAGCCAATCGAGCACACACCATTCTTGCGCGTAAAAGTTTAGAGCGATTCTCCTGTGCTTTCCTTGTCGTTCGGTGTAGATTCCACGTCAAATCAGTGTAGAAAGTAATGCGACAGTGTAAATCGTGTACATGAAGGCTGGCTAAATGGTTTCCACCTGATGCATGCAAAAATTGGTTAATATTGCTTAATGCTTCGATTCAACAAATCATTGGATATCTTCAGTGAATTAAGCCCCAATTTACTCGACATGAGTTGGTCGTGTTGCGTACTTGTGAAAGAGAGCCGGCACTGCAAAAGGATCACATACTGAAAGGCACAGTAAATTCAAGTCGCCATTCTTTTTGTTTACAAAGAACTTGTACGTGAGTGCGAATGTAACTTTAAGCTTCATCCGCGGGTAGGCATTTTTCTACAGGATCCGGAGTACAGGCAGCCTTTCATTTGTCTGGCAAGTGGTGCGCCTAGAGCGCCGCCATAGTTAGCTCTGTTTAGCTTTCGCGAATCCTTGGGATTTAGGAGTTGTAGAAGGAACATAGATACAATTGTAGTAGAAAGCACTAAGGTGTGGCTACATTATTCGTGTCCTAAATGCAGGAAGATACGCAGTGAAAGGAGGCCATTTTATCTTTAGTTTTATACTAAAAAAGTAATATGAATGAAGCACCTATTTCTTCGCTATGCATTCATAAATAATCGACATCATTACAAAGAACATTAAAAGATGACAGTGATGGCATCTAGCACCGCGCCGCATTTTAAAAGGTTTACACGTATACCTCCATCCAGCTGTCCATTCATTTACGTGAGTGTTCGTTAGCGCGGACCGGATAGGATGAAGAGAAACGTTTCCACTCAGTCCGTTCAGAACAACTGAGAGACCTTGAAGTCAACCCGTCGACTACACTCGCTAGTTCGATATGCCGGGTGTATGACACATTCTTTTCTAAAAAGCGAGATCTTTCTAGCGAGTATTTGCGTTTATTTCTGGCTGGAGTTTTTAAACCTATATACAGGAACGTAAAACTCATTGTTTTTGAGGAAATAACGTATTCTTTATCAATAATATAGTAATTTATTACGCGAGGTATTTACAAATTTGCTGCCACTTTAGGCATATTTATTACCGCAAATTGCCTCCTATTCCTACAATCTCCTCCCACCGTAGCTCCTAATAAACCTCATTCTTACCTGGCATACCTGTTTTCTATTGAGTGTCCTTGCCAAATTGGTACTCATCTCCACATCCTTTCTTAACTGGTAAGAGGGTGGCTATATTCTGAAAGTTACCAGCGTACAATTTTCACACACCCATCCTCCAACCTCCTGGCACAACCAGCCCCCGCAGTGTCACAGTCTGGAGCTCCCCCGGCGTATTCCATAAAGCCAAGCCATTCCTTTCACCCACATATCCCTAATCGCTAATCCCTAACCCACCTCCAGTAGAAAGAGGGGGCCGACAGGCTGTTGATTTGTGTAATGGGTGAAACTGGTTTCCCAAGCTTTTGTAGCTCCGGGCTAAAGTTCATATGTCGCAAGGCTTTGTTTTTGCACTTGAATAAAGCTTACTACCACTACTACTACAGCACCCTCAGGTCATGCCGAGTTTGATTCCTCTGTTTCCACCTTTCGTTTTCTCTTTCTCATTCTCTCTCTCTCTCTAAACTCAGTCTAGGCTTTGCTATGGAGTACCAGAATGTGAGATTATGGCTGTGGTGAAAATAAAGTTACTGAAAACACTGGCATGAATTTTCGTAGGCGTACCGTCTTTGATACGTGGCACGCTTAATTATGGTAGTATGGCAACAGTGTACGGCGGGGTCTGGTTTCTCTGTCTGCCGCTGTCTGCCGACGTGTGGCGTCTCGTACCACACTGCAAATGTGTGAATGGTCAAGCGGTCGCTCCATACGTGTAGAGGTAGCTGTGAGAGCAGGACGAACGCTGTCTCTTACGGAGTCGTCAGTGGATATGGGCTCCGAGGAAGAGCACCCTCATGCTCGACCCAGACTCTTCACCCATGTGGCTTAGGCAAGCTTAACATATGCTCTCCACGCCCATGGTGCAGTTCTGGTTCATTCCCGCTTTCTTTTGTTCTCTTTTGCGGTTTTGTCACTTGACGCTGTTCTGGTGCGCATCGAGCTGAATCCTCGTATGTGCGCATGCTTCAATCACGCATGCACAGGTTCTGTTAATCCTAGGGTAACTTTTATTATTATGCACATATATGCCTCCTAAAGAAGGCGTTTACAAGACACTAAATTAAACAACGATGGATGATTCTCGTTTAGAGGAAGGTTAGAGGCTGCGTAAACGGACGAAGATATGACTTAAAGAAACGAACACGACACCGCGGGCGCAGAACCTTCCAAAATAATGAATCAGCTAGCCCGCAAGAACGTCCTACCAAAACAGATTCTAATTTATTTCTAATGTTCTTGTGCCCTAGAATCCTACCTTGTTAACGTCGCATGTTACGCTGAATTTACATCTGAAGAGTCAAATAAACTCGCAACAACTCGTGTTGTCAGCAGAGTGGACAATTACTTGCCTTGGCGAGCATTGGATGTTGAGTCAAAAATTATCGTTACTGACCGAGTAAAAGAGTAGTATGATGCTTTGAAACACGCATCATTTTTAGAGATCTCAATAAAGCGAATAGGACCTTAAAAGTTAAGGCACCCGGATTCAATGTCCTACGGCGTCTTGATTTGTTTGCTAACTATACTTTTGGTTTTTCGTGGTTACTCCAGTTACTGACAGTTAAGCAGTATGCCGGATCGACTCCAACGTTTAAGAAAACGCCCTCACGTGGCGTAGGTTTGTAATAAAGGAAAAATTACTCATTAACATGCAGCCAAGCATAGCTAAACGCCTACAAAGAAAAGCTGTACAGCTTTCACAGAAATTTCGTGGTTAAGAAAATTTCGTCACGGTCCAGGAATCAAACCCGACACCATCGCCTGTTCGGGAAAGCCGCTCTCTCGTATAAGTTAGCCGGGACGGCTAGCAGATAGAAGGGTGAAACCGAAGTGGTCAACAACCCGAAATGAGAAGAGTCAAGTCCAATACTTAGAGGAAACTGCAAGATGGGGTAGCTTTTTGAAAAGTTTGTAATTACCCACTAGCATCCGTCATCCAAGCGCAGCCAAGAGATTGCAGAGGAAAGCTATGCAGCGTTTCACAAAATCTTATTAGTTCAATAAAAAATTGGCTCTGTATACGTTCTGTACAGAAAGCCGAATCTATATACACGAGTACTCGTAAGCAAGAAAAATAAGGTAATAACAAGGACCATCATCCCATGTGTTCACTCGCTATGCGCTCATCGCCGCCATATAAAAGGGCTAAACGAGAGATAAGAAAGACATCGCTGTCTAGCGTGTGTAAACATCTGGCGTGAATGCTGAGCGGTGGATGGCGTAGGCGCAGCTTGGAGAGAATTTGAACTCAAGCTTGTACAACGGGTCAGTCACACAACTAGAAGCGATATTTTTGTGCATTTAACGCGGCATGTACGCAAGACCCGGCGAATGTGAAGCAGTGTGCGCAGGAAACAAGCTACAAACATTCCCACTGTCACATGAGTTCTAAACAGCTAAAGCTGCCCCCTTTTTGTGTGTTTTTGTGCTCATAAATTTTAATCAACACGTGCTACTTTCTGTATCAATATAGATTTAGGACCATGTGCACAGGTGGTCAGTGAGAACAGTATGAGACCGTATTCTGAGTGCGTTATTTTTGGGAAACAACCACGCCTTGCGCTCTCTGTTTATTTGTAAGCAGTGGATATAAAGCACGTAAGGAATGCAAGGCAACTGTGACACAATCTGTTCGTACGTCTTTTTGTAAGTTTCTATACGGTTCATACCAACCACTCGTCTGAGTGTACGTTTCCAGTCACAGCGAAGGTATGGGGCGATAACGAAGTGCGAAAAAAAGCTATAATGAAATAGAGTTCAAGTAAATAATTTCAATTATCTCCCGCTCATGAGTGGATAAGAAATAATCATACACGAACGCTGTAACAAGTTCTGCTATTAGAGAGAAAATCATGCACTAATCTCCTCCCTCTTCGGTTAGTCGCGCGTGCTAAGTGATAGTTTGCACCAAATAGCGCCTCGCATTTACAAAGACCCACGCAAATCATCTCTTTAGAAACCGAGGCTCGGTGCCTGGTAAGGACTGAGCTATCATGGTCCTGAAAGAGCTCCACTGCACAACGTGCCAACTTCCTGCTTTCATGCTCTGTGTGCTCCTCGCACCTGAAAACTCGCAAAATGACCCTTACCGCCTCTTCTATCTCTTCGGCATGCAAACATTCACGCAACAACGCTCCTAAGATATATTTGCACCTAAAAACTCTAGCAAAATGTCTGAGTGTGTCGGCGAACAACTCACGCACCACCGCAAACGCCGTGGTTCAGCGGAACGATCCTTCTTAGACTAGTTCGTGGCGCCACCGCAGTGTGGCGTTGATAGTATCAGCAACGTACATATAAAATGATAAGCAAGAAAAAATTACGTAAGCGCGAGAATTATTGCTACCGAAAGTATTATGTATTGCAAATTTCCTCTAAATTTTAATCACAACGAAGTTAGAACTGCCTGCCTTTGTTTTGTGTAGCAATAGCCCACATGACTCTAGTGCAGACTGTTTAGTTTGTGGGCACTCCGACAACGCAAAGGCTTTCCTGGCACTGTCACCCCACAGGATAAAATAAAACAAACTCACCTTGATGAAGTTTGGTGAATAAGTAATCGCTGCTGTTGTGTCCTGCAAAGAAAGAAATGAATAATGAACAAAAATGACATAAAGTGGCTCGAATGTGGCACGTGACTACACTGGGCATTAAAGAAGTTCCCTAAACATCCCGTTCACTACGCTACTCGTGCAAACAACCCCTGAAGCGCACACTGCTTTGTCATAATTTAGAGCAAACACAAGGCTTTAAGACCCACAGCGTAGAGATAGATCGCCGGAATGTGACATTCTTGACAACGCAAAACAAACTGAACGAGGTTTGATGGGAGCCTCAGTCCACTAACAAATGTGCCCGAAAGGACTTGCTTTCTTCGAAGACGAAGATGAATGTGAGCAAATGATCAGAAATAATTTCGGTCTCGACTCCAGGCCTTAGTCAGGATCTTTGGAATTACCGGTACTGCGTTAACAGACACGGACTACAAGATGAAGGGCGTATTATAGGGCATGCTTGCAGACTCATGACTGGTTTTATCGGGATTAAAAATTAAAAAAAACAGATGCCAAAGAAAAAATACAAAGAAGGATTGCGCAAAAAAAAAGAAAAAGAAGGCATAGCTGGCGTTTTTTCACAAAAAAAATAGACTTTGTACCACACATATCAGCTGCCGGAGACGTGAAATGTCTGAAGCATATGTTACAAACAAAAAAGCAAAAGCATGTGTTAGGCTATCCCTGAGTATCACTTGCTCTAGTGTGAAGGGCGATTTCTGGACTCGACATTATGGCGTCAGCGTTACTTTGATTCTGGTTGGCCTGTAAACATGGCTTTCTTCTGATTCACTGCGGATATGTCATTTCTGATAAATCCTTCTTCTTGTTTCTTGCGTGTATTAGCACAGAACCTACAGTACCAAAATCACAAATGCATCAATCAGCTCAGGTTGCTGCTCTACTGTCTTAATTGAGGAGCGTTGATGATGCGTTTGTACATGTCCGCACCTCACTTCTGTTCCTATCGTTAGCAGTTATAGCTCCTTTTTCTTCCCTCTAAGAGAAGAATATTATGCCAGAAAATGATTCCTCAGTCTAACCTCTCGGCCTTCCTTCATAAATAAACCTCTCTTTCATCTTTTCTGCAGGGCGCAAAAAGCAAACCTGCGCCTTGCACTCGACCGAGCTACATTGTTTCAAAACGTGTTCGTGATGCAAATCTACGTAATAATAACACAAACTTCAAACAGCAGCACCGCATTTATTATATTACATACAGAGCCGCCGTTGAAACGGGCAGTCTCGTCCGGGCGCGAAAGCCAAGCGAAGCGAAGAGAAAAACAAAATGCAACGTTCAAACCCATCTCGTCGCTGGCTGCAAAGCGCCGCTTCGGTACTCTACGTCAGGTTCTCAATAAATCAGGACCGTTCTCCAGAATCGAGTTTTCTCACTCGAGTTACCACACAGCGCGAAAGTCTAACCAGCTGTGAAGACACTCTAGCATTCGGTCTCACGGAAAAGCTCGCAGTGTTGGGGAAGCCCCAACTAGGCTTCGAGCAACCAGCCCTGAATGAGCGAAACAGTTTTCCTGTTACAGAGCGGTTTCGCAACTCGTCAGCGTCAATCTACAGTTCACTTTTGTTGGCTTTAGGATTTGAAGTAGCGCAGGAGCCCCGGCTAACAGCAAATTCTTCCTTAGAGAAAACACCTTCGTGAGCTTCGTGACAGACTCACACGCCATGCTGCTCGTAGCTTATAACAACTGCACAGTTTTAGTACACCACACCGACAAGAGCTGTGTGCCGCGTTGAATAACAACGCAGTGAGACGCCTGGGAGAGAATTGAATCTCCAACAAGGCCTAGCTCTGGTCTCAAACAGCAGAAAGAAAATTAAAATAGATGAATGAAAGAAGTCGACAGCTTGCTAAACGGCTGAGGAGGTCGTTGTAATATGTAAAGACATGGAAAGGAATTGGGAGGAACTAAGGTCATCGCCACTGCGGATGCTTCGAGAATAAACAAATTGCGACAAGAAGCAACGCGGCGCACTAAACTGGCTCAGCAAAAAGTAAGCCACGGAAGGGATCAAATTTCCCCATATTCTAGGTGCACCAAAAGCAGCACACCCGCAGAGTGAGGAGAAAATTACAGAGAAAACAGGCCGCGAACGTAAGCCGGCGAAAGAGACAGAGCTGTGTTACAAATTGGCGAAGGAGGTAGATGGAGCGTGTCCAACAACAATTTCTAATTGCCAGAAACTTCGGAAGCACGGGCCAAGACGACAGTGTCGCCGTTGCTGAGTTGAAACAAACCAAACTAAGAACAAGCAAACCAGTAAAGTTTGTTTATCTTGGTTATCAATTTGCGGCACGGCGCATACTATTGTGCACGCGAATATTCAAAATTGTTTTAGATGCGTCTAGAGCACTTTTCACGAAGTCAGTGATGCCAGCTACACTTTAAATCCCTGCTGGGCGGACCGACAGGAACAATTCTTACCTATAAAAAAATTGCATTTCCAAACCAATAACTAGAGATGCGCGTTGCCGAGTTGGACGGCGTGGCTACGAAGTGTTGTCTGGTGCTGCACGTTTTTTGTTCTCTCACGCAATGAAACGTCTTCCTCAAGGACAGGGTAGGTGACTTTTCGCTGCGGACAAAGCTTCGGCTGGTAAAGAAGATAACTAACTGGGCATAAATATGCTCTTACGCCACAGCGTTAAATGCTCCGTTTTCCAGAAAAATCCCGTGTTGGCGTTGTCGGCGTCGGTATTCTGAAAGAAAAATCACGGGCATGGCTCTGACAGGTGGTCCCCAGAGAGCAACCTAGCAGGCAGGTGGACCGCCTATAGGTCACGTGACCTTGCGACGTCAAAGCTTGCGAAGCATGCAGAGAGATACAGTGAGGCACATAACCAAGGTATAAACATAGTTTCGGAATGCTCAAACTAAAAAGGAATCATTAGACGGCACCTTAAATCCCCTACGTTGTTCCACCTCGCCATCAAGAGGTTGACGCCACCACTTTTGTATGCAGCGAACTCGCGGTAGGTCGGACTCGCTTAATTCGAATATTCGGTTTAACCGAACTGGCGCTTTAATCCCGTCAACACCAGGTGTAAAGGCGCCCGCTATTTTCTATTCGCGTTACGCGGACAAGTTTACCGCCCCCGTCGAGTATGAGTAAAAGAGATTAGACGAAGTGGCAAAAAAGGGGCCCAGTTGCACACGACCAACTCCTGTGTGAAAATTGTGGGCGAAGTGCTAAGCCATACTAATGGATGCAGCGCTGCAAACTGGGTTTCACTTGCGGCCGCACGCTGTTTCGGCCAGAGTGGACGGGGCGTTTCTCCTCGGCGTGGCGTCCGCTTCCGCATCGATCGGACCACTTCACCGCAGGCAGGATTTTTTTCTCCTTTGGGACACAAAATCACATCGCCGCTGGATTGTTGGCAGCCCCGTTCAGTCGCGCCTAGAAAGAGCGCCAACGAGGCACTGGTCCGCAAGAAGAGGATTTTTACGAGATTTTCCGAGCACTCCAGTATCCTACTCTTCAGCTCAAACTCCAGTCCGCCTCATCTCTTTGTTTTCGCATTTTTGTTTAGGTCTTTTAAAGGGCACTCATATTATTTCATTTTTCGTGCTCGCCTGGCTACCCTGAAATTGGCGCAAAACGTTTATGTGGTGTTCGCCTTACTTGTCCCCGTCCTTCTGGAACACTTGCCTTTGCATCGCATGACATTTCTTTATTTGCGACACCGACGTATGAAGTCCGCGTAGCAGCGTTCTTATAATATTTTGAAGGTCCGACTGTCGACTTTATCAACCTCGAGTGCAGTCAAGTCTAGACCGTTTTTCTAACCGCTTCTTGATCGACCGTGAGAGTAACGAGACCGGGTTTTGTTTCGGGGTCACGTCTCAGACGGAGAAGAAGAGTGGAATTATGGCAACTTGACTTTTCTTTGTGGGTACAGAGTGCTTCAAACCATTATGATATGAGTCAAAGGAAACGATTTTGCTGTTGCTTTGCTGTAATATCTCAGGAGCCCTAGAAGATAGCGCTGGTCAGGAAAGCTGATATAGTGTTTTTTTCTGGGTGCAGCGGAAAGTTATGGGTGGAAATAGAAGCTTTCCGGTATATTATAAAAACGGATAACGTCACCACACTTGTTCTTCTTATGCGAACCAGGCTAACGGGCCAAAAGTGCTGCGGGTCACATTGCCTGAGAGATTCGAGGCCTTTAATCAAGATAAGAAATAAGGAATGTTCTTCCGCTGATCAATCAATCAATCGATTGATCGATCGATCAGTCAGTTCATTTTGCACTAACGAAAAACAGTTTACAAGTTCAGGCCTGCCGAAGCCTCATTGAGCTCGTACGGCAGCGCCTGGCAGACAGCGAAAAGTCGCGGGCAGTGCTTTATAGGAATGAAGAACGATGTATACGTAAAGGACAAAGGCAAAGCATAAAAGTAGGTCAGAAAGACCCACATTTAACTCGCCAGTGCTGACAGGTGATTAGAAAAAGAGCCGGATGCACCCCACCACACGAATGCTAACAGTATGTCAACACTGCATGGGATAAAAGCACGGGAAAAAGTGACCACGAAAGGGCCAATGCGACGAGAGAGGCGAGGAATTGCGGCATAGCAGAAATCTCTAACACACAATCGAAAGGTCAGGGGAAACCAGATGAACGCAGTAGCATGTTTAGTTTATTAGTTTATTTAGTTTATAATATTATCAGAAATTTTTCCGCAAGTGCAGCTCAAGTTTTTTTTGTGCGCGAGAATATGGAGAGGAAAACAAAACGTCATCTCCGAGAGCGTACCGAGGGATATCTTAAGCCTGCGTTATTACGTAGCCGACCAGATGTGTTTCCGAATATGCACTTCATCAGAATTTGCTTAAGCTTTTCGGGACCAGTCCGCATCTTGATCTAGTCCTTGATATAGGATTGGCAGCCAGCTTGTGTCTACAGGCGTCAAAAGCACCGTTAGTTGTTACAAGTGTGGAGCAAAAGTAACACTACATCTTAACTTGAATGGCAGAGGCAAAGTCACAGGCATATCGGCTCGACTTGTACTGGTAATAATCAAATGTTGCAGTGAACCGTCTTTCCGTTAGAGCTCGTGAACTGTTTGTTAAAAAGAAACTGCACGACGTAAAAAATTCATGAGTGTAGGTACTGCTGTCATGACCTTGACTCATGCTGCCCCAAATTTTTTCCTAAATCTGGGTAACCCCATTCTCACACTTTTTTGAGGAAAACGCAAGCTGCAACATTTAGAAGCGCGTTCAAAGTTTTGATCACCTACGGTCCAGGTCTGCAAAGCTTTGAGTAACACTCTGGCTTCCCAGTTATCCTAAGTTCTTAACGAACCAAGAGCAGCTGCAAATTTTTGGTAGGATACAAAAGCCCTGAGATCACGAATTTCAAATTTTCGCCAAATAGTTTCCAGGAATCTACTTTATGCCTACTATATTTTCTTTTATCCCCGCTTTTTGTTTTTCTTCAACCCACTTCTTATGTAGAGTGCAGCCAACCAAGCATTATGAGTGTATTTCTTCAAGAAGGCGACGGTGCCCCTGTGCATGCTTTGCTGTTATTTGGGCAGGTCAATAAAAAAAGAAAAGTTGTTCGGTCGGCAAAAACACCATCGCGCAATGCTTTCGATTCTCGAACGTATTGAGCACTGAGCAATACCACGCGCCTCATACACACACACACAGTGGCTGCGATCTGAGATTCGTCGGGCAACCGAATGGAGGGCATAGAGGTTGTGTTCGACCCACACGTGACAGAGATTCTGAGGCTGGTTGGCATTCCACTACTGCCACTGGCAGCGCGGTTTTTACCACCCTGCTCGCTTTGCGCTCGCGTATGCCAGAAAACAGACATCGAAGCTACACCGCACATTAGCTCCAAAACCTCGAATTACGTAACACCCAGGAGTTGAACATAAGGTGACGACATAGTCACAGTTGTTCGGCGGGCACCGAATTAATTCTTTCATTAAAACTATGTGCAGTTTTGACAATGGAGCAGCAGCACTAATGTTCTTGACATATAATCTTAGAATTTAATTTAGGTTAAAAAATTGGCTGAGGCTTAACTAAGGCTAAGCCTGATATCTCGAAGCGAAAAGGATTCGGTGATGCTATGGTTTAGCTTATGGTTATGCTTTATGATTTAGCCTTTGATTTAGCTCGAGTGTTTCACTAGCTCGTTTGGCTCTGGCCTTTTCATTCATCCTTCGCAACTGCTCAGCAATTCCCGAACTTTCACCATCTTGGCTACCCTCAGCTGACATGGCCGAACGTGGCTGTTCAGCTTCCTTTTCACGCCGTTTAGCGAGACGTGCCTGTCATACTTCTGGCGTTTCAGACTCGGCTTCGCTGCGTCGTTTAGCGAGACGTTCTTCTCGTTGTTCGGGTGTCTCGGACGCTCGTTGAGCTTTCACCTTTCATTTCTTCGCTCCTTTTCAGCCAACTATCGTGGAAGCACTTCTGTATCGGTTGTATCACTCTCTTCTCCTTCCGTGTTGAATGCGCACGCCTATTCTCCGGCAGCGGTTATATAGTCGGCCTCCGCGATAAACACCGCGCTTGCGGCGAACGTCAAACGATGACGCATAGCGCGCGGCAATGGCCACCTGCGCCGCGCGTGGACGTCACACGCGGCAGCGGCGAAAGGTCAGGCGACGGAGTCGGCGGCGGCCACCTGCGCCGTGCGTGACGTCACTCGTGCTCCGACATACGCCGGCTCGCGCGAAGCGCGGTGTTGACTAGCGTAGTGAAGCTTTTCGCCTCAAAATAACGCCAGCCGAAAACCGAACAACACGACGTTTCAGAACGTGCTGGGTTCCTTCAACAGGCGTGAATGCGGGCGAGTTGCAGCTCGCCTTTTTAAGCACCCGTTTAGACAGCCGCCGGCTCACTGGCCGTAGACCGTTGATGTAAGAAGAAGGGCAAGGTTCCTAGGGAGCGGTTAACATTTCCCCGCGTCAGCTGAACATGCCGTGACACAAGTAATAGCCTTCCGCGCGGGCGCAGCTTGGTGTCCAGCGCAATGGTTCTCATCGAAGTCCAGTTAGCGCTCTTTTCTAACTTGAAAGAACTTCCTTTCCCCAACCAGACAGCCCACCTACGAATGTTTTCTTTGCAGTCTTGTTGTGACGGCGATTTGCCCTGATTTGTATCTTTCATGTATTCTATATAAACTGCTGTTTATCAATGATATATGTACTCCCCCCCCCCCCCCCCCCCCCCCACTGTAATGCCAAACTGGCGCTGTGGGTACTGTGATAAATAAATAAATAAAAATAAATAAAATTGTTTGGTTTAATAGTACATGTAGCCGCAGTAAATTTTCATTATACTGAACATCATTCTGTAGAGCATTTTTGATGTCGTGCTTTGAGCAAAAAATGAAGCGGCTTTTCTTATTGTGATGCTTTTCCAGAGGCCTCAATGTATCTGAATCGTATGGGTGTCCGATTCTCTTTAGTGCCTCCTAGTTCGAATCGGTGTTCACGTCCCCACATCAGCCCCTTCAGCGGGATTTTCACTCCTTGCGAAGTAAAATATCTGTGTTCAACTTAGTCTCGATACATAAAGTCAGTGCGACAATACATAAATGTAGGGTACTTGAACGCGTTCCACTCTATTATTATGTTTTCTCTGGAAGAGAGAGGGGAAGGAAACAAAATTGAGCTTGCATAAAAAGAGGACTCCACCAGGCCGTTTCACAAGCCGTGTGGAGGGCGCCGACCGACGAGGCGCTGCCACGAACGTGCTTCGCGTGCGAACACTCGACAATGAGGACACGGAATCAGACGGCGAGTGGAAACCATGCGCTGCCCTCACCTCTTCCACCCTTTCCCGCGGAGAAAATCAGTGAAGAGCGCGGGATCCCTGATCAGTGCGACCGTCGGGGCTGATCGCGTTTCCAAGTCGACGGCGGGTTTAATGCAAGCGCCTTTCTAGGCAGCGCTACTGGAGCGAGAAATATTTCCGCCTGAGCCACTGCTGTACTGCAGTTTTTTTTTTCACTTTTCTCCTACCACGCTCCACAGCACACGGTACCTGAAGCAACAGAAATAACTAGCCATGGGAGCGCGGGAGCAGATTTTCATTGATGTGGCTCTTTCTTGGTGAATAGTGAAAATTGGCAGGCAATACAGCGCCGCTGTCAGCGTGCATGTCATGCTCACTTTACACAAAATTTACACGTCATTTATTCGTTAAAACTGGTTCTTAAACGTTTTCCGCCGACTTCATGGTAGCCAGGACAAGTACGAAAAATAAAATAAAATGAGTGCCCTTTAAATGACCTAAACAGAAAAACAAAAAATTGAAGGACGCTTAAACTTCGCGTTTAAGAGCGGAACGCGAACGCGTGTTTATGTATGGGCCGCCACGGTGGCTAAGTGGTTATGGCGCTCGGCTGCTGACCCGAAAGACGCGGGTTCCATCCCTAATGCGGCAGCCGAATTTTGCTGGAGGCGAAATTCTAGAGGCTCTTCTACTGTGCGATGTCAGTGCACGTTAAAGAACCTCAGGTAGTCGAAATTTCCGAAGCCCTTCACTACGGCGTCCCTCATAGCATGAGTCGCTTTGGGACGTTAAGCCCCATAAATCGTAAACCATTACCCATGTACGCACAGGCGTCTCTCATAGCCTGAGTCGCTTTGAAACGTTAAACCATCATAAACCAAACTAAACCAAACCATGTACGCATCAGTACACAGACACTTCAACGCGCTCAATAGGTCCACTTGTATTGCTTTCTAACAAAAAAGCCTTAGTAGCGTGCTCTGCGCGTGCTTGCCTCGCAATCGCGAAGATCTGGGTTCGATCACTCTTATGTCCATAAAATGTTTTATTTAACGGATCTCGTGTTACAATTCCAACAACGCCGACACAGGCTTTTCTGCGACACGAGCTTCTTAACACTATCGCGTTAAGACAAAGAGGAGGTGAGCAGGACTTGAGTTTGATCTGAAGCGGAGGAAACTGGAGTGTTCGCAAAATCTCGTAAAAATGCTCTTTAGCGAACCATGCCTCGTTGGCGCTCTTTCTAGGCGCGACTGAACGGGGCTGCCAGCAACCCAGCGGCGATGTGATTTTGTGTCCCGAAGGAGAAAAAAATCCTTCCTGCGGTGAAGTGGTCCGATCGATGCGGAAGCGGACGCAACGTCGAGGAGAAACGCCCCGTCCACTCTCGCCGAAATAGCGTGCGGCCGCAAGTGAAACCCAGTTTGCAGCGCTGCACCATTAGTATGGGTTAGCACTTCGCCCACGATTTCGACGCGGGAGTTGGTTGTGTGCAACGGGGCCCCTTTTATTGCCACTTCGTCTAACCTCTTTTACTCATACTCGACGGGGACTGAAAACTTGCCCGCGTAACGTGAATAGAAAATAGCGAGTGCCTTTCCACCTGGTGTTGATGGGATTAAAGCTCCAGTTCGGTTAAACCGAATATTCGAATTAAGCGAGTTCGACCTAACGAGAGTTCGCTGAATAGAAAAGTGGTGGCGTCATCCTCTTAATCGCGAGGTGGAACAACGTAGGGGATTTAAGGTGTCCGCTAGAACCGTCTCTTTAGTTTGAGTACTCCGAAACTATGTTTATACCGTGCTCCTGTGCCTTGTTATGTCTCTTATTAAGGTTCTCGGCCACTGGCCACGGCGGTCGTCGGAGGTGAAGGCCTCCAAGGCACTGCTCTCGCTTTTTGAGGACTTCTGGCCTGCACGATAGGCTGTGACTTTACTGAATGCTGTGAGTTTGCAGAGTGACTTTAATTTCCTGCAACTGTCTTTTCTCCTTCATCTTTTTCTCCCCTCACCCCTTTCCCCCCGTGCAGGATAGCAAACCGGCTATTCGTCTTGTTAACCTCCCTGCCTTTCCTCCTCCTCCTCCTCAGCATGCTCCGCAAGCTTTGTTGCGTCATAACGACTTGTATTAAGTCACTGAAAATAAAAGATCCACACAGTCAATTTTCTTGAAAAAGGTGTAATATCCAATTTTCAAAAAGAGGTCGAAATAAAGATATAAGAAGACACTCTACATAGTTGTGTAATTTGGCTAAAGTTGCATGGACCGTTCGTCCTGCCCAATCTACTCTTTTGTAGCCTCGACTACACGTTCATGCTGTCACTAGGGCCGCATGCCCTATTTTTCGGATCATAATGCTGTTGCATGATCGTCAATTTTTTGCTTTTCAAAAATTAGGACATTCGCCTGTTGCGCCACATGCAAGACGTAAAGGGGACGCCACTAATTGAAGGGGCAGTGGCCGGAGAGAAAGGAAAAGGTGTCTTTGGACAGACTGTAAGCGCGCTACCAGGACGCTGCCTGAAAATTGAGTAAAGACTTACTGGGTTTCCAGGGACCTTCCAAATTTCACAACTACGGCCTGAACCGCTCGGTTGCTGCAGCAACGCTATAGCAGGTAGAGAAGGCCTCAGGGACGAGTAGACTGCGTCGATATTAAGCGCTGTTTTAAGGCCCCTAGAATGATAAAAAATAAATCGATATGTTCCAGTCCACCATTGGCAAAGAAACTTTTCCTGTGGAGCAACAGAATCACCCAAGGGGGTGCGAGCGTCGTCCATGGCAGCGAATGTCCACGCAAAGCGGCTAATGACCGATGATTGGTTTGCACGGCGTGAAGAAACCAGTTTATGTTAAGCATCGGACCGTGTCGCAGTGAAATGTCGTTTCTTCGTTCGCACAATCCGATGCGAACCACGCTGGTGCCGTTCATAACTGAATCGCTTTCTCAATCGCGTACAAAAGAGTGCGAATCGTGCCGTGATCTTGACTGCGCTAAACAGACATTATTCCCGGCAAGCGGCTTCGAAAGACCTTTTACACGAAGCACACGAAGTCAGAATTCGACTCGAAACATGACGCACTCCATGAGGAAAGCAAGCATCGAATTTTGACGCAGAGTTCAAAAAAGATCGCCGCTTATCACAGCGAAGGTACTCTTGAAACCACGAAGTAAGCAAAGCGATCTTTTCTAAGCTGTTCATTGCAAATGAAATGCGCTCTCGAATCCTACAAGGACGCTGGTCTCTTAGTAATTCAAGTTAAAGTGAACCGGATGGATCAAAGTTTGTCTCTAATAGACCAACCAAATCGGTTCGCCATTAGCGGAACTCGGTCACTGTGTAGATGTCCTAAAACGCGGTGACCTAAACGTGGAGACCGTGGCACAGCAAAAAAAGAAAGAGCAATCGTTCGCATGTGCGTTTTCGTTTTGGTGCAAATAGAAAAAATCAGTTTGTCGAAATTAATATCACGTCCTTGCCTGCAACGTATCTGATTGCGAGAAATACAAAGGATTTAGTTTCGATCAACTCTAACCAACGAGGCATCTTTTTACTGCCCTCAATTCTCTACCATGGAACAGAAGCGCTACGGAGCATCTCTTTTCTCATTCTGCAGGGTGATTGGATCCCAGATGTTTCCTCGCTAACACAAAAATAACGCCTATTCAAACCAGTCGACTAAGAACAGCTTACCTTAAACTATGGAAGGGGTCGCAAGAAAACTAGGCTGGAAAAGAATAAAAGTGACGCGCAGAAAATTAGGTCACACGTGATTGCGCTAACAATTCTGGTTTGGTTTGGTTTATGGGGGTTTAACGTCCCGAAGCGACTCAGGCTATGAGAGACGCCGTAGGAAAGGCCTCCGGAAATTTCGACCCGCAGGGGTTTTTTATAACGTGCACCGACATCGCGCAGTGCACGGGCCTCTAGAATTTCGCCTCCATCGAAATTCGACCGACGCGGCCTGGACCGAACCGAGGTCTTTCGGGCCAGCAGCCGAGCGCCATAAGAACTCAACCACCGCGGTGGCTTGCGTTAGCAATTCTAGCGGTGCGATATCTGCTGAGGGGTGTCAGCAATCTGCAGTGCGCTGACACCCGAGAGCTGAGCCCAAAAGGCTTGGGCCTACCCTCACCTGTCTTAGGCCGTCCGAGCTCCATACCCGCGCATTCTCCTTTCCCGTTGTAATTGAAACCCTTCACCTGTTTCCTCAGGATGAATTGGAGGTGTTTACTTAGGTTCTAACCAAGATTGAAAACGGTATGGGACTACTCCCTTCGTCGACGCAGAGGGGTTGTATTCGGCTAACCGTTCTGGCCAACCACGAACACAGGTCATCTATTAAGAACAAACTGAATAGTAATGTAGAAAGCCACCTCTTAAACAAAGTGAGCGGAGAAAAAAATACGGAAATACATAACAGCATATGAATCATTGTGAAAGTGATCGGTCTCTTGTTTGCCGAACAAGAGGAATAGCTTTTCTTGGTGTGAAGGTCAATTTACCTTAGCTAAACAACAGGTCATGGTCACCTTTGCTTGTGTAAATTGTCCAGACCTATCTCAAAAATAAATTTCAGTGAAAGCGCATCAATGTAAATGTTACGACTTAAGTGATCATCTTCATATCGGTTATTCTGATTGTGAACACCGTGCTAGCGCTACCACTGTAACCCAATTCATCCTAATCCAATTCATCCTCTAACCTAATACAACTTCTCCTTCTCGGCACCTACTGCTTTGCTGACGGTGTGCATTGATTTAGCATTTTCGCTTTTCGTCGCTTGGGTCAGTGGAGCCTGTGAGCGAGGCGCTGCAAGCGGCCTGCTAAGCCTAATGAAGTGGTCCCGTCAGTGAGCCTCTGGGGGAAAAACCTGACCTTTCAGCTCGACCAACTGGTTCAAGCTGCGGTATGATCGCTAGTGCATGCACACAATGCGAACAGAGAGAGCAAGAGGTGAAGAAAATAATAAATAAAGCAAGCAATCCAGTCTAAGTTCGCACTCCAGCCCACCAAAAAGTTCGCAGCGTTGTAGGAGTCATAGGCGGCGACTGCAAGTTCAGCAACCTATACTTTTGCATTCATCGCAAACTACAAAGAACTCGCGGTGTATCATCGCATCCCCTGAACAACATCTGCCCCAGGAATGTCTTTATCAGCGTGAAGTGCGCTAGTGCTGCGATGTACGCATATGGAGATGTATTATAAGAGGCATTGGATGCATTTTATTGTATAATAAAAATCCTCACCTTTAATATACACTCTCTTTCTCGTTTGTCCTTTACCCTTTTCTTTTCTCGTAGTCTGCAGTTGAAGGTCAGGGACGCGATCTTCCGAGTAACATTTCTACCTGTTCTGTCATTAAAGCCGACTCTCTCTGACCGCAGCCATTGTAAAAATTGCTGCTAAATTTCTTCTGAGCAGTCGTCATAATGTTTTCTATATGCGTTTATGTTAAAAATAACTGGCGGTTAGGCTAAAGGAGAGTTGCGGTGTAACTGTGCTTCAATAGAAAATTGGCCACCGCGTGAGGTCTGGAATTTTATTGTCCGCGCATTGCGTTGAGTCGGTGCTATTCGTGTGTTCAATACGATATGAAAAGCCTCAAGTCCAGTGTTGACATTCAGTTGAGTTTTAATAACTTGAATATAATCAATGGCGCTCAGTAAAAATACAGAACTTTTACTTGAATTCCAGTTTAATTTAACTTATTACGTCCTTCAGTTAAGATGTCCCGCACAAAATCCCGCAGATGACATAAGCATTGATGCGGTCTTTAACGGCGCATCCGCATGAACACTGTGGTCCTAGCGTCAAGAAGTCAAGAAATTTTATTACGAGGAAAAACACTCGGTGACCTCCGAAACTTATCGTCCCAGATTCAGCTACGCCTTCAACGAGTGCTCTGTAGTTTAGTCGGACAGAAAGCAGGAAGGAAAAAGACCTTTTTGAAAGGGCTGTCAGTTACAGTAGTAAAATACTAATATTACAACGACCCGAACCAGGCTGACATTTAAGAATGAATGCCCGAAAATCACCACCCCGAATTTTATTTTTCCTTTACCCCTGAAGAGCAACACTTGCTTGTGATGCTGGTTTGTTAACACAGGACAATTAGCGATAAACGGAGACGCATGAACTCCTATTTCGTAGGGCAATGTGATCATTTTCGAGCCAAAGCGTGGAGAGTCCTAACCTTAGCTCGGTGAGTGCGCGTCTTTTTTTTTCTTTTAAGCTGCTAGCAAATGAATTTACAGTTGTTACCTTTTCTAGCTGTTACAAATTCACATAAAATAGGGAGAGTTTTTAAGATTATAGGAGATATGTAAGGTCCTAGCTTATACCTGAATTGCGCCGTCTATTCGTGCACACGGTGCTCAAAAATTGCTAACTGTATTGTTGACACATCAAAGCTGGTCTTCGGAACATTTTTAACTGGATTTGCGACAAAGACGATAACAACAACGAGATCAAAACGAGAGTCAGTGACGTCAAAGATAGAGCGAGAGATACTGCCGGCGGTTTCGCTCTGTTCTGCTTTCACCGAAACCAGACTGTTCCGGTTCGGCCTCCGCACCATTCGAGAAAATTACCTACACGAGTAGCCGAGAAAAGCCAGAGGAAGGTAGTCGTTACTGCCGGCCGAGGAAAGAAAGAAATCAAACCCTTCCCGATCGTCCTAGGAACGAGGAAGCTCCTGCAGGACGTTTCCGATGCTCTTATCGGATTACTAACGACCTCCGAGGAAACCGGACGCTCTGAAAAATTTCCCGCGCTGTACGTCACACTATACGCCATGACGCAAAAAACCAACCACCGCGGTTACACAGGCACGCACACCTCTTAAAAAAGAAGGCACAAGAAGGCGACAATACGGCAGTCAGGGCAATGAATATATGCGAGTGGTGATTTGCTTGTTGTCTGTTGGTGCGTGTCGGAAAGATGTAAAAAAGTGAAACAAATATTTCTATGGCATCCTTGTTTGGCTGCCGGAGAGGCCGGTCTATTGTGTGGCTCGCCGAAGCAAAGCGAATTGTTGAATGTGGTTTTTGGAGTTTCCGCCCGGCTGGCGTTCATGCGGCTATCGGAAGCGACAAAACAGATTCCTTCTCTCGCTTCTGTTTTTCCGGTTTTTCTTCTATTGGTTGTTTTTTCTAAAGCGCAGATATTACCGCCAAGGTCTTCAGCAAAAAATTTTCTTTTCGTTATTTTTTCTTTAAGTAAACTTGTTGCCATGTCCTAAACTGGGGAAGCAAACAGTTTGGAGTGTCAAAGTCCGGAGGCGCTTGCTCACTATAGGATCACATGTCTTGAAAACAATAATGAAGTAATTACTCCTTAGCATCCATCCAGGCACACTCATAAGTCTACGAAAAAAGCTAACAGCTTTCACGGATATTTCGCAGTTCAAGAAAAATTTGTCCTGGCCCTACCATTTCACCTGCTAGCCAGCCCTGCTGGTTAGCAAAGTCGTTAAACCGACTGCGAGGATAGGCGGGGTTCCGGGTTCACCCCCGACAAGGAAGAATATTTCTGCAAACACGAAGTTTTTTGAAAGCTGTACAGCATCTTGGTGCTGTGGGGCCGCATTAGGTTGAAAATTTATGAGTAACTACTTTCTCATTACAAATCTACTACATACAACCTGGGGAATTTCCATCAAACATTGGACCATGTCCTCAATAAGACATGGTATGCTAGGTTATGTTCTGCTTTGCTTTTCTGTTTGCAAGCTTTTAGCGGGTTTGGGCTAGTCATAAGGATAAAGCGCAACATTTTTTTTTCAAGCTTTCCCAACCATTTGTCCTGGACCATCTTACGCACATGTGTGCAGTGGAATAAGCTAAAAATGAATTAACCTATTTGTGTTTTTCGGTGCCAATGAAAATAGACTTGCTCCCTTCATTGTTCCCTGTGTGTTGTTCTTTAGTCGTACATAGATGCGGTACATGATTTTTATATTTAACATTAGCGAAGCTGATCTACGCGAAATTACTACCTTACCAATTACCAATTGTTCAATAGCAGATTTTAATGAACCACGATGAAGCAGGAAGGAACTGTGATGAGGCATCAGGATATTCACCGGAATAAGGCAATCGGTGCTGGCGCAGGCCTGGTTTAATTACAGATCAGTGGCAAGGAACCTTTGTCAATGAATTACCGCAACAGAGAAAACAGTGATAGATAGTTCCAATAAATATAGAAAAGTGCATCACGGTAATTCACGGTATAACTGTGGCTATACAATTGAAATCATCGCGCTGCAGGAAGTGTATACAATGCGCATTTAAATACAACCATCACTTTCTGGAGTTGCGGGAGAGTTTTGTTGTAGACAAAGTCTCCGCAGGAAGCGCGCCACCTAGGTTAATTTAGGGACTGCTCTTTTGCTAGCGACCGTTACGCCGACAAATCATACGATCAACTAAAGCAGGAACCAGCGGGAACAGAGGTTCTGGTTTCACTGCGATCAGTAGCCGACCGAAGTGGCGTAAATTCTCCAACTTCAAGTGTTTTTGGAGAACAACTAATCGTAATCGCTACTCGAAGATTTTGCAGTGCGTTGAAGGAAATAGCAAAGCACCAGGAAAGAGAAAAGAGGGAGGGGGAGCAACGCTGAAGAGCCGCTGACTACTCGGCCATGGCGTTTTGTGAGAGTGCATGCGGAGGGGGTGGGGGGGGGAGGGGAAGGGTATATTCGACGGCACAGGCATATTAAAGCGTCCGCTCTCTCGGAAGACAGACCCATACCAAGGCCGACTCCGGGATAGCGACGGCAGCATGAACTCCTCTACACCTTCATGTACGGTACAGCTCATATCGCACGGCTCAGAAGCGCAGCTCGTTCGCCATGTTAAAAAAATGTCCAAGCAAACAAAATTCTTCCCTCTACATTTCATCATCTGCGCTCACGCACCGTCATAAGCGCGAGAGACGCGGCCCTCGCAATTTCTCGACTGCCGCGCTTTGCGAGAGAGAGAGAGAGAGAGAGGCATGGAAGGCACTCCTACCCTGTCAGAAGGAAAAGAGGAAGCCAGGGCACGTCGAATACACAGCGGGGCTCATTGACAGACACGCAATGGCTGGCGGCATTCTGGAGGCATTCCGTGGACACCGACGTCAGCAGAGTCAGCGGCAGCAGCAGTATGCCGAAAGCCCCGGAGTAGGACCCTGTCAGAGCCTTCCCTACACCCCCCCCCCCCCCCCACACACACACACATTTCTTATTCCACCGTCACCTCGCCTGTATATTAAAATCGCCGCCGACATTCGCGTGCTTGCATGCTGTTTACGGCGCTCGCGCCTTCTTCCCTGCCACCGTGTGTGCCTTTGAATGTGTCCGCTTCCCTGGCTTTCATTCGTTCGAGCCCCGGGGCCGTCGGCGAAATAGACAACTCCGGTATTGTGAGCCCCAGGCGACAGCCTGAACGAGCGCGGGGCAAGGCGAAAATGCAGGCTAGGTGAGCGGTACTGATGCGCACTCATTTTGAAAGTTTATGTATGTATATATATATATATATATATATATATATATATATATATATATATATATATATATAATATATATATATATATATATATATATATTCTATGCGAGAGGTCAGTTGTTGAACAGGAGAAAGAAATCGGAGAAAAAAATTGAGCGTCGGAGTAAATGTATTTGTTCTGGTGTGAGGCGAACTATAGGAAGCAATCTCTGCTGTTGCTGCAGCCTCGCCCTGTCTTTTCCTGCTTGACGGGTTCCTAAAACGCAACGGCCAAAGAACCCATCTAGCAAAAGCAAACCATCATTTACACTCGCTAAGAAACCAAGGCGTGTACCTTGCCCGGCCCCTCTTTATCTGTGGGCGTCCGCACTCAGCTTCTGTCGCGACTAAATTAGGATAGATAAATAGACACGTTGACTTAACGTGACAAGTACGAGCCGTAGCTGGGCCAGCGGGAGTGTTGGAGGGCCTTTGGCTGTGGTGCTAATAATAACTGACAGGAATTGCTTTATGGACTTTATGTGAGCCACTCATGACTACGAGGTGGTCGGAGATCTTGTGGTGAAGAGTCCCATTTCTTCTAACTAGTCGAAGCGCAGCGGTGGTCAAGATTAAGTAATACTCTAGGAGGCGCAAAAGGCTTTCGTGCGAGTTAGGGTGGCTTCTGCGAATTTCGTGTCTTGATTTTTTTCTTAATTTTATAGTCGACCACGCAAACCCGGCAGCCCGAGTGCTCGGATAGGTTTATAGGTATACGCAAGGCTGCACAATCGGTACTCCTGCACTGAGGTAACAAAGCTTCCAGTTTCTTTTATACAACACACAAGCTAGTTTTAGAATACGCACAGCTCTCCGTTCACTACTGTACAAGTCTTTTCGGCGTCGAGACAAAGTCTAAACGAGTAGCCATTGATGTAAGGTTTTTATGCTGGAGACCTACTCAAAAAGAAATTAAACACAATTTCAGGGGACGTCACAGTCCCGCCACGGACACTTTAACGCGCATCAATGGGTGTGCGCGTATAGCCTTCACCAGTGATTCTTTTGTTTCTTCTAACGAAGCTCCGATGCAGCACACCAAGATCTCGCAGGCCTTATAAGCCTGCTCCGAATAAGGATTATCTCCGAGTAACAATAAAGTTGAATGGCGCAAGGGAACGAACACAGGAAGACACAGAGACAGAAAGGCGCTCTTTCTGTCTCTGTGTCTTCCTGTGTTCGTTCTCTTGCGCCATTCAACTTTATGATGAACCAACTAGCCAAACAGCAATTACTTCCGGAGTAACAAATGACTGCAACTTTGAACGAATCCCGTAGCTGAAGATCGCCTGAGCAGAAAATTGAAAGATTTAAAAGGCAGAAAAGCTGGAGGTATGCTGATTGGTACTTTACCTAGTCCTTTAGCACGCATTCGTAGCGTGAGATTCATATAATGCTATTGAAGCTGGGATGGCTGTTGTGAGCCCAGCCTTCACTCTTCTTATCCCACTTCGCCTCTTGTTCGCTTTTGCTGGCCAGTCCTTAAGTTCAACAAATTACGAGGCGGCACCCTCATACAACTGCCTTCCTATTGTGAAACACTTCGTTTCTTATCCTTTTTTTTATTCGTCACCTCGAATTCTTAAGCCTAATTTCATCGACCTTTATATCAAAGAACGGTTATAGCCTTAACTCAAGGGCAAACTGAACAGCGATCCTCTTGTACAAGTATTAAATTTTACCAATAATTTAGCATTGAGCATTCAAAGGCCATTCCTAGATGCGAGGACCTGAGAGCCCCACGCCCACCGACCGGGCGCCACCCCCTGCGCAACTGTTTCCTCGATAGGCGCGCGGAGCCTAAAACGGCTTCCACCGGAAAGCCACGTGAAATGAGGCGGAAAATCGCAAGCGGTTTCTCTTGCCTGGAATATCCCCTTCTTCCGGTGTTTCGGCCGTAACTTCTATCGTGATACCGCCTACTATGATTTTTTTTCTTTTGCGCTTCTTTTTTCATTCACTTCCAAAAGGGGCATCACAAAAAAGATTACCTTATTTCTAAAGCCACCGTACATTTTCTTTTCCTCGCTGAGTGTAGTTCCCAGCAGGAGATAGCACTGCGAAAACATTTGCTCCTTGAATCCCATGGATTTCGTGAGGGATTTTTAGAATTGTTGAAGAGATGAACAAAAAGGGAAAATTCTGCGTACTTCCATTTGCTGGCTAAGATGAGCTCTCGGAAATGGCCAGTGTGGTCGGGAATAATGTAGAAGAGCTTCAAAGCGTTTGTCATGAGACCGCCATTACAAGTACTTTTTCACTGCGTGCTGTTTGCTGAAGTGTGTGTATTTAACCACGGCTGCTTTCGCAATGCTTTACGGCACCTCCGCATCCCGTGTAATGCTTATTGCAAGGATCAGTAGACGATGCGAAAACGGCTCACTTACACTAATAAGCTACTGAACTAAGAATCGGTGCGCTACAAAAAGAAAATATCTTTAGTTCAAAAACTGTATGTAAGATATCCGCGCTGCATTTCATTGCAGAGATGACCAAATGCGCATGCTTAAACTCAGCCAGTACCGACATCGACGCTAGCTTTGACCGCACTAGGCATATACTGCAGCCAAGGAATTCTCTGTAGATCTGGTAAGATCTTGAGCCATATATTTTAATCCTGCATAGTCAGCGCAATTCATTACGTGACGTTCAACCTCCATAGATTGCGGATAGACATCAAATTCATGCACTTAGTTTTTTGCACGCTCCTATGTAAAACACATGGCCACCACGCATTGTTTTTTTACATGACAGGATATCTTATGCTTGTTACTTAACGCTGTTTCTAAGTCTTTCATGCTCAGATGTTATCTTTCGTAAGTGTATTCTCTGCTATTCAGTTGCTGAAGCACAAATGCGAGTGAATAAGCAAATCGAAAAAATAGCGCAGTATTCTAACAAAAGTAAGTGCTAAAATTTTGTCGTAATCTCCTGCGGAAATTTCCTTGTTTATGTCATTAAACCTTGGCCAATCCCCCCACGTGGGTATGTGCATGTTTTAAGAGGAAGAAGAAGAAGAAAGAGGTAAGGCATCTAGAAGCGACGCAATGATTTCGAGTTGACATCGAAGGAACCAAAACGTTGCCCGCCAATCTCGCCAAAATTATTGGCATAACAAGCTGGTTTTTAAAAATAAAAATACTGAGAAATAGCCACTTTGGCGCTCTTTATGCAAATAAATCAACCTAATCAAAAAACGCAGTCAGCCACCTGCTATATGAAGGGTGACTGCGCTTGGATCAAGCATAAAGAACACACAGCTGCAAAATTTTCGCTTAGAATTCTACATGCATCACCTCATCTGTGGAGGCTCATGTATGGCTGACTAGGTTACGGAACTTGTAAAGTCTACTAGTGGATGATAACGGTTCGTAAATATTCAGTTGCGATTGCTAATTATCTGATACCGAAGTGCCCGGCTAATAACAACTAGTTTATTCGGGAAAATCGCTTTTTGCAATCTAACCCTGATTAACTGGCATTAAGTCCAGCTCACACAGTACTGCATGGTTCTAAGTAAAAGTGCGGTTAGGTGACACTCTGCAAAGATATAAAACAATACAAGAAAACAAGAGAGCAGTAGCATTAATGCCATTAAGTTCTTTCGAGGACTCAGACGAGAGCTGCAGCAGCAGCAAAAACGCACTAGCGAAATGAGCGCACCCAAATCGCCGGCTCTGTGGCCAATGTTCTCTCAGGAGCTTTTTTTTAGTTTCTTTTGTATTTTTTGTACACATCCTTGTTACCGCGTACGCACTTATAAAACGAGTCTAATTTGATAGCGTCAGTAGTACGGATATTGATTTTTATTTTTCCACACTCCTGTTGCTTAAACCAAAAAATAAACACCCCGGAAAACCGCCTTATGCACCCTCGAAACCACGATTATGGCGGAATGATTCTAAATATACTTTTAATGTCCTCCGAGAGGAGAGCCGTTTTTGCCAGATCCCTCGTGCTCCAGAAAACTCCGTGCTCTGTCTATTGCTTCGACGTTCCCATCTGTTTTTGCAGGAAAGAAAGTAGTATTGGCAGACTTCCAAAAATAACGCCTCCACCTGAAAGACGCTATTACTGAGGCGGTGTTTTAGTGGTATGAGCATTCACCTCGCATGCGGGAGGTGCGGGGCTCGATCCACAGTGCATCCGGGCACACACCGGTGATACAATGGATACAAGCTCTCCCCTGGCCTGGTTCTCGGCTTACTTAGCGTGAAATGCTTGGGAAATCGGTCTTTGAATCTCCCTTGTGCAGATGAAAAAACATGTTGCACCATAGCGTTCTTTGGCGCCATAAAATTCATTATTATCATGAATGACTGTGTCGTTAGCGCGAAGCAGTTATTTGTCGAAACACAGTTAAAAGTTTGAGTTTTAAAAGAGCGCTTTCGGCTCTTGCAGTGCTTCGGTGGTCGTAAATTCTGGTTTTATTAGCAGTGCCCTTGGGCAATTGGCAATCTTTTTCGCGTTTTCAGAGAATTTTAAAGCACAGTGGCGGTGTCGGTTGAGTCTTTCCTAACAGTTTCTTCTTGTTTTTTTTCTGGTCATGACTCGATCACACATCACTCAGTCAATTAAAAATTGGCAGTGGCTTAACATGGCTAACCCCGGAATTCAGCGAAAAGCAAGCACGCTTGCTAAGCGTCTGAGGCTCGTCCATGGCAGCTCCGCTACACGCTCGCGACAGCCGTTCTATACATACCCACACGACCACGTGGCTATGACATGGTATCACATGGTCTTACGACACCCCTATCAGATGTCATCACGTGGCTTCACATCAGACCATCGCATGTTCTTCAGGTCAAAGGTCAACCGAAAGGTGAACCGAAAGGTCACCCAATGTCAAAATCCAAAGGTAAAAGGTCAAATAAATCTCATGTGTTAAGGTCATGGGTCAAGAGTTCGACACCATAACTGTACCACATATGGTCATACACGCCTATTCTTGTTTGGACTGAAGGTCATTCAAATTCGTTGTGCTGCCCATCTGAAGACTGCTTTACCTAGCATAGCGAAGCTTTTCACTTCGATAATTCTGAGTCATTATCAGATATTTACTGCACCCATGTCCTGTACGATGTGCCACATGCATGACATGGATGAGTCGCGAAACCTGCGTAAGTGCACAGCGAATCCTCAATGAATGAGACCCTAGATTAGGCCACTCCATCCTTCAAGCTCCATCAAGAGTGTAGGGTTTTTCTCGTTAAGCCGATGTCGCTCCTCCGCCCACTCAGTCGCTCATAAAGAAGCCAATGGTAATAAACGCAACAGAACACCCAGATAAAGAACTAGCGAACGCTATGAGCGACAGGAGGTCAAACGACCGCCTGAAATCTCGTACACGCCTTCTGAAGATAGCGACTCATTCTCCGAACTCTGGAGTTGGAGGAGCCAGGAAAAAAGAAATACAGGCTAGAAAACAAGCTTCAAAAAGGCAGAGGAGAGTAGATTACGTAAATACGAGCTAAAAAAAAAAAGCACACGCGGAACTGCGCGCTCGCTGTCAGATCAGCGCTTAGCGCCGTTCGCCCGTTGCCGACCTTGATCCGCTCTTCAAGTCCAACTCGTACTGCTGTCCAATTTCTTGTTCCAGATCCCCGGGCAGCGGCGCAATAACGTCAGCTCTTGCATCACTCTTTCTGGCTCTCGACGCCGGTTTGGAACCTGCTGACGTCATCAATCCCCGCCGTGACGCCTACCGGCACCACCACCTCTGCCCCCCCCCCCCCCCCTTTTCTATCGACCTCGCATATCTCGCTGCGTTAACCCTTAACCCCCCTGCCATCCACCATTACCTCTGAAAGACCTGCCCGCGAAACCCCGCGGTTTACGGCGCCGGCAGAAAGGAAACAATAGAATAAGAGAATTTTCAAGGAAAAGAAAGAAAGGCAAACAAAACAACAGCGAAAATTTTGACGTGTTGAGGTCCGCCCCAGCCTGGAATCGCAGCTCGCACGAAAAAGCATCAAAAAATAATAAAATGGCCACCCTCTTCTTTCAAGTTGCTCTGCCGAGTTAATCTAGAAAGAGACACCATCTCTCACGAGAGCTGAACGTCGATAGCCGTGTTGCGACCTCCACCCTCGGTGCTTCCTTTTTCAATCGTGGGCGATTGTTGCGCCCTCTGAATCTTTTCTGTCTCTTTTTGTCTCTCGTGTATTCTCTTGGCACTACTCTTTCCTTTTTTAGACCTAGCCGACAGTCAGACAGAGGGATATTTCAACGGCAGTGATTTCTTTTTTAGTTTTGAAGGTCATGTTTTTTTCATGACCAGCAAAATGCGAAGAAAAGTTTGTCTTTGAGAGCATTTTTCACTTTGTAAGAAGCCAGCAAAGTAAGTGGTGAAGACAGTCCGTTCGTTAAAGAAAAAAGTACTCGAAGCAAAATATTGTGGTTGTTTTTCCTAGTGGTGGCACGATGTACGTTGTTGCTCTGTGCCAGCTAAACTACGTGCAGAATTGCCCAAAGAGACACCAGTGACCTATGTGGACATTTCTCTCGTCTGCGGTATCAATTCTGGAAGTATTGTTAACTTCAGTGTTTCTTCAACGCTGCTAGCCCAACAAATTCACGCAATTAGAATACATATTGTGTTTTAGGAGTTCCCCGTGGTGGAATATATTTCACTTGGAAAAGCAAATACTAATTTGCGTCCACCATTACCCGGCCTTGCGGCCACAAAATGAAACAGATTTTTTGGTTTGAATCCCAGATCAACAGCAATTTCTTTTTAAACTGCGGTGATTCAATAAACATGTGTAGCTTTCCTTCGCAACTGTGTAACAGCGGTAGTTCGCTCACTAGTGAGTAATTATTCTATATAATTGAGACTTATTCTGCACAAGGAGAGCTATTTTAAAAGGTGTCGGTAAATTAATAATTTAGGCAGCTGTGCTCAAGGTCGCGCTTCAAGAATACAATTTTCTTGCAATCATTAAGCATGAAGTTCGAAGCTGAAACATGCGCACTGCATCCTCTGCGGAGTCAATGTAATTTTGAATTCACCGCAGAAAAGGGCGTACTTTGAAGATAAGCAACATACGTAATCGAAACTGGCGGAGAGCCCAGTGCCGGCGTTTTGACAAGACGGCTCATTGGACGATGTTTTCAAAATTTGGCGTAGAAGTCCCGGTTCTATTATGACCCTTTACTACACCGGTTAACCTCAAATGTTCAGAGGGCAAGAATTTCAGCTTTTTGAATTTGCCTTAGGGGCATCTTCGTTTAGCTTAGTACGAGATTAAAACTTGGGAAGAAGGAGAGTTTGGTAACGATGCTGTGCTATAAACACGAATACGCCCTAATTGGAGTAAAAAAAGAGTAAGTTGTCATCTAGCGCACTCCCATTTACAAATAGGAGTGCTCTATAGGGCAGCTTACTTCCTTCGACTATTTTCTGTTTAGAGTGTGGACGCCGCTTCAAGAAATATGATAAAAGTTGGATTCAACTCACCCACGCTAAGAGGTCAGACTATGGGCACAGTGATGCTTCACCTGCAAATCAAGGCAGCACATCACAATTAATACAGATGAAGCGACCTGCCATTGTTCTATTTTTTTTTCTCTAGCAAATTGGGGATTCTCGCCTAGTGAAACAGTGCTCGTTTCTCAGTGTTACCATGGCGGCATGCATAACTATGAGCGATGTTTAATAGCTTTTTTCTGCCGGGTTTAACTTTTTTTATTAGGCGATGAAATTGATACATGCTACAGTTAATTAAAAGACAGGAAAAATGTCCTCTCCACTAAGAACAAATCATTTTATAGCCTCATAAGACGGCGCGATTATTACGAAGCATGCTCGAATGCAACTTCTTGACGGGCTTGTTGGTGCTTCATTCTTTTGGGTAAAAATTAGCTGCACATAAAGACGTTCACAAGTAAGAAAGATAGGATTCTAGAAAAAGAAAGACAGGACAACGTGCTACTAGTTCCTTGTTTATGCAATACGTGAGGTTCCTGGCACGGCAGGTCGTTCATGCAATATATTGGTCTTTCTTACTCGTGAACGTCTTAATGTTGCGCTAATTCTTGCCCTAAAAAATTAAAAGGCACACCTTTATTTTTCAATGTTTTCGAAAAACGCCTCATTCCTGCAACCTAAGCGTCAGTGGTAATCGTGGAGTGCTCACTATGCTCCTGCGTACTGACCGTTCCAGAAGCCTTGGAACGACAAGAGTGATCTAAGCAGCCATCCAAATTTATTTCAGTGTCTAAATCAGTTTTTTGCTTGCAGCAGCCAAATTTCAACCATATTTCACGAGCTTTGCCATGAGGTTAATAATTTTGATTTAATATGAATACTACCGATCACGTATATCACTAAGTTCGCATTATAAGACAAGGAAAACGGACAACGAAAACATTGTTGGATCTACGGTTGCAAACTTCTTTCCTGTTCGCGCATGGCAACAACGAGGCATGGGAAATATATTATTATTAACATCTGCAACCATAACTCTTGCTCAGGTCTGAAGGGGAGTATATCTACAACCATAGGCGACGCTTCTTTGCAACCGGTGCAACTATACTCACGATACCTGTACAGTACTGAATTGGCGACCTCCTAACGAGACTGGAAGGGTGATTACTTGTTCTGTTACTTCATCTTCTCAAATAACGGGATGTTTCAAGTCCCGCGAGGTGCCATTTCTAAGATAGGAGAGGCAAGACATCCCTGCTCATTCTTCTAAGACTGGTGACAAGTGAGTAGCGATTAGCGCACCGCTGCTGAAAATGCACCACCACTGGGGCAGACTACATCGAGGAGTTATGTGCTGCTGATATTAATGCCATGAAGAACTCATTTTAATTTAGCACTCCTCGTTTTCGACATCTATCACTCGTTGAGAAAACTATGACTCAGGAGTCGAAAGTTACTGGCAAACACTCCTACTGACAAGTGCGTGCACTAATGAAGGCAAGTAAAAAAATACAAACGCCTCTTTTCCCTCATTTCCAACTTTTCTCACACAGCAGCAAACCGAATTAATGTTCTTATATGGAAAGACGAAGGAACGAAAAAATTAAAAGTTCTTAAAGAAAGGTAAGAACACCCGCCTGCTGCAGTGAATGCCGCAAGAGCCTTTTTTGCATCGGGAACTGTACACGTGTACACCTATATTGGCCAAAAAAAATTAAACAACAGTAAACGAGTTCTTCACTCGTCGTGTAATTTCTTGGTAATGGCCTCTTCACCATTTGTTTCATTTCATTAGAACACATTCTGCTATTTCCTTTTTAATGGCATCCATTGCGTCCCCGCGAATCGTGACCAACCGGGCTGTCTCCTGCTGTAGCTTTGGCTTTTTCGCACGACAGCCGCGGCACCGGGTGAAGCCAAAGTCGGAAGAAAAGGTGTCACTCGATACCGGCGTCTGCGACCCTTTTTCCTCGAGCTTCGGGGTCACCAGGTGCGTCGACGGATAAGCGGTCTCCCCGGGTTACAAATGACCCGTGGCTCTCCTCGACAAAGCCGGCACCTGTTGCCGGCGGCCCCATGGCGCGCGACGGCGGTTGGGGCTAGGTGAGGGCTAGGCCGGCGATGAGGGATAGGGCTCTCGGCTACTGATCCAGAGTACCCGGGTTCGAACCCGACCGCGGCGGCCGATTTTAAACGCAAAGGTGCCTGTGTTCTGTGCGATGTCAGTGCACGTTAAAGATACCCAGGTGGTCGAAATTATTCTGGAGCCCTCCACTACGGCACCTCTTTCTTCCTTTCTTAGTCCCTCCTTTATCCCTTCCCTTACGGTGCGGTTCAGGCGTCCGCCTATATGTGAGACTGATACTGCGCCATTTCCTTTCCTCAAAAATAAATTTTCAATTTTCTAATTACTGAGGCCTACTTGAGCAGAAGTACTTGCTGTTCGGCTAGATTTTTCATCATAAATTTGAATGGCGCAAGGGAACAAACACAGCGTCGGTCTCCGTGTCTTTTTGTGTTTGTTCCTTTGCGCCATTCAAATTTATTCTCCTTCAGCAGTTGTAGTCGCTTTGCTGACGTGTTGACGCTAATTTTACGAAAAAAAAGCAGAAAAGCCTACTCACTTTTAAATGAAGGAAACCGCTAGAGAGAGAGAGAGAGAGAGAGGGTTTATTGATAGGAAAGGCAGAGAGGTTGGCCTGAAAAATAAATATCTGGCCTGCTACTAGCACAGTGCATACAAGGTGTTTCACATGAGACTAAACAATTTTTAAAAATAGGATTTTTGAGTTATAAGTGCTCTTGTTTTGGCATAGTATTGTCAGCGGTGTATTACATCGGAATATAGCTAAGACGTGGTAACTAGCAGCGCACGCTAGTTAACTTATTTTGAATAGTTAACCGTTTAGCTATTACTGTTAGGCTCCTTAAATATTGAGAGGCGTGTAGCACACCATAAGTAATATACATATTATTTTAGAATTTCAAAAACGACGTTACCCTCGGTGCTGTTTCCCAACGAACTTTGTCTATTTCGACGAGTTACGTGCACGGGAGGGATTGCTTTGCCTGCAAGCTTATCGAAACCGCATGTATTTTGGCGCGATGTAGCCAAAATTTGTTGGCCACAGCGCCGACGGTAACCGAGTTTTCTAAAATCTAAAAACTGATATAGAAATTAGTTATGGTTGGCTACACGCTCTCCGCAAGGTAAGGATTCAGGCTGGCTATAAATCGTTGTGAACGGGAAGAAAATAACAGCATGCGAAAATGTCTCCGCGTACTGTCTGTGTCATCACGTAAAAAACTGGCCCTTTTCAGTTCATGAAGATAGTTCACAGAAATATGTTTTTTTTATTTTCTATGGGTTTCATATCGTTTATGTTGTGTATTTTCTGGGGTCATAAGCGATCAGTTTTGTCATCGAAGTAATGATAAGTCCATGTTAACCTTAGCCAACCCCTCACACACACATCTGCTTCTCTTTCCGGTAGCATGTCCAACATTTTTGGGGGAAAAAATGAATATTAGAAAATTGTAAGGTACTGTTATGAAAAAATAGAAGGCAAGGGTTCATTTTTTTCATTTGTTGCAAAATGTTTTAAGGTTGTTACATCGCTCACATCAAGCCGTTAAGCCTGCCTTAAAAAACCAATGGGGAACGCTTTTGACGTTAGCAAAAAACATACGATAGCAAAAAGATGCAAGGCTGTCGACGGGAGATGTCTGAATATATTGATTGATACAGTGAAATCTTAAAATGTATGAAAAAAATTGGGTTCATAAACTCTTTCCTAATCAAAAATTATTTTGTCCAGAATTGTTGGGTATGTATCAGGTGTCCCAGCTAAAAGCAACCAAGACTTTTAAAAAGGCGGAGTGTTCTAGGTGAGAGCACTTCAGATGGGGGCTGGTGTGATTTGCATGGCTTAATCAGCAGTTTATTTGTTGTGAAAACGTATCTGATTGTAAAATCCTAATTAACTGCCTTTCTAAACATTGATATAAGTAATTAACTGCCTATGCGGAAGTAGAATATCGCCCTGCAGAACGGAGTTTTAGATCTCACATTGTAGCTCTTGTATTTTGCTGGGATTTCTTTAAAGGCCCGTGAAGAACTACAGCTGCGTGAATGGTACGCTTCCTACAAACATTTCAGCCAGCTGTTTTTCAAGATGCTGTACAACTTCTGAATTGACTCTTTATCCCTGAAGCCAATATTTAAAAGGTTGTTTGAATGGTCTTTGCTGCTCATTAACTTTTGAGAACGAAAATATATGGCAGACAAGGCAAAACTGCTCTCAGAAGCACTCAGCTGTTTTCATTAGGCTAAAATACTTCCCCTTTCTTTTAAAACTTCCGTTACTTTTAGCTGGGACGCATGGTTCTTGCATGTGGACGAAAATTAAATCGGAGTTGAAACTTAACGCTTGTTTTGAGTTTTTTTCTCATGCTTCGACAGTGCTTCTCCTAGCCATGCACGTGCACATTTATGCATTGCTTTTGCCAGAGCACAGCGTTGCCAGTTCGTCGCCGACCATCTGAGGCCAAATATAGCTTCTTCCACGACGCTGCGCCGTTCTTGGAGTGACGCAGTATAGGGTTACTTGACGGTGGTTGTCTGAGCGTCAAGCCCCTCAAGACGGGAAGGACAGATAAATAAAAAGAAAGAAAGGAAAGAATGAAGGAAGGAAGCATCGCAGAATCAGTGCAAGAAAATACAAAACAAGAGCAAGGAAGCAAGCATTGCGGAAAGACGTACGGGATGGAGGACTTCTGGGGCCCGTCCATTAATGAGAGCTCGAAGAGCACCGGTTTCAAAACAACAAGATCAGATTTAGCCGGCGAGCGAGGAAGAGGATACGAGTGAGGCCTGCCACTCTGAGCCGGCCCCGCTCCCGGAAGACGCGGGCACAGAGAGGCCTCGCTAGCGCTGTCGTCTAGGGTGGCCCCTTGTAAAGCATCATGAGCGAGGACACCGAATGGCGTTTTGCTTGGGTTTTCCTTCCACTCGGCTTCAGTGGCGGCATTACGTTCGCCCCCAAGGTTGCCCTTTTGTATCGAGCTTACGGTAATGATGGCGGCCTTTCACCGACTTCCGGAAAACAGAAAATGCCACGTTTCTTCACGCAGGCATGCGACGAAGACGTCAGATCCGGCGCATGTTTTGAACACAATCCTTCTTATTTCGTACTTTTTTTACCTCGAAAAGACTTCCTCCTCCGCACGTATTGCTTGCTGATCTTTCTTGCTTGCTACACGAACATGAGAAAACGAACCCACTGGTCTCTCACAAAAATTTTCTTCCATGCCATGCAGAAATGTTTGCATGGTGTGGGAAACTTCCCGTAGCGGCGCTGTGGGGCCGGTGTCTTGCAGCATTGCTGATTAAGTCCGCTCTGCATGCGTTTCGTTAGCCACGTGACATCAAAGAAAACGTCGCGCTTCATCGCTGTCCGCGATTACTACAAAGCTGCAGCCAGGCCAGCAGGTGTCTCTACGTCACGAAGGTTCAAGAGCATCTTTTAAGCGATTTAAAGCGAAACCTATCGTCCCGGAAGTGCATCATTCCACATGGCCATTGTTTTTATCGTTTTAATTCTTCCAAGCTTACACATCAACAATTCAGATTTTTCATATCGCACGCCTCCCCAATATCAAGCAGATACTTGTCGGTGCTCTGAAATGGCCTTTTGAGAGAGGGAAGACTCACACAGGAGCGAATCGGCTAGCGGTAGCTTGGTTAATGTTTTAAGTCTATTTTCGTTTTCCTATCATGCGTGTTCATAACAGACAGGTACGTATCCAGGAGAAAGGGGACAAAGGCCCCCCTTCTGATTTCGTGTTGAGCGATTTTAGTTGAGCATGTACCACACATAAACACCCCCCACCCCCTCGCTCTCTCTTCTTCGAAGGACTACCTTGGGTCCCTCCCGCAAAACATCCTGGTTACGTGGTTGATAACAGCTGCATTGCGGCTCCAGTGAAATCGAGTCTTCGCTTGGACTGTGTTTGTGTCTGCAATCGCGTCTCTGCTTAACCTTGTGAACACGATTATGTGAGAGTACTAGCTAGCCCAAGTTTTACGATTTCTTACGCATCACAAGCCTTGCCGAAAAGCCACTATTTTCGACTTTACTTGGGACACTCAATGTTCGGACTCGTTGCTTCATGCTTTTTCTTTCGTTTTAATAAGTGTAGCTCACGCTACAAAAGCCAGAGAATTAGTTTTTACTCACAACTGTACCATAAAGGAGTTGATCTCAGTGTTTCTTTAAGGAAGCCTGGCCTGTCGAAATTAGTCGATAGCCCTCCAACTCTATCTTCCTTCTTTCTTCACTCTCTCCCTCGTTCCTTCCCTCACAGCATGGTTTAAGAACGTACCACCAATGAAACAGTTACTGCAGATTTCCTCTCCTCAAACACGCCCAAGCGAATCAATCGATCAAAGACGTCACTCACGTACGCATTCACCCACCTCTGCTCCCACTCACTTCGAATCGGCAATAATGAGCTCCATTTCCTGCCCGGTCATTCAAATCGAGGAATCGGGCTCCCCGCTCCAACACCGACGCGACTGCGCCTTCTCTTCACAGTGAAGCCTTGCTCAACCTTCCGTGCAATTTCAGCGGCGACATCTCCGGTGCGTCTCCTATCTTTACGCCTTTTCAATTTGCGTTTCGAGGGACCACGTCACAGCCGTCTTCGTCACTACATATTCGTCGTTGGCGTCTCGTCGTCGTCAGGTGCTCCTCGCGCTCAAATGCGCCCAGGCAGACGCGCCTCACGGCGTCTTCGACGCTTAGACACTCCAGTGCTTCCCGCTTTGGTGACAGCTCGAAGGAGCGCATTCCCTGCCTGCCTGAGTTGCCTGCGTGGCGTCTCTATTTTCCGTGCGCGTATTTCTTCGCGCCGTTTCTTTCTCGGTGTGACCCCGCGACTGCCTCGGTAACACGTGGCTGTAACGCAGTTAAAGTTGAATGAAATTCCGCGCACTGCAGACTTCACAGTTCCCTCTCAACTTTTCGAACTATTGCAATCTTTGCTGCTTGTGACAATGAGCAACGGCAGAGAAAAGTTAAAATGAAAAAGAAAGTAGGCTACCGCATCATTTTTCTCTCTTTCTCACCGTCTTCTTCATTTTTTTCCTTCGCTTGTCGCCAGTTGAGTCCCAAGAAGTTATTCTGTTTTTCCATCTGTGGGGCAGACGAAAGCTAATTAATTTACCAGCCATTCTTCGGCTGATACACGCTACGCCCTTAATTAAGCTTAAAGCCGCCGCTGTCAGCCATATTAGCGCCCTCTTAAAGCAAACTAAAGAGAAGTCAAAATGTCAATAAATATGCGATGAAACGAACAAAATTTAATTCGGTGGCATATGTTTAAGAAATGCATGGTAATAGAACAGAATGAGCAGCGCGTTCAATGCCGAGAAAACGCGCATGCTTTTCGGCTGAACCGAATGGTGTCCCCTCGGAAACCAGTCACTTCTCGGTCCTTTATCACTTTTTGTTTATGCTTAAGAACGGCCAGAATTGGGGGCAAGGCCACTGTGGCCTGCCCGAGACACCTCAGCGCAAGAGACCTTAGGCGTATTAGTAAAATATATTTCAGGCAGTTCTTCATAGTGGTGTAATTTCTGTTAAAGAACAAACTACTCACTAACACCCACAGCTGCTTCAGCAGGCAGCAGCAAAAAAAAAACCAAAACACCTCTCTCAGAATATTTGTAGTGATACTATAATAGAAGCTTTTGCCTTTCATTCTCCGCAGTATCACCAGCGAAAACTCAGCTGAAATGTTGCAACTTTCGCGTTCATTGTAATCATTCACTCATTTTATTATCACTTAAATTACACTAATTTAACCACTTACTTTAAAGGCTCCATTATCTTTAGAGGAAATTAAATTACAGCAGATTTCAATGAAGGTGTAATTGCGGTCGACAAGCACTTGACCATCGCTACTCTATCTGAAATATCTGCAGTTAACAAACAAAAGGCAAAAAATAAGCCAAGGTATGGTTTCTGGCCTATTTCAGCTGCATATCTGCGCTGAGGGGCTTGTTAATTGCATTGCCGCCTTGTTCTTTTTGTATACTGGAAGAAACCTAGCCGAGGAAGGTCTGGCCTGCTTCATCAGTCAAACGGTAGACTCCAGACTAAGCACTGCTTTTTTATTTCCTGCCGACGGACATTTACGAGAAGCGTACTTACAAAAATTCCTTTACACAGTCTGTTCGTGTACTTTCGTCAATTAATGTCAACAGACTTTCTATAGACAAACCCTGCATATTAGTCTATAGACAATAAAAATCCTATTGACTGTCTACAGACAATCTAAATAGAATTATAGTCTATAGACCATTTCTATAAGAGAGGACACTCTCCCGCATCCGCCGTTCCTTGTCACTGCTCGCATGGGCTGCAATTTGAATTTAATAAGGGCTTTTCATTTGAACGACGTGCTTATTTACGATGTCTGATCTCCTGCTATTCACTCCGTGACTGAAATTTTTTGTTCGGACAAGTTTGATGGAAGACATCGAACGCAGCCTTTTTAACGAGAGGGCAATAAGAGAAAAAAAGTTGAAATTAACTTGAAGTATTCTGTAATCACAGCATGCTTTCTTTTTTTTTCAAAAAAAAGAGACAGCCAAACATTGTAGAAAATGTGAAACTGCCTATTTCCTTTCTCTGTTCGGCGAACCGTCGCCCAACTGCTTCAAAAAAAAAACACATTGTCATTTTCCACTTCGTACACCTCGCACGACTTTCACATCAGTAAGATCCGCGCTCAATAAATCCATGCCTTTTTCGAGTTCTTAATTGCGGATCTTGGCGCTAGAGGGCTCTGCGTTGCTTTTTTTCGCCGTAGCGGGGAAAAGCCTCGATCTCGACCATCGCTCCGCCGACGTTAATTATTTGCAAGACAATTTCCACGCTGACTTGCACAAACTGAGTCACCAAGTTTGCATCCGTCTTTCGTCCTCCACACAACTTGTACATTTCGCTTGACATGATGGTGGAGTCAGACTTAATCCCAATTCTGACTTCTACCTTCCTTCCTACAGTATCCCCCTTACCCTCTTTATTCATCCTTTCATCCCATTCGAAACTCTCATTAACTTTCGGGTCGTTTTTGAGGAATCGCAAACTCCTTCCTCCACCACGAATTTCCCAGGCTCAAACATGAGCTTTCTCTCCTCTTGTGATTCTTTCCCCATTACGCAACTTGATGGTTATTTCAGGCCTCAGTGAGCAGCTTTCTGCGGTTTTAGATTGGGAAACTGGAGTTTTCTTCATTATTTTCTCGTAACAACGGGTCGTTCACAAATTCGCTGTCTTTGGTAGTAGCATAGTCCTATGGTAGTAGGAAATAGGTATGAATCTATTTTTTTAATATCTAGAAGCACCCTCGCAGCGAACGACTTAAATTACCATAAATTAAAAAATGATCGTTTTTTTTTGTTCCATCACTTTCTCTAGTAGTTTAGGTACTGCACAATACAAGCTACATTTTTTCATGGGTGCTTCTTTTTCTGTCATATTATTTTATTGTATTATGAAACCCTACATACTCATTACCGTGAGAGAAAACGAGCTTGAGCGCAGTATGAGCGTGTGGTCCTCTGTAATTTTCACAGGAGCAACTACGTAGCTTACAGAGAGCATTGAAAAGCATCGGTCTTTGTGCGTTTATATAGCTTAGAAAAACATACTTCTGCCACCATAGCAGTCCTTAAGAAGACGTGCAAGCTCATGCTAATGCGTTCGTATTGTTACCGCTAGCGCTATAAACTTTTCGTTTCCATTTAAAATTAAATTCAAAAATATACCCTTGATCCTTTTCCCCAGGATGCAATCGCGGGCACGTCCAGCATACCAGCAGCATAAATCATCGGCGCTTCCGCTTGCCCTGGGCCGTGCTGCGAGGCCCAATTATTGTTATTGTTATTCTTCTTACTACTAGACGTACCTCGGTTCCATTTCTTCTTGCCCGAATACCACCCAAGGCCTACCGCCCTAGTTAATGCGATTTTCAGTGCTAATCGATACCAGTTTTTACAGTTCAACAGGTTTCTCAGCACCCTTAATACACGCTCTCTTAGCCGACCGATGTTCCCGTTTCCATATCACTTTAGCCGTTATTTTTACAGTTGTCGATGACCACTTAAGACTCACCGAGACTGCTGAACTCTCACTTTAGCCTAAATTTTAAATCTCTCTAACAAATCTAGGATTTCACCTGCCTTCACAAATAGGTGATGTATTGCCCCCCTGAATTTGCCGCTTCATGACCTCCACTGCCTGACCGCCAGTAGACCACCAGCATAATTAATATTACACCAAGAGATTCCGAAACTATGGGGTGGCAGAGAGTCAGGTGGGTGGATGATTAGGAAGTTCGCGGGGACAAGATGGGAGCAGCTGTTACTGGAAAGGGTTAATTTGAGAGATATGGGAGAGGTCGTTCTCCTGCACAGAACGTAGCCAAGCTGCTGATGATGATCAATGCTACTGCAACACTTTGACTGTACATATTAACGCCCGTTAAAGCTGCCCGCTCCTCAAAAAAGAAAGAGAGGAAGAAAGAAAAGCTTGGCAAGAAAAAGCGTGTAAGTTTTCGTGAAATCGGCTTCGGATTACCCTAATGAGCTTATAATAAGTAAGGTTCCGACGGAATGGAATAGAGAAATTGTTTGCTCCTTTCCTGCACCCTCAAGACCAAAGCCATTATACTTTGCAGGTAATTACAACAAACAACTAAAAGAACGAAATGAAGTGAGTACTGTTGCTAAAGAAATTCAGCTTTCTCTGGAGTATAAAATGTTGCCTACTGCATAGCAAAAACTTGAACGCTTCAACGTACCAATCCAACAATACCGCGGTGGTTTGGCATGCATAAAATGACCAACTCCATAAACGCAAAGATAAACGAAAAACAGACGCTCACTGCAACATGTAATGTCTACCAGCTCCTATTAGGACACACCAAATTCACGGCTCTGCCAGCTGGGTCTTTTATTCAACGCATTGACGAG
Source organism: Amblyomma americanum (assembly GCA_030143305.2). Taxonomy (NCBI): domain Eukaryota; kingdom Metazoa; phylum Arthropoda; class Arachnida; order Ixodida; family Ixodidae; genus Amblyomma; species Amblyomma americanum. Next base: position 151,969 of record JARKHS020010413.1, on the reverse strand, counting down.
AACACTAGAAGGTCCTCAACCTGTGATCCCGAGCGTGCTGAGCCGGAAAACAAGCCCAGCTGCTTATACAAGCCTCAGAGCAAAGAATGCGGCTTTCCTACGAACCTGATTTTTTTCAAGCCCCCTTCCCTCCTCTCCATTATCTCCTCCACGCCTACCAACATCGGCCTCACGGCAGTTTCAGACGCTCATCTGCATACTTTATAGATGAAAGCAGGGCTCACCTGGATTCGCGGCATCAGCGAAATTTTGCCTCTCCCTAATACGATGCAAATGTGCTCGGCGTGATGGGGCTGCTATGTATACAATTCCACGCGGTGCACCATTGATTGGTGTTTTATTAAATCCTCTTTCTACTCCGAACCAGCTTCTCCACTCCAGAAACCGTTGAAACCGTTGGGTAGAAGTGCAGATGTGCGCCCTGAGAGCAACAGTGACTCCGCCTGCCCTGCATTTATTTGCCCCATTCCATCCTAAACCGCTTTCTCACGAGGTTCATAAGCATTGGCATGGTCAGTTGCGTCATGGATGAGCGGCCACAAATTTGGATGGCTGCCGGCGTTAAGGCGCTAGGCTAGCTGCGGCAATGTGTAGCTTCTCCAGGAACTAGAAACGAAGATGTTATGCGCACTTATTTTTTTTTCAGCAAGATCTTTATGACGAAGTCTTTTTACTGCGCGTAAACACGATCGCTTTCTGCACATTATACAGAAGTGGAAAACTCGGGCTTGCCATATTTTGTTGAGTGGAAAGAGAGGAATCCCCGTGACCGTGTACACGATCGAGGCGATAGACAAAAATGCTCGTGGTCGCGTGCGCGCTGCGACATTTGTCGTGATGTGAGCTGAAGTGACCTCAGACCGACCGCCCGTAGAGAGGGTAGGAGAGGGAGAGGATTGGGAGAGGATCCTGTGCGGATATCGCTGTCATATTTTAGCCTTAAGACGTGGGGAATACCTTAGCAACTACCGTTTTGCGCATGAAATTTTAACCAACAACAAGGAATTAACGAGCGACCAGGCGAATGAACGTGGGGCCAAGGAAATTAGCTAGTTGGGCAGTTGGCGAGTTGGGGAGTCAGTGAGTGAGTTATTGGATTGAAAGAACAAAATAATTATTCAGTGAGTAAGATGGTGAGTGTGCGACGAAGGTAGTTAGTGAATAAATGAGCGAAAGAGCAAGAAAATTGTTGAATAAGCTAGCGAATGAGGTTTTCAAGTCGTTAGCGTATAATTAATGAGTGAGGGAGAAGGGTACTGATCTGATCTGAGTGAGTGAGTGAGTGAGTGAGTGAGTGAGTGAGTGAGTGAGTGAGTGAGTGAGTGAGTGAGTGAGTGAGTGAGTGAGTGAGTGAGTGAGTGAGTGAGTGAGTGAGTGAGTGAGTGAGTGAGTGAGTGAGTGAGTGAGTGAGTGAGTGAGTGAGTGAGTGAGTGAGTGAGTGAGTGAGTGAGTGAGTGAGTGAGTGAGTGAGTGAGTGAGTGAGTGAGTGAGTGAGTGAGTGAGTGAGTGAGTGAGTGAGTGAGTGAGTGAGTGAGTGAGTGAGTGAGTGAGTGAGTGAGTGAGTGAGTGAGTGAGTGAGTGAGTGAGTGAGTGAGTGAGTGAGTGAGTGAGTGAGTGAGTGAGTGAGTGAGTGAGTGAGTGAGTGAGTGAGTGAGTGAGTGAGTGAGTGAGTGAGTGAGTGAGTGAGTGAGTGAGTGAGTGAGTGAGCGAGCGAGCGAGCATAGCAAGGAGCCAACTTTTAAGCAAGACAACCAAACAAAAAATTAACGATTCCTCCTCCACAAAAGTAAATGAATTTCAGAGTAGTGAGCGAGAAGCGTACAAGCAAGTCTGTGAGCCGCTTCACCTCTCACAGCACCATTTACGGAAAAGAAATGACAGAGCACTCGGTGCAAAGCACGCATGCAGCAGCAGCCGACAGTTAGCTCCGATAATCAGACATATTACGGCACTTGAATTCATCGCTTCTAATTAGGGCTCATGAACTAGGTCGGTGACTTGGAGGGATTAATAAGCCGACCTTGGCTTCCCAAATGAGTCATTTTTGAGAGATAAGGGCAGAGAGAGGGATCCACTCTTTCATCGATGGGCACAAATCAGAGTAAAAACAGGCATCATCAATTAAGCAGAAACCACTCGAGCAGACCAGCTTAGCGTAGAACGCGCGGATTCGGCTGCATGTTTCCTGACAAGATTAATTTACGACCCCCACAGCACCAATACTCGCCGTTTGATCGAGATATCAAAATACTCATTAACTCCTCAAAAATCCCAAAACTCAATATTTTTACATTTACGACTGATCAACGCATCGCAGCGTTGCCAGCCGCAACCATGTGTGATGGTTCATTTAATTTCGCAGCGCGGCTTCGTTGTTTAAAAGCGTTGCTACTCTTCCCTGCTTTGTTCAAGAAGCTTCGCTGGTGCCAGTCCAGCTCCGAGTTGAGGCAGGTTTTTTTTCCTTTTTCTTTGAGCTCACACGTCATTTTAATACGAGTGCCCTGTTAATTAGCCTTAACCTGAAAGCTTCGCGGTATACGATAACTAGTTGGACATAGTTGGTAAGAGCTCAGGACGAGCAATGAGCGTGATAAAATGACGAACACGCCGAGGTCGGAAAAACCGGGCTAGCGCTAATTCACTGTTTGAACACGCTGTACGCTCGTTATGATTCATAAAGATCTTGCCCAACTGTTAGCACTAATGAAGACTATTTCTGTTGCATCGGGTCCTTCTCCTACGGTTAACGTTGGACCCGTAAATGCTTTTCCTTTGGTCCTTGACTGAACTCCTGCATAGTTTCTTTTAATCCGTTCCTTCATGACGAATAAAAAGTGAAATAAGATGCTAAAGAAATACTAAATACTACTCATCCAAAGTACTCTTGGTAAAAGATCCCGAAAGAAATGGTGACTTCTTGACGCTTATAAATATAAAGAATAAAAATGCCTCCGGGCGCTCTCTAGTCTTCGAGTCGATGAAGATGGGAGAAATTAAAGGGCGTGTGTATCGGCGATAATGGGATCCAAGCTAAGTTCGCAGAAACTTTCTCGCTAATTGGTTAGCGCAAATTATGGCGTTCTCTTTCTTCTCGTCCAGCAAAACGTTTGGAGGCTAAGGAGCACGTAAAGCACACACAAAACAAGGAATTCGATGTCTCCCTGAGGACAAACATTAAATAAAACTAAGCTCACGCTGCACTGACTCTTCTATCAGGACTCAAGAGCACACTCGAAGATACAAGGCGCACGCACATGGTCAATTAAGGCTGTAAGCGTCAGTGCATGAATAAAGTTACATTACTGCATGCTTACTGATACCTCGTCGTTTATTCCTGGTGTGTTTTGAAAGAAAACTTTCTTTTGAATCGTTCATGCACATTAAATTGCGTTCTGTTGTTTATCGTGAAGCTTTGTGTTTATCGTGAAGAGCAATTAAAGATCGTACTATTTCTCACTTTGGCCTCATCAAACGCTAGGACACCTTCGATGAAGATGCAATGGGTGCAAATAAATTATGATTGAACTTACTATCGTAAACCTAAGGTTCATCTCAATATAGCTTCGAAATATTTCTCGGCCTTTTCTAATGCGGAAGAAATTTCATGCAAGACAATCGCATTTTTTCAGAGGCTAGGTTAGGTTCAGGTAAATCCATACGTTAGTTCGTTGGTTCGCTGATGTCATTTTTGCAAAGAATGAAAAATTTTGCAGAAAAAAATAAGGTCATGTCATGTGGCTGGAGGTATGCAGATATGCTCATCCTAAGGCTCCACGATGAAACACCAGAATGTATATCTGCATTATGCATCATGCTTACGCCTTAAAATCAGCACTTCCGCAACACAATACTAAACAGAAGTTGCCCTAAAGATGGTGCGGGAGTCCATGGACTATTCATGGGCTCGAACCAAATCCACAAAAGATCAGCCGTGTTCTTTTTCTTTCGTTTATATCTGAACAAGACGTAGCTATTCTTGATTAGTAATCAGCCGAAGAAAAATAACAAAACCAACGAACGTTTAAGCACAAATGGCCGCTTTTGGAACAGAGAGATGCAAATTGTCCCACGTTTCTCAAGCTGAAACCAGCGGGAGCAGTGCGGCTATCTTAACCCCTTCAAAAATGAGATGAATATGCGCGATACAATATTGCGGGAATATATTGCGACCAGCATGAGTTTGGAAGAACGAAATAAGCAAACGACGAAATATTACTGGCCAAACTCAACGGGGGCTAAGAAAATGCTTGAAAAGGTGGTAGGAAGAAGTTCAGAGCTTGTGTGTTTGGGCACGCAACAGAGCTCTCTCTTCTTATGGAGTCAACGACAGCGAGTGTGCAAACTAGAGAGAAAGACGAAAGCTCGCCCTGCCACTGTATATTCAGGCCCACAGAGTTGAGCCCGCAAATAGAAAGAAAAAGCACATGGGGAAAGAAAAGTCACACAGAAAAGAGAAAGCGAGGGGAAAATTTGAATACAAGACGCAAATAAGGAGAACCTCATCTGTCTCCATTTCAGTGCACTGCAGAGCGGCTCTGTCGAATCAGGGGATATGTTTACGGGCGCCGTGTGTGTGCGCCAAAAGCAGATCTGTGGGGAAAGGAAATGGCGCAGTTTCTGTCTCATATATCGTTGGTCAACCGCGCCGTAAGAGAAGAGATAAAGGAGGGAGTGAAAGAAAGAAGAGAGAGGTGTCGTAGTCGCTTTTTTATGGAGGAAAAACGCTAAGGCGCCCGTGTGCTGTGCGATGTCAGTGCACGTTAAAGATCCCCAGGTGGTCGAAATTATTCCGGAGCCCTCCACTACGGCACCTCTTCTTCCTTTATTCTTTCACTCCCTCCTTTATCCCTTTCCTTACGACGCGGTCCAGGTGTCCAACGATGTATGAGACAGATACTGCGTCATTTCCTTTCCCCAAAAACCAATTATTATTATTATTGAAGCCGCCACGCGCTCTCACTAGAGACCCATTTCCTGCCTCTTAACCTCCTCTTTCTCTCTAGGCCTTTAAACTTTTTTTTAAGAGCGTTCGCTCTTACTCATCACGTTTCTCGATTTCTTGTGGTTTGCTACCACCTCCTTTCGACGTGAAAATTTCTGCCTCAGGAATTGAATATGGCGGCCCCCATAGTAAATCGAAATTGCAACCCAGTGGGTGACTTATTGGTGACGTCATTAGTATATTGAATTGGTGACTGATTAGTGACGTCACTGATATATACAATTGGTGATTGATTGGTGACGTCCCTTATAAATGCAAGACGTCAAATTCGTATTTCCATTGGTGCACCTAACTCTAATCTCACTCATATCAATTCTGCTAAAACAAACAGCTAACACTCGTTACTTCAACGTCTTTCAGACGGTGGCGACATCTTTTTTTTTAATCCTCCCCCTCGGTCCTCTCTTCATATAAATCATCCTACAGCGTCGCGCTTGCAAAGCTGCGTGCTGCGTGTACATTAAATTCAGTTTTTTTTTACTGTTGTTCCTGTTCCGAGAAGAAAAAACTGGAAGGGTGCTTAAATTTTAAGAGTGCCTGCATTCTCTCACACATGTGTTTGCAGTGTAGTTACTCACAAAAGGAGGTTGTTTGCACGCCGCTGTAAACGGCCATGGAATGATTTTTTTTCAGCCCAAGCCTAGAAGTGAAGCTCTCATCCGCGTGACAATACAGAAAGAATTAAGAGATATAAAAGGTGTCTAACAATAACTACACTTCCTTTGTTTTTTGCTGCTAACAAGCCGCGTACATCATTTGCGAAAATTATTGAGTTTTAGCTTGAGTTTTCTGTTACTGTAAACAGCATCGGCGGCATTTCCACTGTTTACGAAGTAGAAAAATTTCTACTTATTTATGACTACTCCAGTTGAGCCTATTGGTACGATGGTTGCTAAAAAGACTATTTTCTTAGCTTTCTTTCCTGGCCCCTTTGTTCTGCGTTCCCGGTGATTTCAGCTGGTCCCACCTCCAGCACACGTGCTCTAGATGCGGCAATAAAAGAGGCTCTTCGACGCCGAATGCGGCCAGAGATCACACAAAACGACCGGCCGGCCGACCGCCTTCGCTGACCTTCGTTGTGTTTTGGCTCTTTGCATTCGCCCCAGATGCGAGCGCTCGAGGTTTTCTCGGCGTTCCCGAAAAGATGTCGGTGTTGTTGGTCTTCCCTTGGCTCGTGTTCCCACCCACTTTCGTCGAAGAGGCGAATAAACAAACACCTCGAGCAAGAACACCGGCCCGTGTGTAGGCGGCCGTCTTCCTTTTGTGTAAACACAGTACACAGCGCGCTCTATCTCTGAATCTGTTCTCGCGATAAACACCACAAAAAGCCGCGGCTGAAGCGCCCTCTCATTTTTTTAGCTCTCTTTCCATTCCCTTTTCCCCGATTTGGATACCAAGCTACTATTTGATATCTCCCTTTTTTGGCCTTCGAGCAGTATTGGAGAGCCTCCATAATATGATGGTTCTCCTCCTGTTTTTTTCCGTCTTTATTACTTTCGTCAAGATTCATTCGTTCAGGCCAGTGCTGTTAGATTTTTGTCGAGACAGCACAGTGAATGTAAGACACTAAATGAGCCCAATGACCCCAAAGCCCTCAATTGCCCAAAATTTGGCCAAGGCTCCACAGGACCCAATTATCTTTCAGTAATTTAGTAATTACACTATAAATTTCTGATTAAATCAAGACCACAAAGTTTAAAGAAGTAAGAAACATTCCGCTATGCTTTCTTTTCTTTCGATGCCTCTTGGCTTTCTTCATACACTTGAGATGAAGTAACAGTTGAAAGAAGGGAGTAATTACTAATTAGTACCCGTCAACGCCAAGCCACTCGGCTACGAATGACAATTAAACAGTTTTCACAGAAACCTTGTAGTCGAACAAAAATTGGTACTGGCCCTGGAGTCAAACCCGGGACCACAGCCTGTGCGGGGCAGATGCTCTGCCAACTAGGCTAATTAGGGCGACTATTTTTTTTTATTTGCATGACTCTGCAGGCCTCATATGGTCCAAGCAGACGGTAGGGCAAGGCCCTATTCAAAGTGGTTGCCAGAGAAAAAAAGTGATGCCTTCCTAAGATTCTTACCTGACTGGAGATCCCGGAAGACAAAACAAGCATATCGCAAGCAGGGTTCTACTTTTCAAGACAGAAGATCCAGTGGAAAGTGCTCCATATCCGCAGCGGTAACACACCAGTTACGGCTCTCTGCTGCCGAACACGATGTCTTAAGTTCGACTGCCGGTTGTGGGGGCCGAACTGCGGCAGAATCAAAGGGCAAAAATGCATGCGCGCTGACGTTTTAGCGCGCGTTAACGATCTTCCAAGAGGCCCAAGAAATAATTCATACGGCTTATATGATCGATCTTCGAGCGCAGGTGCGCTTTTAGTGGGAAAACGACGCGAGTTGTTCAAGTTGCGACATTAGTCAATCAGACCCTTTTTACCAGCAAAGGTCTCCACTTTTCTAGCGCTTTCATGACAGGCACTGGACAGTAAGACACCCAGTTGCACTGCATACGACTATTCTTTGTAGCATAAATAAATCTTTAACAAAAATGTGGAAATTCATGCCAGAAAAAAAAAACAAATCTGCATTTTTCTGAAAGAGTGCTCAAGTGTTGGCGGTCATGTTTACAGACTGCGAAGTTTACCTGTAGAAATAACTAAAGCGAAAGTTGTCTAAAAAAAGCATGCAGCTGCTGCAGTAAAGAATTTGTTGAAAATCACGATGGCGCTGGAACAAGATGGGAAAAAATCTTGAAATACGCTTAACAAATTGAGCAAGCTTTTGGAGCCCCCTGAGATAGCAAGGGCTAGAAAAATATTAGGCCAAAATGGAAAAAAATATTGTAACATTTTTTTCTGCTGAAATAGAGCTTTCAAAACTTTCAATAGCTGAATGTAGTGATTTTTTATTTGTGTATTTTTACTTTTTTGCGCCTTGTTAACACCGACTCACTTCAGACACGAGCTTTATATCACAGCATTGTTTACTTTTGAGCCATTTTTCTTTGTTTCACACTGTTGTGCAGGAAATCTTTTCTGAAAGGGCAGCTCTCTTTATTGCAGTGAAGGCGATATATCCTCAGGGAGCTTTACACAGTGGCCGGCCAAGAAGAACCGGACGTTGCTTCCTGAAAAACAAACAGTTTAAGTTTTTTGTTTCCATTCTGTTATTCTGCTCTTTGCCTCACTGGAACCGCCGGAACCACTCAAGCATTGAAAAGTTCCAGCGTCTTCATTTTGCCTTTCGCGGTCCAAACAACACCAAAGTAGAACCCCTTGAGAAACATTGTAACATATATTAAAAAAAGAAAGCTTCGAAGTTTTCTTTAAAGTAGCTAGCGTAAGATCTTGTTCAGCTGCGTGAGCAAGCTGCCTTTCAATTTTTTTTGTTCCGTTAAAGTTCCAGTGTAAAGCCTGACACACTCAGACTTCCTTTTTTTTAGGCCTGTTCATTCCACAGCAGCGTTTGTTCTCCGTAACACTCTTCGGTAAGGGCGTCGACAGGACGGCCACTGGAGCTCAAGTCTTGGTCCCAAGGTCGCTGAAGATGCGTGACACTAATCGGCTTTCTTTTTTACTTTCCGCTCGGGCCGAGCGGACATCGGACACGAAGCCATACAAGCTGAAAGAGGGCTTCTTACTCCCGTTGTATTGCGTAAGTGTGCATGCGTGCACGTGTGTGCGGTGCGCCTTCAAGAAAGAGAAGCTAGTGCCCTCTATGATCCGTGACCTACACTCAACGACGAAATAGCAGGATTTTCTTTTTTTTTTTTGCTTACGGGGCTTGTAACGGGCATGAAATGGGAAGAGAAAACCAAGAAAATTAAACTGCAAAGTACGGGTACCTCAAGAAAAGAATACGCAAATATAGCTGCTGACGGAGCACAAAAGTAACTTAGCAGTTAGAGAGGGCTTTGTTGTGAAGTGGTTTATTCCCGTGTACTGATTTTCGTCTTTAAAACCGGCCAGTGCAAACCTTGGCACCAAGTCCTACGACCGACGTCGTGTGCTAGGCATAAGCACTGATGTCATAGCTGACAGGCACTAACGGTATTAAGGAACAAGAATGAATGGACGAAAGATTCGTTGTATAATCATCATCACCACTGTAATTTATTATTTTTAGTGTCCAATGCTCATGTGGCCACGCATGCAATTTAGACAACAAAAAAGGCAAAAGCCGAAGTCAGACGAATGTGGTTTCGGGAAGTAAAAAAAATCTGAATGCAAATTTAATAGCCCCAATGAAGAAACACAAAAGTCACAAATCAGGTTATGAGTTCGCCGCTACGTCGTGCAGAGCGGCATACGAAATTCAATTTCATTTGTCCAAGCTGGAGACCGGAATCAAGTGGGACGGCTCGCGAAGAAAAATTATATGTGCGTAAAAGCACCCTTGAGTGAACTGCCTCTCTCTTAACTATCTCGCCTTTCTTAACTATCTCGCCTCTATTAACTATCTGTTTCTTGAGAAGAAAACATTCTTTATTCTAGGTGAACGCATCACAAGGAACTCTGTGCGAAAGTCCCCGCTGAGGATCTGAGAAATCATTTTATTTCATATAGAGGTAAGTCATGTCCCGAAGTTCGACCGGTCTCCTTAAGCCGCGCCTGTCACACGACGTCGACGGCAAAAACCTCATTTCAGTAGTTTCAAAGCTGATTTGAGGTATACAAATAAAAGAAAAGCAGATGTCGTTGTCAGAAAACAACAAATAAAGCTGCCTCTACAATTATTTTTATAACAATGTACAGTTCTCTGTTCAAATTATGTGCAAGCAGACCCACTGACGTTACAGGAACTCCAAAGTCGGTATTGCAGAAGAATTAACTCCCTCATTTCAGATGAATTCTTGTATAATTACAGATGACATTACGCATTAGGCTGATCATTTTTACACAAAGGCTAGACTGCGTGGTCACCGCATTAGTGTTTACTTACACTTTTTGACATTAATCCTAGGGTTGGCTTCATGCTCAACATTTTCTATACCTACCCTCTAATTCAAAATGAAAGCCGAAAATATCAGTTATTGATTATGGCCGTCAACAGTTGTTACGGTATATTTTGAGAACGCGTATTTGTTCAGCGTAACGCGTGTCGTCGGGGCTTTCTCTATAAGAGGATTCGGAGTAGAAGCGTCGATGGTGCTAGTCGTGTTAACTTGTTTTCGAGCTTGTCCTCAACAGTTTTCGCTTCACCAGGCCACAGGAGTTAAAGAAGGGCACGCGGTCGCGCTACTGCATTTAATTCGTGGTCGACTGTAATTAACGGTGACATAGATGCCCTAAAACAAGCGGCGTCATCAGAAAGGCGAATGCGAGAGAAGTGACGCACATGCCATCTGCATTTTTCTTTCGGCATTGGTGGCCCCTCACTTAAAGACGAAGTCTGGCTATTGGCGAATAGAAAGCGAGATTTAAGGCAAAAAATTTACAGAAGATTACTTTAGTCGGTAATAAGAAATTTGACGCCTCAGACCTACGAACTTCGAAGAATGGGCGCCTCAGACCTCCGCTTTAAAAACCTGCGCTTTGACAGCCTCTGCTACAAAAGAAGCATACACATTTAACTCACCCTCAGTAATATGTCATCAGAGATTATTGAAAAATTTTTACCGTATGAACGAGCGAAAACCCGCGGAAGCGGTGAAAAGCCACTGAGGACGCTAGAAATTTTTTTTCTCTCAAAAGCAAACACGCAATATTAACACAAAGTGCAGTGTTCGACCTTAATGATGAAATCACAATTACTGTCAACGGGTGCATTACCCTGATGTGAATAATCTTGCTCTCAGGACGGCACGCGCAAGCATTTTGCGCAGGAGACAAATTTTTAATTATGTAGTGCACTAGGCCAGCTCTTACCTGCGAAAGGAAGTAAAAATGCACCGAGCAGAAGAGATCCCCCTTTCCTTGCCTTTTTTTGACCACACTGCTCTTCGAGATTAGACCATATATTCTTCTGTTGCTTCAGTTAGTGCAGTGAACGAAAGAAAGCAGATAATTCGCCCTATCACAACGGCGAGCGAAGCCTCACGCTTGGCTACGTTGATGAGAGCTTGCGACACCACCACCGCCTGCTCCTCCAGTAGTGTCTCGCAGCATTATTAGCCAACTCAAGATGGCGTTTCACGCGCAGCTCGCTTCAATGAAGTCAGTCTATGATGTGCATGTTGCAGAGCCTCTCTATACATATAAGCTTGTCGTCCGGCGGCAATTGCAGGGCACTGAGAGGGACAGAGTTCTTTCGAAATTGGCGACAGCTGCGTGCAATCCGGCGAGCGAAACCTCGAAGGAGCCATCCGGCTTTAGAGAAGGACGATAAGATCGGGATAAAACAAAAACACTGCCACATTCTTTCGCCATTTGAGGAGGTCAGTTTTCTATCGAAGCATTGCAAAACGGTGTTCATTAATATAATTTTGCATAAAATCTTCGACATCACAAAGTGCTTCCTCATTCTCGCTGATCTGCCTGCTGAATTTTATTTTTAGAGAAGGATCTGTAGTAACCAATTATTTTAGTTTTTCTAGATACGATTTAAAAAAATGATCGCTACATTGTCAGAGCCGCGGGCCTCTATTGTTTTGATATAGTCAGTGCGAAGTGAAAAATTAAAATATAGGTAGAATAAAACATTACTCCGACTCCCACAAGTAGAAATGGGGCTTAATCTTCTCCTTTCTGCTCGTAATTTTTTTTAGAACAGCCCCTTTGTTTCATTTTATTTTACAGCGATACGAACAAAACAATGCACAAGCGGCTATTGACCCACCTTTCATTTGTCTGCTCAAATCTAAGTGAAGAATAAAAAAACAACAAACCAGCATAAAAAAAGCGAGAGAAAGGATTTTAGGAGTAAAGCCTAGAGCTGCAAACTTCAGATGGTAGTGCCTTTTTCTTCCTTCTGAGCGTCGCTCTTTTCTTCGTGTTGCCTACCTTTTTCCCCGGCCTCTAATTCTTTTCGCAATTTTTTTCTTCCTCTTATTTTAAGCAAACTACTGCTCGGGGGCATCGTTAGAAAGAAAACTCTGTGAACGCAACCAGAAGCACAAGCCCCCCCCCCCCCCCCCCCACCCCGCCCCCCTCCCCCCCCCCCCCCTCAAAAAAAAGAACAAATTAAGCCGGAAGGTGCAAGACTAGGAGGTGCTGAAGGCTTTGCTGCAAAAAAAAAAAAAAACGGTAGTAGTGAAGGGGAAAGGGGGAGAGAAAGGGGACTTGTCCATATTTTTCCGACGATGGAAGGACTTGCACGTGGCAACTGCGCAAACTTCGCCACCGGCTCTGGAAGAAAATAAGCGTGCAAAAAAACATTGAAAGCAACAAACCCATACACATAGGGAGAGGGTTGCTCTTTTCTGTTGCTTGTTTTTTGCGTTTGTTTTTCCTCTTTTTTTTTCGAAATTGTGGGTCGTTCCTCGCGCCACCCGTGGATCGTATACTTTATTTCTGCTTCTATTGGCTCCATGAGCTATTTCTGTTCGTCCCCCGGCTGCTCTTGACACAAATACTCGCTTACTTCTTCAGTTTAGGTCGGACCTTTCCGTTTAACAAAGGAGAAGGAAGAAAACAGTACGATGAACACAAAGGCATGGACAAGCGTCTTTCTAACAGCTCGGCTCTGTAAGTTGGCATAACGACAAGCAAGTAGCTGTCCGGCCAAAGCAACGCCGTCTACTTCTTGCGTCACATCAGAAACAGCGCCGCGCTATTTCAGCGTCGGAACAGAGCAGTAGTCCGGGTCAACGGCTCCGCAAGCGTTGCGCGCACTTAGGTACGAGGCGGCCATGGTAGGTGCAGCTGCAATCTCACTTTGCCGCTACTGCGTAGCGCAGCTGTTCTGTGTTGTCTATTACGCTGTAAGTCCTTGCGCAAATTTTCTACATCTGCAAAAAAGAGTGGCAAGTGACACTGTCAAACGCCAGCCTCTCCAGAGATGCTCATGTCAGTAAGAAAATCGAAGCTTGCGTGACGCTCTGTCAGATTCCTTGTGCGATGTTTTTTTAAATGCACGCGGTACAAAGCAAAAGTGAGCAGTGTAGGTGGGAACAGTTATATGAGTTTAACACATGCGCTGCTCGGGTATTCCAACACTCCTGCCCTTTCTGGAGAACAAGTAAAAAGACACATGGACGCCTAAGCGTTTCGCCTTCATTGAAACGCAGCCGCCGCGGTCGCGTTCGAACCCGGGAACTCCGGATCAGTAGCCTTGCGTCCTAACCACTGAGCCACCGCGCCAGGTAGACTCCGTTAGTTACGCTTCAGAAACAAAACCCGTTACTAATGCTTGAGAAACAAAACAAACCACAGAGAAAATAACACGTGACAGCCACAGTTTAGAAACGCTTAGCGAGTTCACGTTGCTTCTCCTAACGTCAAATTCACTTGTTGTGTTCGCATTCGCTATGCAAAATATTTCGGCAGCGAGCACATCGGTACGCCACACCTTTTTAGCACCATAATGAGCTAAGAATGCTGCTGATTCGATCGCAACCTTCAACTCTATTTTTTTAACTTCCAAAGTGTGTACGCAGTTAACGTGCCTTCTTTCATACCTCAAGATAAATAGGAAAAAATGAGAGCAGCAACTGTATACAAAGCGCGCAGTGGTTTCGAGTTCTCAAAGAACTTATCTCGACGGTTCATTAAGGCTGCGAACTGGGCGAGTTGGTACTGATTCATATTTGAACAGCGCAATAAAACAGCACACAACGAAGAATGGACACCACAGCGCATGTGGTGTCCATTCTTCGTTGTGTGCCGTTGTCTTATTGCGCTGTTCAAATATGAATCTAGATGGTTGTTTCAAACAGCAGTACCTACGCACTCTGCACATCAGCTGTTTATTTTAATATATTATCTCCGCTCATTGATCGTGTAGCCAGAACTATTCCTAAAAAGAACTGTCTGTGTCTTTGTCCACTGCCGTCAGAAACAAACGCTATCTAAAAAAAAGATGAACACTAAACGTCACCAAAGAGCTAAACACTCACAGTCGGAGAGCAAAGCGCACATTCCGCTGGTCCGGCTTTCAAGGGCGCCGGTGCGTGTCGTTAAATGAGCTCCCTTTTTAATCGCGCTTCTAAGCTGAGCCGCCTGTTTCTTTTACGCGTAGCCTTTTTTATTCGCTTCATGTTCCTAACGACGAACTCGACGATCGCCTTTATCCGCTCACTATTTGCCTTAGCTTTAGCAGTGTTTTTTTTTCCTATTCTACTTCAGATATATAAGAAGAGGCGTTGTGGGGTTCCTAATGTCCCTGTCGTCTGACAAATCGCTCAGAAGTCTGCACGTCTTGGCGGCCACTCTCGTAATAGAAGTGGACTTTCACTTCCTACGTGGTCGACTGTACAGTGCGCGCAACACCATCTTTTCATCCTGGGTGATAGTCGTTGATGACTCACATTGGAATTATTAGTTGTTGTGTTTAGTGCATGCGACAAAGAAGCAAAGTTGCGAACAGTCATACCCGAACCACTCCCCCACACAGAGTAGCAAGTCAGAATTTAAACGCCGGCTGAATTATGTTTTTTTGATTAAAGAGCTTCTCTCTCTGTCTCTCCCTCTGGCGCATTTCGGGTGTCCGCCGATATATGTGAGACAGTTACTGCGTCATTTCCTTTCCTGGAAAAACAAGTTTCATTTTTTCCTCTCTTCTTATTAGCGAGTAGCAGAATAGACGCGAACTTTGCACCTTCGACGTAAAGGTATGGTCGAACTGCCTTTGAGATAGAGGGTCTATTTGAAAGAAAGAGAGAAAGGAAAAAAGTGAAAGAAAGAAAGAAAGAGAGAAGAGAAGGAAGGAAGGAAGGAAGGAAGGAAGGAAGGAAGGAAGGAAGGAAGGAAGGAAGGAAGGAAGGAAGGAAGGAAGGAAGGAAGGAGAGGAAGGAAGGAAGGAAAGAGAAGGAAGGAAGGAAGGAGAGGAAGGAAAGAAAGAAAGAAAGAAAGAAAGAAAGAAAGAAAGAAAGAAAGAAAGAAAGAAAGAAAGAAAGAAAGAAAGAAAGAAAGAAAGAAAGAAAGAAAGAAAGAAAGAAAGAAAGACGTCCATATGTATTCGTTTCACCCTGCGCCGATCAGCGAGCTACGTTTCCCCTCACAAACACTTATAGTGCGGTGGTGCATCTTTTACAGGAGACCAAAAAGTACATTTTGGCAGTAGTGGAGGGCTCCGGAATAATTTCGACTACCAGGGGATCTTTAATGTGCGATGTCAGTGCACGTTAAAGATCCCCGGGTGGTCGCAATTATTCGGGAGCCCTCCACTATGGCACCTCTTTCTCCCTTTCTTCTTTCACTCCCTCCTTTATCCCTTCCTTTACGGCGCGATTCAGGTGTCCGATATATGACAGATACTGCGCCATTTCCTTTCCCCAAAAACCAATTATTATTATTATTTATTGTGTTAAATTCGCGACCTTCATCGTGGCAACCATAATAGCCAACACTTCTAGAGCACCAGCACAAGCGATAAGAAAAAAATAAATTGAGGAAAGAGCAAAAGATTTCAATTCAATATCAGTGTCTTGTTTTTCACGTGCCTCAATTTGGACTTTTTCTTTCGAACCGATGAAAAACATCATGCCACTCCGCCGAGCCCTTGTCGCAGATGTTTCACTTTCATTCAGAGAACCTAAGTCAATTGATGCAAAGTCTGCGCACGACGACTCAATCCAGACTACGGCATCGATCATGGTAATTTGAAAGCTAGAAAGTGTTGTTTTATAAAATAACGCCTTTTTGTTGTTAGTTTTCAGGGGGAGTTAACAAACCCCAAGGGTCGAAACGAATCTGAAGCTCCAAACTAAGGCGTCAATAATGGCCCGAGTTATTTCCGGCCTGTAAAGCCATCATTTTAAAGTGTATATCTTAAACACATCAAGCCGCGTTAAAGAGTTTAACATCAGGCAGTGTCAGCGCGACCCGTAGCCGTGAGGAAGCCTCGGCAAGTTTCTAGCATCAGGGTAAATTATAATTTACAAATCAGACCGCAATAACTGCGACCAGCGTGCGGCCAAACGCCCATGTGATTTGCCCCGGCTATGAATGAACGAATTTCACTCCAGCAACAGCACAATCATCCCGCATTAGGCATACTTCACAACAAAAGTGCTCATTTTTCCCCTGCGCAGTCGTACTTAACAAAGAGCGTAGCGAGTATAATCAAACCGCAGCTCGGTGTACCATTGCGCGCAACTCAGTTCAGCCTTACGACAGTTCTAGATTGTATAAAGTTTCTAAAGTTAAGTAAACATAACACTTTCGCTATTTTGATTTTTTTATTTTTCAAACCACAGGTAAAAAGTAACAGGTGGAATCAGCAAGAATTTCAATTTCTCTCCTGGGCACAACGACGTTTTTGTAAGCACACGTGAAGGAGACATGCAAATCTTTTCGTAACATCTATTTCCGAAGAGCGGCTGTTGAAACCAGTCGAATAAAAAAAATCAACTGAAATTGCTTTGATACTGCCATTGCATTTAGTCTGCGTCTTATCCAGGTCTCGACTCACCGTTGTGCACGCTCGCGAAACGAATGGCGAAATTGCAACCGGCAATCTATAGCCACCGGTTCCCAAAGGCAATCCCTCGAAGTTCGTGACCCCAATGCAACTCTGCTCCTGGGGCGGTGTTCGTCGAACGTTCCAATAGCAAAAGAATTCGCCTTCCCATATGTTACCAACCACGCCATTTGACTGTGCTGCGATTGGGACGGAAAATCATCTAGGCAATTTACGTTGCGTAGAGGGCTATAGATCTTTGCTTAACAGGGATAGCATCAATATCACGTTGTACGTTGCGCAGACAGCTATAGATTATTATTTTTGTTCTTCTATGAAACACACTAATCTTACGTTTATTTCGTTCGTCGAATTTTATCTAGTACCTTCCAGCATTTCTTGTACAATTCTTTTTCATTTTATTTTATCACCACCCTATAATGATTGGTGTTTCAGTTATAATGCGAAGTGTCCAAATGTGAATAATTTTCATGTCTGCTGACCGAACGGCATGCGGGAAAAGAACGTTTCTGCAGTTATGTCAGTAAACAGTATTGCATGTTTGCAAAAGAAAGTTCAAAATGTTGAGTGATGGATCATTTTTCATTTTTTTCTATTTCCTCTAAGCAGCCTACAAATTTCTGTGCACCTTTATCGTCTTCAGACAACCAGAAATCCTCCAACCGGCCAAATTTAGTTACACTGCAATCATTCTGTTCTTAAGAAATCTAGCAATATTTTTATATTTGCGCCGTGAAGAGACCTTAAGTGATGAAAGACATTCATCTGACATTATTAAAGCCTTTGCTTAACAGGGATAGCTTAAATATAACCTTGGTGTGTCCCCACTTCATCCTAGTTACTACAACATGGTGGCGATAACAAAGGCGTCATTTTTTTTCTTCACGTGCACAGGTTTTATCGCTGACAGCATGACGTCACAAAAACAAACTACACATGAACGCCCAGATATCAAGAAAAAAAAGCGCGAGCAATGATCGTTAGAAAGGTGGGCACCAGATATAACGACGGATAATAAATGACACAGGCGGAAAAAAAGAAATTTCAGTGACTGGAAACATCGGGGCATAACTATAATTTATTTATTGCTCCCTCGCTCTTACATGTATTTAATATGGACAGGGTCCAACCCCACCCACCCACACACGCGGGTTTCCTAACGACGTGCGACACGCACCTTCTCGATTCAATCTTGTTTCCTTTCTTTATTTCTCCTTTGATCAGCGCAGACAGACGGCAGCTATTTTTAGGTCCAGCTTGGGCTTCGCGTTGCCCTGAATGGAAGTTGGGATTTGGGGAGAGGTAAAGGAAGAAGGGAAGGGTGGGAGCTGAGAGGAGTCCAGTAGGCCACTGATCGGTGTCTGGGGTGATTCGGCGGTAATCACGAATCGGGCTGATGGCAAGATGGCTCGGTTCACACCACGCTTGCGCAATTTCGTCGGCCGTAAATTTACAGCCACACTCGGCCGTGTTCGTCATGCCGTAGGCGAACGCGTGGAGGAGAGGAAGCATTCGCTTTTGTTCTTGAGACGGTGGGTTGGATAAATGCTTGCTGACAAGTTAGGAGAAAATGAGGCAGAACGAAGAGAACGTCTTCACAATGACGTAAATGCAGCCTCTGATTATTTCACTCTAAATAATGTGATAGCATTAAGTCCACAAAAATGGCGGTGTGTGTCACAAAATGCGCTGATTGGTCGCGTGACCTTGGGGCGTCATTATAACCTGCCTTGACTGACCACCCTTATCGGTTGATAGAGGTCTTGGGAACTTGAGATGTCATGACAAGCTGTTCATCGTGGCAGGTGGCAACCCGGCCATCGGACTGTGAGTAACCTACTGGCCGTTGCAGGTGGCAAATATAATGATTGGTCGAGAGAGGTGACCAAACCTTGCGGCGCCTTCAGGACCTGTCGACCAGGCTGTAATATATGCTAATGTCGGCACCGTTAAGGCCTAGCGGACACCTGCTACTGCAGCTAGCATTCCGAATATGGCGGTTGACGGACCGATGGTAACTGGTGATGCAAAGTAACTGACGTAAACACGCACAGAAGAGTAAAAAGAAACTGCGACAAATGTGATATTTAATGCTGTCGCTTTCAGCTCTTAAGGTGACTTAAGGGTGTCCATAGCTTTTTTAAGTGTGGAATTTGTTTGGCTCTAACTCAAAGCGCTATTTTTTGGAAGTTCACCTCCAGACTTGGACCATTACGTGACCAACCGTCACTCTTAAATACGCAAAAATAATAACCTGAAAAGTTTTCGACTTGTTTCGGGAGGTGACCACGTTCACCAAAATGACTTGAATCAAGCGTAGTATAACAGAGTTAGCAAAAGTGCGCAAGCCGGGCTCGATTCTTCTGCTTGCCAGAGTGGTAATTTTCGCCTTACAATTGTACTGAATTTTGGCGTAGCACCAGTTTGATTCGATATAACGTGTCGGTGTTCGGATTTTTCTTTTTAATGTGGGGCACGTAATAGCAACCCCTTAATTATACGACAGCACAATAATATTTCTTGTTGTTTTTTTTTGCAGCACAAAAGTTATACGGTAAATGTCCTTATTTCATTTCGTCTTTATACCTGAAGTTTTTTTTTTATTTCAGACACCTATTCTGCTCAAACACAACCATCATTTTCCAACAATCTTACAAGCAGTCGCTTCAGTTTATTTTTTTACCATAAGCCAATTCATTGCAGAAGTGTACCGCGAATTTCGCAAGCAATTTAAAGCAATATAAATTGTTGAGATAAATGTCTGAATGCACTTTAGTGCAGCAGCGCTTTCTTTCTTTTTCTTTGACCAGCAGATCAACCCTGAGCTCTCCCCTCAAATATAGAAGCAGTGAAGCAGTGATGACGCAACAAATGATCTAATATGTTAGCGTTGCAACCATGAAAACAATCCTTGCGAATCCTGTCCTCTGGGACTCCACAGACATTACACAGTTCTGCTATGCAAACTCTCCTATTAACTACTATTAACTCCCCCATTCCCTCTCCTGAGTGCACAAATGAAGCACCATAACCTCACCATGAGTGAAAGGAAAACAGATGACGGTGCATTTGTGCGGGAAATCAAGAGCTAACGTAATTCGCGAGCAATCTAACTGCTTGCATCGCCATAACACAGCACTGCACGCTTTTTGCTTCTAAGAAAACTCCGCGGCAGAGAAAAGACAAGAAAAGAATGGATACCCTGTCGATAGTTCGAGCAGCCTTGGTGACGTCAGAGGGCATTTGTCCCAACCAATTAGCGGTCGGGACAAAGCCGTGCGGGAGTACCCCCCCCCCCCTATTCCCTATACTGGGATCAAGGCCCACATCGATAGCAAGGAACCGGCAGCCCAGTGACCTTGGGTTAAGCCGTGCCGCAAGCCGCAAAGGAGTGCCCGAGAAAATCCTATTTAGGCATGGGAAACAGATGAACCGGCAGAGAATCTGTCTTACGCACGACCGCGAGTCCAGATTTATGACCGCCACGACTGGACTCGAACGAACGTAGCGGGGAGACGATAGCGGTTAGCGAAGGGACCGTACACATCTAATCCCGTCTCCAGGGGCGTGTTCGCAGATACCCCATATGCGCGTAACGACAAAATGTCTTCAAGCATAATCGCTGCGGAACCTGGGTGAATGCTTTGTTAAATCTGCACTATCCACCAATGTTGCCTTCGTTAGCTGCATTACCCTTGTGTGCTTCTTTTTTCTTAGATTTTGTTCATTGCACTGCATTTACAGCCTTGAGTGCTTCTTTGCCTAATATTACATCCTAATCTTTAAGTTTTTAGCGCACCTGAAATCTGAGAGATAAGCATGCGGCCAATTAACAACGGTTATCACTTCGTCTATTTTGTGCACCTAGTTTAGTTGTGCGCAGACCAAATCGAAAGCATCGACGCAACTCGAATGCACAATGAGAGTAAAAATGTTTTAACCAACAAATATCCCTCCGATTTTTTCCACAACATTTTTTCAGAAATTCACGCACGGGGAATTGTGCGGCACTAGATGGAAGTCGGAAATTCGCGCCCCTGTTTAATTCACGAAGTTTTCTTAAAATTACGACAAACATTTCGATCGTAAAGCGCTCGCTTCTGAGCACACGTTCACAAGAACTTTGTGTGTAAGCTTCATGTAGTATTCAATACACGACGCGCAAAGTTACATTGCTAATTGGTGGTACTGGACATAAAAAACTAAACGTGCAACAAAATATTCAATTATCGAAAACAGCTGCTTTTCACCTATGCTTATAATTGCGGCCTCCGATGCAAGAAGTGCAAGCCGTGATTTCTCGTTCACCAGCAGAACGTACAAACGCAGAAACAAAAACAACGAGAAACAAAACGAAACAGCGATGCCAGGGAGAGAACAAGACACAAAATAAAAATAAATAAAAACAGCTATAGCATAAGTAAAAGGCGGTACGGGGTACGCCCAACCACTGTTTTTTTCCCTATTTCGGTCAGAAAGTCCGTACGGCAACCAATGCCCCCCACGCCCCTATTCCTTACGCTGCGACCAGAATACAAGGAAAACAAAATAATATAAATAAAAATACAGGCTTGCACCTAATACCAACAACCCCTGTGTACATCAGCACTGGCCAGGTCAGCCGGCGGTTCCGGCGTCGGCGGGTTCGGTTCTTAATCTCAAAGTCGTTCGGCCTCTGCCGTTACTTTCAAAGCGCCAATCGCGAGCGGCGCCATTTTCTTTCCCTTCTCGTTCGCTCTCTCTCTCTTTTCTCTTCTCTTCCACCAACCGATGGCGGCTGCTTAGTTTCTGCTCGTTTTTCGGCGACGTGATCGTCTCCTCTTTCTTTTTTCTCTCTTTGTTCCACTCTTTCTTTTCCACCTCCGCTCTTTCGTTCTCGCTTGCTGTAAAGCCATGCCCCCACCTTTCGGCGTTGCTCGATAAATGTGATTGCACAACGCCCCGTACATCCGCCCGACAGCGAAAGCGGCTGGTCGGGGCTCCGGCGGCCTGCGGTGAAGCGGAAAGTGCCCTGCCACCCACGCATATCAATCGCGGAGCTAAGTCAATTAAGTGTTCGCCCAATTACGATTCTTTCTCCCGGTTTATCACCGCTTTGCCCTGACGGTCGAGCTTGAGGGAAACTTGTCTTTTCGTCAACCCGTCCTGTTTTAATTACAGCGTGGATCAACTATTTCGCAGGATTTGTCAAGCGGTTCGAAAAACTCGGCTTGTCAAACCGCCTCATTTCAGGCTCCTGAGCCTTCTAATGATGGCCCAATTACTGGAACGGGCTATAGGCACGTTACATAGCCACCAGAGCCGTGATAGGTGTCACGCGAGAGGTTTGTTTAAATCAGTTGGCGACGAAAATACTTGTTGAGAAAAAACATACACGTAGCCAATTATAAATGTGAAAAAAGAAGATAGTAAACTTGCTTACGCCGCAAACGAAATCAATTCCAATCCTGCGCCTCCGTTCTTGAAGTACTGTGCGATATTTAAGACCAAGCTGATTTTATAGACAACGTGTCACGATGTCGCCAATGTGAGTCTAATCTAACGCGCGCACTTGTGAGCATGGGCCACACGCGCGGGTGCTCAACGCTCAAAGGGGCACGCGTTGAATTTGTCTCAGTGTGGAACCCAACCTGCTCCACACGAGAGCGTGGCACAATCTGGCACAACGGAGCCTCCAATCTGATCAGACTCTAGAAACCAAAACAAGGTGATAAAAGTTAAATAAATACGAGATAAATGTAACCATTACTAGAGAGTAGTACTGTGACACTCAAGAGCGCATTTTATTCATAAGAGAAAGGTGACTGCCTCCAAGCGGATTGTCCGCTCGGTTTCCGCGCCAGTGCGGGCCGCATATTTGTGCACTGCGGAAGATGGCACTGACGGGGCGAATACATTCCCAGAGTTCTCTGCCGTAGTTTGTGCTCCCGAATAAGGAGGCCACCTATTCTCTGGGGATATCGGGACAGCAGGCAACGCCGGCAAAATAAATGCAGGGGCGGAAGCTACCGGTAAAGGGTTAGGGAAAAGAGGGAGCGGTGAGTATGGTAAAGTGGTGCGCTGCGGCGTTGGTGCTGGTGAAAGCGCTTCGGAGTGCATGTGCCTGATTTATTCAAAAACTTAAAGTGCTTCCCCACATCATTTCTAGATTCCTTCTCTTCACGAAGAGAGAAGCGTCGCCCGTTTTTCAAGCGCACTTTTGTTTTGATCCAAACCGCTGTCTACGACTTCCTGTTTATATATATATATATATATATATATATATATATATATATATATATATATATATATATATATATATATATATATATATATATATATATATATATATATATATGTATATATATATATATATATATATATTATATATATATATATATATATATATATATATATATATATATATATATATATATATATATATATATATATATATATATATATATATAATGCCAGGCTGCATAGAAGAAATGAACACAAATCAAAGGTTCGACTAGAAGTGCTGCGCGAGTGCCGCGACAGATTCGTGCGCAAATTATACAAAATTAGAAGCACTGGCCTGCGGAAACCGGCCTGGGGATGCCAGAACTAATTAGAAAAAAATTCTAAGCACGACGACAAGAAAAAGAAAGGATAACATAATATTCTCTCGCAGAAAGAAAGAAACAACTGATGGTATTTTGTACTTGAATGTTTCGAGATGTCTCGTTCCTGAAAACATCGAGTGAGAATCCTGCACAAGTGTCGTTCCTTTGGCTGTGCGAACCTAAGCATTCACTTCACTCCTAGCAGTTTCATAGAAATTCATTAAATGCGACAAACCTGCACGTCATCATCATACAATGTCTGCAAGCAGCAACAAATGACACCAGGATTGGCAAGGAGGCTTAAGATTTTTCATGACTGCTTCGTGCTTTATTAAGAAAATAAAAACCATAATCAGGCATTTTCTAAACCTAGTTTTGGATAATGATACGGGGCATAAAGAATCCTGATGCCTGGCTGAGTCTGCGCCTACAAAGTTCAACAACAAGCGCTTAAGTAGTAGAGTCACACACGTCCGTGCAGAATGAAAACTAGGGCCGTGTTTCGCACAGATTATTGTGCCGGACCATACCTTTGCTCAAACAGGCAGTTTCGTGTTGTACTGTCAAGGTTCATAGCAAATCAGACATGTCGCTCGCCGACTCGATATCAAAGACAGGAATGGTCCATGGCAGAATCGAAAAAAATAGAGAAAATAATCCTGAGAAAATTGGTCTCCAACATACTTCTTTTCTAGAACTGGACAACTATACTGCACCGCAGTTATTAATGTGCTGCTCATTTCCGTGTGATGTGCTGCTAAACGTGTCGCAGATCTTCCCACTCCACAGATATCATCTGTAGAACGTATCATGTCATGTGCTAGAGGGAACTGCGCAAGCAAGAATGCATAGCTTCTCCGCATGGAGGAACTAAGCATTCTTTTGGGTTTTTGGGCGTTACGCCACGAGAGGATGATTGTTTATCTATATTTGGGCACCCTGAAAAATAAATCAAAGTGCTATTTTGGCGTTTACAAATAAACGCGGGAGAGAAAAACGTTCTGACTTACCGTCTAGGCGCAGGCTGCATGGTCTAAGTAAACGTCATCTCTTTTAAGCTTTGCGTATATCTTGGACTACGTTTTTTGTGCTTTGCATTTTTTTTCACGCAGCCCATTTTTCCTGCCTCGCCAGACCACGTGACCAGCCCAAGCTTTCATCTTGCTAACCGCTTCTTTCATTATCTTTCGCCATTTTCTTCGACCGACTGTTCTTTTTTTACCGCGCAACGTCATTTAATTGCGCCCATCAAGTAACGTGCCTTTTCCCCCAAAAACTTTCTCATCTCAAGACGGGAAGCGCGCGCGCAGGGCCGGATTACATTCCCCAAAACGGGGGCGCAACAGCGCACCCAGTGACGACGGCCGACTCTACTCTGACGCGCACCAGCGATTCGCTTGCTCCCCTCCCCTCTTTTTATTTGGTCCTTTTTCCTTCGTCCGCCTCCGACATTCTCGTGGGGAATTGTGCGTGCGCAGTTTGTTCGATGTAAGCAGCACAGCGCCTGAGTGAAAGCCAATGGCACAGTCCCAAGAAGGCATTGTGGTTAATGCCTTTAGCCTAATGACCGAGCTTGAAAGGGCCGTCCCCATCTCGTTACGTCCTATCCCGCCGCCGACTCGCTGCTGCCTCCTCGCCTCATCTGCCCTCCGGTTAGATTAGAGCGCGCTGCGCTTGCGTGCTTTCACTTGTCGCACAACGGCCATCTAGCGACGCAACAGAGAGACAACTTCGGTGAGGAAACGCGACAAATTCACAAAATACACTTGTGAAAATTTGAACCCAAATGATGCTGAAATGCTTTCACACCTATTGACTGCGCTTCGCGACTAGTGACGTATTACCGATCCTTTTCTCCGATCTTGCTACTCTCGTTCGTACGGGAGCTACCGTAGAAGCCCGTATGTTGTTGTTGTTGTTGTTGTTGTTGTTGTTGTTGTTGTTGTTGTTGTTGTTGTTGTTGTTGTTGTTGTTGTTGTTGTTGTTGTTGTTGTTGTTGTTGTTGTTGTTGCTGTTGTTGTTGTTGTTGTTGTTGTTGTTGTTGTTGTGATGATGATGATAGATGATGATGATGATGATGATGATGATGATGATGATGATGATGATGATGATGATGATGATGATGATGTCCTCCAGGCTTAATGGTACATACCCAGTACGGGGGATTGGACATGGTGCATTGCGGATACAAACGCACTCATTGACAAGGAGTGGAGTATTTGGATAATTTTTTTGTCTTAGACTAGTATTTGTACAAATAATTTTAAAAAACTTCAACTTCATCTGAAAAGAAAAACCTTTGAATTCTCGTTCTAGCAGAGGAATCTACCTCATGTAATTATATAGTCGTGAATATAATCGCACACTGGTTTGAGGGCATATCCCTTGGCACTTGTTCTGAGGCTAGCTTCTTTTTCTTCCTCCTCAGCTTTCTTTTCTTCCAACCTCACTTCGGTAACACGGCTGCCTATGCGGCCATGTGCGGAATGCACGCTGTACACTGCCGCGTATACAGAGTACTTTATGAAGGACATGGGTGCACTGTATTTTTATCCCGGTGATCTTGAACCGAATCTAAGTGATGTTGGGTTGACACTGTTGTGCAGGCCTCGGGCCGGAATTGCTGTATAGGAGGGCTTTATTGTTACACAGGTGATCTTGGCGAGATATTGTTATACGAGTGAGCTTAGACCGATATTGTTCCATAGGTGAGCTTTACTGTTATATAGCTTATCTTGGTCCGGAATCGTAGTATAGGTTCGATATACTGTTATACAGGTGATGTTCAACCGACACTGTCATAAAAGTAATCTTGGACCAAAGTCGCTGCTTTGGGGAGCTTTACTATTATACAGGTGATCTTGGACCGGTATTGTAGAGAAGGTGAGATTTATTTCTTTATAGTCGCTGTTGAACTGACATTGTCATAAATGTATTCTTGAAACGGAATTGTTGTTTAGGTGAGCTTTACTGTCACACATGTGATCTTGGATCAGGATTGTTGCACAGGTGAGCTCTGTTATAATACAGGTGAGTTTCAGTGTGGGAGCGCAAGTGTTGCCTCGAAAATATGGCGTAGGAACATCCGTAGACTGCATTTCTGCACAAAGAAGAAAAGCCGTGAGATCAAGGCAGGATAAAGAAAAACCATCGCCCTTGAGCCGGTTCCCTAAAAATACGAAGACCCGATTTCCTGCAGTCTCTGGTAGTTTAAATTGCCGAGTATAATGAAAGAACACAGTTGAAGATCCGCTGGGGGGAAGGAATCTTCACCAGTGGGAATCGAGTTAATAGAGGTCAAACCGCAGCTGTTGATGGCACTTCAACTATAGATTATGACGTTTTATTTGTTTACTTATATCATTGCAACTGCTACAAGTGAGTCGAGGATAAAAAAAATGCAGTTCATAACTAGACGACAAAGAGATACATCAACCTCTCTTGCCTGAGAGAAATGAGAACACGCAAGCCCCGTCGATCTTTTCACAGCAAGCAAGAGAATCCAACTAGAAGAGAAAACAAAGCACACTATCGAACGAGGCACGGGGATGAAAAGTGAGCGCCCAATGGTCGTGGGCGCTCCGAGCTGTGGCCACAATGTCAGCCGTAAAATGTCAGCAGCCCAAAAGAAGAACGCCGCGTCACATCCGGTGTCAGATGGAGTCGAACCTAATCGGAAAGTCTACTCGCCGCCATAGTTGGTAGTACAGTTTTTTTCTTTTTAAATTTCTTCTCTCTTTAATAGTTCTCTAGCCTTGCATTCCCCACTGGCGCTGATGGGGGGGGGGGGGGGGGCGCAGAAGAATGGTACTTAAGTCAAAGAAAAATTGACCTTCGTAGAAAAATGTGCCTTTTTTCATGTACGTTCAGTGCACTCTTGCCATTAAATAACAAAAATATAAAACAAGTGTTTTTTGGGAAAGCATGCGCCCTATTTTTGTTCTTTTTAAGATAACTGGACTCGTAAGAATCATCTTACACCTGGACTTGTATTCTACACAGTCTCTTAGAGCCGTGTAAGGTGTAGCGTTAATTTCCTGCCGGAAGCGTGTTTTTGTCGTTTTTCGATGTACTTCGAATTCACATCTCTAAAAATAGCTACGGCTACGAGTGCCACGAAAGAAAAACATAGAGCAGCAACTCTTTTCTCGTCTTTTAATGCACAGCTCTTTTTTTTTTGTCGTCTTCGTCATTACATTAAATCTGTTCTATGGAGGACGCGCCACCTTGAAAAAGAATGCTTGATTTGGTCCGTTCATACGTTCACTTATGCTCGCCTCTATCAATGTGCGACCGTGATATTGCTTCTTATAGTTGAAGGCCTAGAGAGTCAACAAGCTTGTTAACAATTGCTGCTTCAATCGAATGTTTATCAGCAGCCACTCTTCTCAATGTGAACACTTGGGCTGGCAGGTACTTTACCATCGTGTCCTTTGAGTCCTAACAGGACGCGAAAACGAATATAAAAGCTATGCGTCTGTGTGCTCTCTCATTGGGCCCACGTGTCTTCAGTGCTGTAAACAGCACGACACAACACTACTGACGTTGTGTCTGAATCCTTATAGCCCGCGCATTTCCGAAGCAAGCCGTCTCTAAAAGCTGTGTACTGCTGTGCTGTGTTTTATATGTGTTTCGCCTTGCGCCGTTGAGGTGTACTGGGGCTATGCTGTGTTGCCTTTTCTTGTTTATGTTATGTTTTGTTTCGTACTGCGTCACGCTGGGTCCACTTCCTCTTCCCGAAGCCATTTCCGCCTCGCGCCTTCTTTAAAAATAAAACAGCGGAGACTCGCTCATGCCTCCGCACGGTTCGCTTCCAGTCTCCGCTAGAATGCTAGCCAGATGGCGCTACTGCGGTGCACGGAGCGGTCGAGGGGACACAGGGGCTGCGAGGCGCCGCTAACTCGGCCGCTTGTCGCTGGTTATCACTTATTTACGCCACAGCGGCCACTTTGGTTGATTAAGCGAATGGCCGGTCGCTGCCTCTTCCGCCCGGTGAAAGATTTTTTAAAAAAACGCGGAAACGCCTTTCCAAAATAAACAAACTGTTTGGATACGCCGAAGTCTTGATATTTCGCGGTGCCTCAGCTCGTCATTTTTGTTCACTTATTTCGTCTCGTTCTTTATTTTTTCACGTATTCTTTCTACCTATTCAGTGCAGAAAAAGGACAATGACCTAGTAATTCCTATTGTGATCCAGCAAGACGGGAACGAAGCGTACGGGCTGCGTAATACGAATAAGCTGTTTCTGCCATTTCAGCATGCTTAACAATTGAAAGTTCTCGCTCATGGCGCATATGCAGGTGCGGTCTTGTTACACTCACCACACAGCAAACACGCGGAGCTGCATGTTCTCCACTTTTTTATGTATTTTTCTTTTTTCGTATCCTGAAGGCATATTAGAAGTTTCCGGAGCAAAACATTTTGAACAAAGGCTGCAGCTTCCTCAGAATTTTCATACGCACCGAAGTGTGCGCAGTGCTCCTGACTACTTTCGTCATGATGCCTCCAACGGCAAATTCGGGGCGGAAAGTGCTCTGAAGCGCAACCGTCTTCGTCGTCGTATGAAAAGAAATGTGATCAAATATTCGCGTAGCTTGCGAGCCTGCGCACAGTGAAGCGGAGTGAAAACTGACATATATTCATCGCCCATTGGCTGGAAGAGCGCGTTTTACACAGTAAGGAGAGAGGCACAGAAGCGAGAAACTGTATTGTGTCTTACACGTCGAAACAGCGGCCCTGCATATAGAGTGCAACGTGATGGGAGCTTCAAGGCAGGAGTCGACCACTCACGTCCTTCGAAACCGCAAGGATAATTTCTCATGGTCGACCGGCGTTTGATTCATCGTATTTTAGGGTACCGAGATTAGCTGAATAGTATACAAGCGGAGACGCTTCACAGACCGCCCACACATACTAAGTGCATTGTCATTCGAATGCCTCCATCACAAGCGCACGCCATCGGTCGCTTCTACCCTTACAAAAATGGTCTATAGACAGTCTATAGACTTCTTATAGACTATTGCCTTCTTATAGATATTTCTTTTTGTCTATTTGTTGTCCGTAGACTGTCTATAGACAAAACTCTACTAAAAGTGTATGGCCTTAAATATTTTATTGTTTTCTGACTGTCTATATGATTTGTATTGCCTATAGACTGTCCTCTGTGGTTTGTCTATGAAGAGTCTATATACTTTATAGTCAGAACTCTATGGACAGTCTAGAGACTATCTAAAGAAGTTTTATTAAGGGCAGGATGTTGCAGTTTTTTTTTTTTTTTGCTCAACGCAGTAAAGAAGTGAACGAGCTTCTGCTGCGCGATAGGCGGCTGAAGAGAGAATATTTATGAACCACGGCGGCGCAGGCGGGGACCTACCATCGCGCCCAAGACAAAAGACGGCACTAAAAAGAACAAATAACAGAACAGGGGAGCGCCGCCGAAGACGAGTGTGACGCTGCATATTCATGGGGCACCCAACACGGGACCAAGATTGTCACGCCATCTTTGTACCTCGTCTTCCTTCTCTCCTTCTTTCTCTCTCACCCTGCGACACATCGTAGCACTTGCCGCACGTTCGTTCGCAGGAGCAGAAGCACTGGCAGCAGACACCCGAGGTTACACACCTTTCCTTTTTGTTTTTTTTTTTACTTGCATCTGACGCGCCTTTCGATCGACGTCGTCGGGAACGCGTCTTCATCGTTAGGGCTGCGTCTTGAACTGTTATGGCGCGTGAAGTATGCGTCGCTGCTTTCCCACGCAGTTTAACGCAATGGTAAATAAAAGGGGTCTCTGCGCACAAAAAGACACGGATGAGAAGGAAACACAACAAGCGTTTGTTGTGTTCCCATCTCATCCGTGTCTTTTTGTGCGCAGAACCCCTTTTATTTATTTACCATGATTGACCGACTAGCCCAACAACGCACGCTCTTAACTCAATGGTTGCGGCGAAGAGCGCAGCGGTATAGTGCGGAAGCCACAGTGCTGACAGTCTTAATCAAAATACGAAATTCGGATGGGAGGTCTCATCATGCATCGAAACAGCTCTGAAAGACGACAATCTCCTGCGCTAAACAGTGCAGCACGCGACATTCATGGAATCAGGGCGAATCCTGCGGGATTATGCCTTGTTTCTTCGTTCTGGAAAAGAACACAGCCTGTCTTTAAGTGTAGGCAGCGTAGCTCTTCCCTTTCTTTGCCGTCATTCTTCTTTCTTTAGCTTACCTCGTAAAAAACACACACGGTATCGCTTCATGGCGTTTCGAGCAGCATACGCATTTGTGCTTGCAATAAAAAACTCCTGAGACTAAGCTGTCCTTTAGCGCACTCCCTTTTTTTACCCCCATATAGGCGTATTTGTGTAAAGAGAGTAGAGACCACCCTCATACATTTTTATGTGGTCTATTGCAGCATCAAAAACGTCGAGTTTGTGCTGATTTCTTGCACCGGAGTACAAAATCTCCACCTCTTTGCCGATGTTTCGATGAATTTGGAAAAATTAACACCTCTGATTCGCCTTATTGAAAGTTCGTCAGCTATATGTTCGTACTTATCTCCGCTGGGTTACGTTCTCAAATTTTCTAACATGCTATTTTGAATTTGCCGACTTCATAAAAATTAAGGACAATTTAAATAATGTTCTTCTCACCGAGCAACTTGGAATTAGCCCATTTTCACAGAAAAATGATCGTTCGGAAAACATTAAATCCCGGCACCTAGAACAAAGCTATCTCTGGCATTAGAGGAAGAAAAAAATATTGAGAGAAGAGCACAACCAGTTTACTAATTTCGCTTGACCGGCTTGGACGGGAAACAGAGGTTGAAGTACTCATTGCCGACGGTTTTAAACAATATTTTTATGGAAACAAATAATCACATTTCCGCTGATTTCTTCAAAGAAAGTGCGTACCTTGTTTGTATAAGCTTTATAAGCCTTTGGTTTGATGCTGATGTGCACCGCCTTCACCGCAGGCTGCTGCTCTGCTGTGTATGCTGGGATGTCAGGACTCCTCAAGCAGTTTTTTACAGCTTTTTATCTGCCTTCCTCGCAACATTTCTTTTTTGGTGCGGAATAAATTTCAATTTAAATTTCCTCTCCGACTTTGTTTATTCTATCTGGAAATTTATATCCACGAATCGAAAAGAAATTCATGCGATTCAGTGATCAGAAAGACCTATTTTTACCCACAAGTCGATTTTGCAAAAAATGAATGCAATTTAAGGCATGCGATGTAATCGACCTGAGGCAGTAGACGTGTGTACTAAGCATGCACTGAAACTATCTTTGGTTCAGCAAAGCATGACAAATCCAGCTCGAGCATCTCCTGTAATAGGACAGGAATATTTAGTTTCCGCTATTTAGGCAGCACGATGCAGGCACACCAATTCCGATGCCTCTCCCGACTCTCTAAAGGAAAGAAATTACTCTTAGCTAAAACAACTCCCCACACATTTCAGGCTTAGGCCAGGAAAGCAGCGCACATGTAGGGCTTGCCTGAAAAAGCAACAGGTGAATGTTTCTGGGGAAGTCAATATTGAAGCCAGGACGCCAAGAGCAAAGAGAAGGCAACGCAACAAGACATCACGAATGGCGATTGCTGTCGCTATTGTATTGCACGAAAAACGCAGACACAGTTATTTTCGGCCGCGCGTCAACCAACGACTAAATCCCAAGTTCCCAGATTGTAAGCACGAGACACGGGAAATCTCGTCCCACGCAGGGGATTGCGAACTGGCAGGAATCGCGTAAAGAATCGGCTGCAACGACACTGGTAGGAGGAGGGGGGAGGAGGAGGAGGAGGAGGAGGAGGAGGAGGAGGAGGAGGAGGAGGAGGAGGAGGAGGAGGAGGAGGAGGAGGAGGAGGGGAGGAGGAGGAGGAGGAGGAGGGGTCTCGAAGGAAGAAAGAGAGAAAGAAAGAAAACCCAGTGTCGTCCCTGGATGCACATCAGAGGATGGTTCCTTCCGTATTTGTTTTTTTTTTTACGATTGGCCGTAAAAACGGATCTCAGCGTGGCAGGGCAGGATTTTCTATGGTTCTTTACGGCCGCGGCCGACGGGACAAGTCGTGTCAGAAGTGCTCTCTATCTGTTTTTTTTTATTTCTCTATTTATAGTCCTTCTCTACCTCTCGCATGCCATGCGGACTGTGTCGTCTTTACCAATGAGACAACACAGAGCCGCATTCCAAGGCACGCCCTACACTACTCCGTTTACCCTCGTATTCATGAGGACTCAAACCATCGATTGACTCCTTTCCCAAGTGAAAGCAGCAAGGCGGAAAAGTGGATAAAGGGGAGGGGGGGGGGGGGGTGATGAGTTGGTTGAGCGTAGTCGTATTCTGGCGTTGTTGTTTCATGCTCAACTTGACTCAATGCCGCTCGATCGTGAGCACGACAGCAGTTTCGGGTGGTTAGGCGCACTGCTACCTGAATTCAAAGCACCGCGACTCTCTCTGTTGGTAATGAAGCAGTTCCGGAGACTCGAGCTCAAGGCATCTCAGGGCAGTGGGGGTTTTACGACCGGCGTCCTACTTTTGGATCCGTTTATAATAGTTTGCCGGATTCGCCGGTCCTTACGCGCTTTTCGCTAATTCGCAAAGAGCTTTTTTTCGCGTTTTTGTCCTTTTCTTTCTTAAATAAAATTATTCGACCTAAGGCTTGTCGAGCAACTAGCTACCTTAGTGGTTAATATGCATGTCCACGCTTGAAAGCCCATTCGGGAATAGCTCGGCCGGAGTTCTTTACAGCCATAGTCAGCAGTTAAGGTCACGCAGTTTCACTCAAAAGTACTATAGGTCACCGATCATGAGGCAAAAAGTAGAGAAAGCAATGGACTGTTCGTGGCACTGGCGTTCTGGCTGTCGCTTCTGGAATCCAGTATTGACGAAGTACATAACTATGAGCTCATGAAATGCTTCATTAAAACAGCGCTTGTTCTGTGGCTGCATGTGTTAGCGCTGTTTTATTTCTTAGATTCATCAGAGGCTGTCAAGCTCTAAAAGGCAAAGGTTCGATTTGATTTTTTGGACTTAACTTCCCAAAGAAAAGGCAAATGTGGAAGGATGGGAATCCCAGGGGATCCAGTGGCAAGTTTGTTTGTTTTTTAAACCATACTAACGCTCCTTGTTTCTGAGAATAAATTTCAATACACTCAAGGTTCATATTCACGGTGCACATGCACACCCTTTTTTCGAACTGGAGCGCCCAAGGAAGTTTTTCTGGGTCATGCCATGCGGCTTGCCACCCAAAGCCAGCAT
Source organism: Amblyomma americanum (assembly GCA_030143305.2). NCBI lineage: Eukaryota > Metazoa > Arthropoda > Arachnida > Ixodida > Ixodidae > Amblyomma > Amblyomma americanum. The sequence continues at coordinate 118,604 of JARKHS020010413.1, read as the reverse complement.
TATAAATCTCTCAGAGGTGAGCTCAACTTCCGTCCTCATCCCGCTGAAAGTTAAGACCAACACTGGTGCTGCAAGAGCCCCGTCAAAGGGCGCACTAGCAAACTCCTTGAGCGCTGTACTTTTGGCATAGACTGTATATACCTACCTGCCCTATAAACGCCAGTTGATAGCAAGCGCTTGCACGTGCGTGCGTCATTTTCTTTTCTATCCGTGTCTTTTTTCTGCACTTATAAGGCCGCGAGGTAAAAAAAAAAACAATCGGCGACTATTCCAAACCACTTCACTTTACTACATCGCGATAACCAAGTCGCAGTTCAGTCACGGATCACTTTTACCTATGGCATGGCTTTTAGAACCTGAACGCGGTTAGAGCACGCGCCCTGTGATTTTCCAACACTGACCTGTTTCATGAGAACGCAGAGTTCAGGGTTACAGAAAGCACTATCGTAAACGGGCACGCCAACACATAGCTGGAATGTAATCGCTATCCAGGACTATTTGCTTCGTTTCGCAATAACAACCATTAGTATAAGAACAAGTGCCCCTCTTGTCTGTAGACACCAGACAGTCTTATCTACGACTTCACTACAAGACAGCGCTCGACTGTCGCAAAAGCTCCGGCGAACAACTCCGCACAATGTATGTACCCTATAAATGGTGCCGTGTCGTCATTGCTAACTGAGCACAATCCTTGAAGTGACCCTCAGAGCGCAAAACTATTCTTATTCGAGACACGCCTTACCGAAAGACCTAACGTTACATTGCATACATTGCCCATGAGAGGATAAAATTTCACTGCAATAGGGCAATCATTAACACCTCTTTTTGGGCTAGTTGGTGCATACTTGATTTAGAGAAAACCTAGCGCAAAAAACATGCAACCACAAAGACAGAACCGACGAGACACAAGCGCTCGTGTCTCGTCTGTTCTGTCTTTGTGGTTGCATGTTTTTTGCGCTAGGTTTTCTCTAAATCAAATGGGGCAATCACCCGGATTGCTGTAGTATGGAGCGCACCGAAGAGATAAAGGCCGCGCGTGAAGGTCACGTCCAGCTTGTTCAAATATATTGCGGAAATGTTTAATGAAAGTTGAGGAATAGGAGCAGTTTTGTCAAGCTACGTACGGCACAAAAAAAAATTTTTAAGGTCACTTAAGTCTGCTAACGTGCAAGAATGCGAAAGCATGGAACTTTCTAAAACGAGGGTTTTTTTCCACGATGGCAGTACGCGTCATAATTTTTTCTGTTGTTATTTTTATTTCAGTTATTTTTATTTTTAATTGTGCGTTTTCTAACTTCATTCATTTTAATGTTTCTTGCTGTTTTATTTCGTTTTATTTTTAGTTTTGATGACGTCATTTGATTGGCAGGTGATGCGGACACTTCCGGCGGACTCATGAGGCAAGTAAGGCTCTCGCCTTTAAAAAACTCAGCAGAGAGACAGCAATACAAAAAAGTATGCCTACGGCAATTACAAAGGGGAGACACTTATCTGTGCATTGTTCACAGTATATGCTCGCGGCGAAGCAGTAGACACCGCCACTTTTTCATGCGATAGCACTAGAAGCCACATGTGCCGAAAAGCGGCGTCAGTCATAAAATTCGCCCATTGGCTAGAGGGAAGTGTCGTCAACAGACAAGAGCATTCCCACTGGCTGGAGGCAAGAGAGGTCACCAAATCAGAAGTGACGTCACTTCCAGTAAAATCATGAACAGCTGCTAATGCTACCGCATTGCCAACATACAATGAAATTTAGTGTGCCTGTGAATTTTTTCCTGCGAGTTAGGTTAAAGTGAGCGATCAGGTTACCGTAGAATCACAGCGTGATGTACCTCGGTGTGCGGAAGGTACAGTAGATAAATAAAAATCTCGGCAGATGGAATCAAAAGCAACAACGCCCCAACTTTCAACATTCTTCTTCTATACAACATCGCATAAATCAAAGAAGAGCCTTGTGTTCCAAGCGTGATTCAGGCTCTCGAGCGCTTGCCATAATGTACGTTGCCAATCCGAACTCAGGGCACCAAACGAGAATAAGCGTCATAGCTCGGAATCGTTCTTCTCCGTTCTCTACACGCAAGCAAAACGGGTCGTTTCCTCCAGGTTTTCCTCTGGGTTTGTTTTTTCTTCTCTTTTCTTCGTTTCTTCTCCTATTCTCCACTGGCATTCTTCTCTGGAGACCGAATTTTCCAGGGTGAAAGCGGGCTTCGTGCGAATTGGGATTCTGCGTTTTGTTAGTTACATTTCGTTTGCAACTTGGTATTGCATTCGAGGAAGCATTCCAAGAGTGTCGTGCAAACAGCAGCGTCGTTTCGCTCGCTTCCACTCGACGCTGGAGCAAGGAAGAGCTCATCGCCTTATTCGGGAGCAATTCCGCTGTTTCTAAATCGCTGTCAGAAAGCTCGCATAGGAAAAAAAAGGCTCTGAACCATGCCGCGTCGTTTTTACCCGACCAGTCATTGATCCCCTCTGGACGCAAGGAAAAGTGTGGATTCCTTTGGCAGCCGCCATTAAGAATTAGAGCGACTACCGGGCACTTATGTCAAGTGAAATAAGGGTATGCTAATGAATTAATACGTTTAAACTTCGATTTAGCATAGACCTGAAGAGACTTCAGTTGTCAGGTGTTACAAAAGAGCGAGACCAACCTTTAGAGTGTGAATCGTTTAAGCTTTGTTACCTGCGATTAAAAGAGGCACAAGACTACGCGAATCGCAGCGTACAAAACGTTTATAGCAGCCATAAGTGCTTCCTTGATTTTCCTATTGAACTAAAAATAAAGGAAGGGAAGTGCTCTTACACTAAAAGTTCATTTTCTTTCAGTATGCTTCTACAACAACTGATTTTATTTTCCATATAAGCTAACAGGAAGGAAACTTCTATAACACTTACATGCTGGTGTGGAAGTCAACATGCCCTTTACCTGCATAGGCGCAGTCTGTGGTGCCCTTAGCTGCCTTAAAAGACCTGTTCAAAGACAATCTCGCTGAGCTCGAATGCTTCCACAATTAAAAACGTGACATGCAGGACAAAGCAAAAGGCATAATGGCAAAAAAAAGGACCAACTTTTCTCACTTTGACACCTGCCGTGTTTTGCGCAAGTTTTCCTAGATAAACGAACAAACTACGTCAACAAGCAGTTCGCTTGAATCAATGGTTCTCAACCATTTTGCTAGAAAGCAAGCGTAAACACATATCTTTCGAGTCTCGTTTTATTCGGAAATACGGTACCGTTGCGTTTGCTCTCACAAAGCTCCTGATCCAAAGTTGGAATAACAGCAAAATTGTTTATCTTAGAGCTGCCTGCGTCCGCAGACAGCTTTGACGCGCAAACACCTCTCGCATAAAGGTAAAAAAAAAAGTTCTGAAGTGAATCAAACCACAGGTCGATATATCCTCGCTTTGATGCGCAAATACCTCTCGCATAAAAGAAAACAAATAAAGTTCCGAAGTGAATCAGAGTGCTCGTCGATATATCCTCACTGTTTTACTGCTGCAACTCTCAAACCAGAGGGCTCTTCAATCGATGCTAAAATGGTTTGGCTCTCAGTTCCCCGGAAGACGGGACAATGAAACGCAAGCTTATACAGAAGGGCAAGGAATTAACAAACCTCCCCCCCCCCCCCCTGTCTTCCCTCTCTCCCCTTCACCACAGCAGCTGCATTCCTCTCGTTAACGATTGGGAGAGGGATTGCGAGATTGCGTGCCTCGGAGATAATGAAAACAGCACACTGTCAAAACCGGTTCTCCGCAGCGTCATCACAGGCGATGTCGCAGCGTACGCCAGACTGAGAGAATCTTTATCCTCCTCCTCCTCCTGCTCCTCCACCTCGTCCACCACCACCACCACCTTTTCCTCCTCCTCTGTTTTCTTGTTTCCACGATTTGTTTGCTGTCCCTGCTTAATTTTGCTTTGTGGGTTTTTTCTCATTCCATTCTGAGTGAACAGTCTTCCAAGCACCGGCTTCCCGTCGCGTTTCCTGTAGAAACTCCTCCCTTGGTGAAACCGCGCGCACGCTCTTTCTGCTCGCTTCGATTATCCGACTAATTGATTGATTACGAAGCTCGCTCTTCTCGGTTTTCCTAATGGCTCCAATGAAGCCTCCCGCAATGCGCGCGCGCGCTTTGTGTGTGGCACAACCAAAAACACGCAATGCACACGAAGCAAAAAAAAAAACGGGTCGAGTAAAAGGGGGGGGGGGGGGGGGGGTACTGTTCAAGCAACTTTGATCCAGAGGGAATAAAACAAGAACTATGTTGCAACGAGTGCTGCGTCCGTTTGCCAGAGACCTCAATGACGCACTCGCACTTATCTCCTCATTATGGCCCCTAAGGCCTGCAGCTCGTCACGAAGCAGAAGCGAACAACAGAGAAAATGAGTCCCATTAGGGCAGTCATTGTTAATTCCAGACATTCTAGAAGGAAATAATAAAAAAATTGTAATCGCAAAACGCAAAGTACAAAAACCGAAGTAATTATTTATGCGCGTGTTGCTTTGTTGTGTGTTTCTTGCGCTCATTATCTGCGCGAACTGGACTCTACGCTCCTTCATTTTTCTTTTTCATATTCTTGACAAATATTTGAGTCGGGTGGTTTTTATTTCGTAGACAATACTGAACTGTGCCGCACGTTCGCCATCTTTGAAAAAAATGCCCACTAAACCACCATTAGGACCTATGCCAGCGACGACCTCTAAGCTAATAATAATAATAATAATTGGTTTTGGGGAAAGGAAATGGCGCATATCTGTCTCATATATCGGCGGACACCTGAACAGCGCCGTAAGGGAAGGGATAAAGGAGGGAGTGAAGGAAGAAAGAGGTGCCGTAGTGGAGGGATCAGGAATAATTTCGACCACCTGGGGATCTTTAACGTGCACTGACATCGCACAGTACACGGCTCCATCTGTTTTTTCGCCTCAATGCCGTGTATGATGCAGAAATTTTTTTTTCTCGGGTTAAGCATGCGCTGTTTAAAAGGGGCAAGCTAATCCTAGGGATAAGGTAATATTTCGTGTGGAGAGAGTAAAATCTTCATTCCTCTCTCTTTTTGAGTAGAAAGCAAAGTACCGCGAACCAGAGTGCGAACGATCTAGCGTGGTTAGGCTACATGCAAATTAGGGGCGCTGCGGTTTTTCACTTCGGTTTCTGTTCGAGGCTCGATTTTTATGATCAAGCACGCTTCAGCCAAAGATTGGCGAAATCCGACTTAAGCTCCACCTTAAGGCTTTTGTTGGTTTGGTTTAGTTTGGTTATGGGAGTTTAACGACCCAAAGCGACAAAGGCTATGAGGGACGCCGTAGTGAAGGGCTCCGGAAATTTCAACCACCTGGGGTTCTTAAACGTGCACTGACATGGCACAGTACACGGGCCTCTAGAATTTCGCCTCCATCGAAACGCAGCCGCCGCGGTCGGGTTCTAACCCGGGAACTACGCATTTATTGCGAAAGAAAATTTTACTTTATTTTTCCCGCTATTAGGTTCAAAAATAGCGACGTCAAAACCGAAAAAGACTTCGAGTTCCTCGTTTATAAGCCTATGGCAGGGTAACCTAGCCTCATAGATCCGCCCACGGAAAACTATTCTGACGCACCACAGTTTGCTTGCTTAAGTGCAAAAACGGACGATGGTGGTTACACCCGCATTTAATTTTTTTCCCTTCTTTCGCTTATAATATCTGCGTTTTCAGTAAAAGTTGTCTTTTTTTCGTTTGAATGGAGCAAGCTATTGATACAGGGCAGTTCAGTTTGTGGTCAGTGTCTTTTAATGAAAGGTGCGGTAAAAGAAAGATGGTCTCATACTTCCCGGTACTCATTAGCTTGCCCGGTCCGTTCCTCCGCGTTATAAACCCAGCCATTCGCAGACGACCTGCTGTCTTCATATTTTGCAAGCTTTGTGGAAAATAACTTAAGAAAGTTGAAAGAAAATTATCGCAAGGAAGTAGGAAACGATCCGGAAACAGAAAAAAGTGTTAAAAGAAAACTAATCGGGTCTTCTGTTATCAAACACCGGTGAGTGCAAGAAAAATAAATTATGAACAAATACAGCTCGGGAAAACTAGATTGAACACACTCAAAACTTACAAAAATAAACTAATGGCGTAAATGGTGTCAAATGGTATTAAATTCGAGTAGTACTGTTCAAATGACAATTACAAGCAGCAAAACTATCGCGCATTTCAGCTGTAGAATCAGCTTCATAATACTAACCAGAGTGAGTAATTACAAGTACCGTGGATTAACACTTACTTCTAACTTGCGCTGGAATTCTATAACAGATAGCATATATGTAAGTACATATCAAGGTCGCCAAAGCGAGGCTCAGGCACAATAGCGCAGTTCAACCCCTAAAATAAAAAAGCCTGGTTTTTAAAAGTCTAGTAAGACCAGTCTTTCAATACCGAAAAATTAACTGGGACCCGCGGATACTGTTCGCAACTGTTCCAAGCTGGAACGAATTCAGTTTCTCGGAGCAAGGTTTATATTTATTAGGTACCTGCATTCTGATTCGCCAACTTCCTTATGCAAACATACTGACTGCAAACGCTTGATATCAGAGCCAAAAGTGACAGGCTCAAGTCTGTTGGCAGATAGCTAAATATAAGGGGAAAATAAATCAGTCGATATACTTTGCAGAAAAACTGGATAAGCATCACGCCATCGTCACTAATTGTACATGTCAATGCCGACTGTCCAAAATGATTGCTTTAAATTTAGTTCTCTTTTTTTCGAAAACCATTAAGGAATGGAATATGCCACCAAACTCTGTTGTCACATCACAACCCCTCAGTGAACTTTAGAAAAGCTCCACAGTGTTTTAGCTTCTACTTGATTTCTATCCCAGTGGTATGTTCTGTACAAGTGGCGAACACGATTTGTATTGAATTTAGTGTTTTCAATGTGTTTTATTTTGTTGCTTTTGCGCCACGTTTTCAGCATCCACTCCAGTAACACACATTGAAGAGAGCTGACAGTTTGAATAAAGGAAATGGGAAAAAAAACCGTTGCTCGTATGTAGATGTTCGCACTGGCTCTTTACCAGCAGCTAGAGAATGCTTGGTTTTTCCTAACCTATACATTACCAATGTCTTCCCTCCTTAGTCTACGAGCCTCTTATGAACATTGTTCAAATCCTCTGAGTTTTGTCTTTTCCTTTTGTTATGGTATCGAGAAATTCTCGCTTCATTCCGTTACGCGGATCTTGCTGCATTTTTCGCAACATTTTTTTGTTTGTTCAACATACGTTCTGAATGAAGCCTGGACGTCCTCTGTATAATTTTGTACAAAGGTTTCGGCGGCTTCTCCTTGTCGGGCTCAACGTCCCGAACTGGTGTTAATTAAATCACAAAACTTACAGTTTTATTCATTGAACACAGAGTTTTATTTTGTTTGTCCGACATAAACCAGCGCATAAACCAGCGCATGGCTTGGGTAACAAGAGACATTCATTAAACGGCCACTGAAGGCAACTCAAATCAATTCTTGGTAGCAGTAGACATTGATTCTCTGGTAATAATGTAAGGCGCGTTCAATCTATCGCTAACGTCGCCCTTTTTATTAAAACAAGGACAAACGCTTATGAAGTCGTTTTTTGTTCTTGTTACTTTTCTTTAGTTCAAGCGTTCTTTTTCTCATAGAAATAAAATAGTTCATGCGAGGTATACTGTTTGCTAACGCTTTTTAAATACCAGTTCCCTTCCTCGACAGTGTTGTGGGTATGTACCAATGAAACCTTATCGCGTCAACTTCAAAAGATGCCACAAAACAGAAAAAAACTCAAGTTGTCAAATATACAGGAAAATAATAAAACAAACAGAAACTCTGAAACACCAAGAGACACCATCAGCACAGCACATAACATTACGGAGGAATAACATGGCGAGGTGGAACTAGATTTCGTGTCCGCGTCCGAACAACGCAAACATCCCGGCCCTATAAGCGAAGTGGAGCACGTGATGTGATGGGATTTCTTCCGGGTTCCGTATTCGCTCTCATATAAGAAGACTTGTTTTGCGTCTGTTCGAATTCGTGGGAGTACGCTGATCCGGGCTGCAGATTGTCGATCGCGTGATCATGTCCGAATTAGATCGCCTACGTCCATTCTACATCGCATCCCAAGACCGCATCGCCCAGATCGCATCCACGGAAAGCAAGGAAATTGAGCGCGCAGTGTTTGCATACCGTATGCATTCGAGCATCGGCACGCGACGTTTTGTTAAACTGGCGAGTAACCATTACAGAGATCACAGCCCAAATATAATTTCCTTTGAAGCAAAAGCCGAAGCCCACCAAGTCGGACAGTATGCCAATTACCAGAAGGGTTGAAATGCGGGCCAGTTGGCTCATAGTAACTTGAAAAAACAAGTCGTTGTGGCGTGAACACTCCTTCTATTGTCCCTTGTCTTTTGTGATTGGTTTTTTTTTTCAAGTTACTGTGAACTAACTGGCCCGCATTTAAACCCTTCTGCATACTATTTCGTCTTCTGTGGGCGTTTTTCTAAATGTCCATACTCCCGGCAGTCAGGCTACGCTCTTCGTTAGCGCAATTGCTTCCATCACGTGCCGAGCTCGCACCCTTTCCCACTGCCTCAAGGTCAACGTTGCTCCGCCAGAGCTGGCGGGTTTCTTCGGGCTGCTGGAGCCATCGACCGGCCATTGGAAGAGGATGGTTAAGATCTGGAAATCGGAGTGCTGGAGGCAAGTGCGGCTTCTGCACGATTGGCTGCGAGTGTTGTGCCTCGTGGGACGTGACGAGATGTCAGGAGCTCGCTGCCTCTAGGAGCACCGACGTTTGGCAGCCCAGGCAACAGAAGTATTCTGGAATCAGCTGAGGGCACATCTGCCAAAAAAGAAAGGGTAAAGGTGAACGAAGGCACAGTTGCATACTTGGAAGGTGCGACAGTGCCCAAGGTTGTTGATGACCTGCTAAAAAATGGCCCTAAGTACAGCCTTACACCAAGCTTAAGGGGCCATGAGCTGCTCGCCACCGTACACCGGCTGGCTGATAAAACCAGTCGTTGTGGCGTGAACACTCCTTCTATGGTCCCTTGTCTTTTGTGACTGGGTTTTTTTTTTCATGCCAATTACCACCACCGCTCTCGGGCTTAATACGTATACGTAAATCAATAAGCCTCCTGCGATTTGTATTTGCATTTCAATTTATTTTTTGCATAAATTAGGTAAAAATTAAGGTAGGTTATCAATAAAATATTCTGCCAAAGTAGACAAGTCAAAAGCAGTTTGAATTACACCCGAAGAGGCTTCGCTTTCCGACGAGAAACATTGCGCTGTGTTTTCTTTACTGGGCCATTGTAGACGTTAATACAAAAATTGGATTGTGCATTTCACCGCGCACACAAATGAAACTGGCGAGGTGATGTAGACAGGGCCCTATATGTGCTCTCAAATGACAGGAATGACTGGTACAGCACTATACACATACAAGTATTCTCAAAGCGAATATAACATAGCCCGAGCAGTCAAATCGTTGCAACATCAAACGAGGAGCAACAAGACGCACTTGCACAAGTATAGAAACCATATGATAAGAAAAAAAGCAATCTAATAAAAAAATAAAACTGATCGAGATTACTAAAATAAAGAATGCTGGAAAAAGCATTGTAGCACAATTTGTTATGTGACATATACCAGACGATGATAAGTGCGTAATTTGCGCCACATAATTTTACATTGCAATCAGTTGCTTTTATGTGACAAAACACAATATCAGTAATAGAAGGAGAAAACTAGGCAGTCATTTCTCAAGAAAATATAGCCTCGCTCATTGCATCGAGCAGTTAACTGAAGCATAATTTTCGATAAGATAAAAACAAGAATTTATTTTTTAGAACTCATGCGCAGGACAGGAACACGTAATAAACAGGAAAAATATGACGGCCCCAAGGAAATACATAAGCTCTAATGGGAGGTTTCCGTATGAAGGAGGCAATCAGAGGAAGGAGGCGGTAATCCGCTACCAACCTAAAGCGTAGCCTGTTGGAATGCAATTGAGTAGTCCTTGCACCCAGCGTCTCGAAAGCGTATCTCCTATTTTCTGTTGTCGGCTACTCTGGTAATTATATACAGGCAAACAAGAAAAAAAACAAGCATGCACGTGTAGACGACAATGACACCAAAAATCCAAGCCCCACCTACACTCTAAACACGAATACGCCTATATGGGAGTAAGAAGGGAGTAACCCCCTTTTGTATAAGGGAGTGAGCTAGAAGACAGGCTACTCTCTTTTACTCAGTTCTGTTTAGCGCGTGCAGAGGTTACCAAAACGAGGTTAAAAAATAAATGTCAGTGGCTTAACTTGGCTAACCCTGGAATTCAGCGAAAAGCACGAACGCTTGCTAAGCGTCTGAGGCTCGTCCATGGCAGCTCCGCTACACGCTCGCGACAGCCGTTCTATATATACCCACACGACCACGTGGCTATGACGGGGTATCACATGATCTTACGACACCCCTATCGGATGTCATCACATGGCTTCACATCACCCCATCGGATGTACTTAACGTAAAAGGTCACCCAGTGTCAATGATCAAAGTTCTGAGGTCAAAGGTAAACTAAAGGTCATTGGTGAAGGTCAGGGGGTCAAGGGTTCAACACCATAACTGTACCTCATATGGTCATACACAGCTAATGTGGTTGGGCTGAAGGTCGTTCAAGGTCATTCTCCGGCCTACGCGACGACTTCTTTAACTGGCGTAGTGAAGCTCTTAGCTTGCAAACGTGGCTGCAATTTCGCACGTGCCTGAACCTATCTGCGACTTATACGCGGGTGCATGCGGTAGACAGGACGCAACAGGCTGCGTCCGCGCTGGCCACTCGATGTCGTCGCGGATGACGGGGAGAAGGGAGCGACTCGTCGCCGAGGTGTTCTCATTCTCGACCTTCTTACCCAACATCCTCGTCCATTGATGCGCGCTGCTCTCGGCCCGATCTCGTTTGCTTTTCGCAAACAATGGCCGCGAAATAACGCAATTTCATCCCTCCTGCTGGGCCTCGTCATCTTCTAGCGTTACTAGGACGCGTGCATCAGAACGGCTTTTGTGTCCTGTATGTGTACAAGCAATGAAAGCAATAACAAAAGTCACCATTAGGGGGGGGGGGGGGAGCAATCTTGATTGCATCATCGGCTTTGCTTGCAATTTCCTTAATCGCGGGCTATTTCTTGCTAACAGCGATGGCATGGATGGCCTAATCGCGCACGCATGAAATAGAACGCAAGACTGGACAATTTAAAATGTGTAGTAGCAATACCCCCTAGATAGAGAAGGCCTGGGCAGTTATCTGCTAACGAAAGCAGAGTGGTCGGGGAATATTCAGCCGCGCCTAGGGAACTGTGTAGATTGCTAGTATTGGCCTGATGTGGGCTTCTGTCATTTCGGGCACGTACGCTCCGTGTTCAGCTCAGTGTTTGGTGCTTGAAGCACTGGAAGCGAAATTTGGTGGTCGCGGGTTCCAGAGCACCGGACGCGGAGTTCGGAGGTCGTGGGTTTGGAGCCTACCGGCGGCATGTGGTTGTTTTCTTCGGCTTTCTAATCAATTATCTTTCAGCAATAAATTACATTATTTCCCATTCATTACATTAGAAAAATATAAAAATTATAGAAGCATTCCCCTGTTGTCGAAGGATTCGGTGACTGTTGGCTTCCTTTATATTGTTGAATGATTGATTGATTGATTGATTTATTTATTGATTGATTGATTGATTGATTGATTGATTGATTGATTGAGTGAGTGAGTGAGTGAGTGAGTGAGTGAGTGAGTGAGTGAGTGAGTGAGTGAGTGAGTGAGTGAGTGAGTGAGTGAGTGAGTGAGTGAGTGAGTGAGTGAGTGAGTGAGTGAGTGAGTGAGTGAGTGAGTGAGTGAAGAGGTAAGTTCCAATAGGCAAAAATCGCAAATGCAATGAGGCCTCTGGTACATTCACCGACGCACGGCTCAATCACTTTTCACTCGACGCTGTCACCACGGCTATAAAGGGTCACCCTTCAAACGAAACGCGTTCCCGTTTTTCTGCATTGCCCCTTCGCTGTACAACTATCTTGAAAAACCCAATTAATTCTGCGAAGCCCCATTTCTAAATGGTCTTCCTTTTCATGCAACCAATCCAAGATCCGTTGGGCACACCGGACATTCCAGCCTGTCCTTGCTCCCATTTGTTTCTTCTAACTCCATTTGTTTACTTCTTCGCTAATACTCCTATTTTTCACGCGTGATTTATAATTAGCCTCCCCCCTTTTGAAGCAATGGTTTCCAAAGTCCAGTGCGCTCGCCCTGTCCCGACAATCGCACCCGACGCACAATGTCCGGTCGCAATTCAATCATTATTTCTTTTAGACGCTTCCGACGCTATCCACACTGTCCAACAAAGGCCTCCGCCAATTGACGCTCTCCGTCACCGCCACGACAGTTTAGAACGGAATCAATAAAGCCATTTTTTTCCCTCTCTGATTTTCTAATCGGCTTTATCCAGCCTCCCTTTCTACTTCCGCCTCATGCGGACTGCGCTCTGTTATTTAGCACCACGTTCGTTTAACTCTAGAGCTTTCATCGTTTGCACCTTGTCCACCACAAGCGTTCTTCCTGTGAATGTCGTCTGTCGATTGAGCGATACAAACAATACTTGCGAGTCTTCCCACTCTAAAAGCACCCGGCAAGCAGTGAGCGAAAGATGCGGAAGTTAGAGAAGAAAAAAAGAAAAACGTGAGACTTCTGCAAAACTTTTTTTTTTTGCTGAACCATTGCGAGCGCACAGACAAGAGGCACGAGCACAATAGGGTTCATCTAAATGAAGCCACCACTCTCTACTCTAAAAGCCCAGTGGCGGGCGAGGCCTTCTGACTTGCAGGCATAGAAGGGGCAATTTTTTATTTCGTCGCCTTTCCCTCCCTTCCTCCACAGTCTTTCTACGCGGGCTTTTTTTCTTCTTTCCATTCTTCTATTCGTGATGCTTCCTCTCTGCCGACTGTTCACCGCTAATTGTTCGGTGCGCGGAATCGATTGCTGATCGATGTGGTTCATTTGAGTGCGCAGAAGTACACGGTTTTTCATTTTAACGGTGGCGCCCTTTCTCGCACTTCCAAGAAAAATTCGATTCCTTCTTATTTCTTTTCTACTGGCCCGCCTTCAGGCGATGAGGTTGATACGAACAATGCGCTCTCCCCGTAACGCTTATAACAAATTTGTCGCACTGTTTGTGCCAACATTGCTTGCTCTTCCTTGCGGTTTTTGCCAATGATTCCTCTCTGTGCTGTTCGCTCTTTTTGTCACGCTTTGGTGTACATACTGTCTGCTATTTGCACCACTGTTTTTGCCAGTTTTCGCAAAGTTTGCTGAACGTGGCCTCAAGCTGCGCTCTAAAATATGGCTGATAGAAGCGGTGTCAGTTATCACTTATTGTTTAACAACAAATACTCTCTGTTTTCACGTTAAAAACATAAAAACAGTTTGCTTTGATGCGCGAAAGCTAGTTTACATCTACTTTGTGAGGCAGAACAGGAGTAAAAAAACGATAAATGAGATGGCAGAGAAGGTAATTCTGAGGCTTAGATGCGAGGTAGATCGCATATAATAGTCTGAGGAAAAAATAATCCCCAGAATGCGTGCAAATTATTGCGTCTAAGTCATGCTATCGAAGAACAGATCTCGCAGGTACAAGATGCGTTTTCTGAGAATGGTAACGCAACGGATCGCGATTAGCTGACGCATATGTTCCTATTTAATCACGGAGGGAACAAGAGACGGTAACCCCAGGGTGCTGCGAACGTTTCGACAAGAGGACTTGCCCAGACCAAGTCAAGTCCTCTCGTCTAAACGTTGGCAAGCACCCTGAGGTTTTTCCTTCTCTAGTACACTTTTGTGATTATCAAGAACCATGTGACCAACCTCTCTCCTCTACCATGTTCCTATTCACGTTGCGTTATTACGTGGCTACCGAGCCGATTGTTCCTGCCAATTGCTAACCGCGCGTACATGCGCGAACAGTTTTCTTATTTCGAAACCTGATTAAAATTGCACTACACTAGCCCTCAAAACACAACATGCGTTTAGAAAGAAAGACAAAGCTAACGCGACTCAGCAGAATATCTCCCCTTTCAAATACGTACGCCATCTGTCGGCCACAACTAGCTTCCTCCCGCAGCTCCTCCCAGTGTGCAGTTCGTTAATAGCACCGTTGTCCTCTAGAGGGCGCTATATTTCCAGCATGCGTTTTATTACGTAGGCTTCCGAGAGCTGCGCTAAAATAACTCCTCGAAACGAATCATAAATAACTGCTCTAAGACGCTCGTTAATACTTCCCGGCGATTTCCGCAGGCAGCGATTACCGACGGCACTAACATATACAAGTGCGCCAGGTCAAAACCGCTCTCTCAATTATCCACCATAGCTGCCGCGCATGCAGAATTAATCGCGAATAAACGCGCCACCTCGTGAATTGATTATCATAATAAATCATCGCCCCCCCCCCCCTCTCCTGCACCGCTCTCCACGTTTCTTGATACGTCTTTGACGCGCGCTATGTCTTTCGCGTTGCAGCAGCGAGAGCCCTCTCTCGGTGGCGGCGCTAAGTTTCAACAAGATGTCTGCAAGCGAGGAGAACTTAACGCCCGTACCGTTTGGAGAGCACCCCTCACAGACTAGCCTGACGGAGACGCTGACCCTCTTGCCCGGCGATGCAGATGATGACGTCACTGACGTAGTGTACCAACACCTCTGGACGGTGCGACTGGGCACCTTGTTTGAGCGTGTTCGGGCCGCCGCTACTAATTACTCAAGCGAAGAAGAAAGAGCTCGGAGACTTGCGACTTTTATTCCTGATAGAAATCATTGACGAAATTCTAACAGTAAAATATACATTTGTTACAGGACATTGCATTTAAGAACTGCACAAAACGTGTCTATTTTCAAGAAAATCGGTTTTAGTGTACAATAAGAATTAAGACATTAGGCCTATTTCTGAGCGTCTAAATACAATAAACCTATGCACTCAGCACTCAGTATGAGTGCATGCAGTAACAGAGCAGCGAAAATCATAATAGTACCATGTAGCCGTAATGTACCATGTAATGTACCATCTGCCCATGTAGCCGTGCGCCGATTGAAATACAGCATTGTTTCATGGAGGTGGTTAGCTTGTGCAGTGAGCGATATTACGCCTAGCCTTAGACATCTCTAGCAGTTTTCGCTTCGACTTCGAGGTCTATTTTTGGATGTACAATTTCGGTAGGACTTCGATATTTCGGTACTCTTTTGCGAGCGTAAACTAAAAAGAAATGGCCGGCGGTTTATCATTGCTAAGCACGAAATATTGTTGGAAACCGTTTTTTACAGGTGGACACCACCGCCACGTATCTGAAAGCGCGTTTGAGGAGTACGCTGACCACGTGAGCCAGTTTTGCGGTCCAACTTTCTGATCGTCAATGCCAATTCACCCAATGTACGCCGGAGGCCTATGCTCCAGTGCCGCGTCTCTGCAGCAGTGTTGTCAACGCCAAAGCGTATTGCTCTGTAGTGCTGTGTTTCTGCCACAACGTTGTCGACGTCAGTGCATGCAGCGCACATTTCTCTGTCACTACCGCCACGTACCTCAAAGCGCGAATTTCGTTTGCTAGCAGTACTAGTTAATGAAAACGCAATGCATAGATGCACACAAGACGTAATGCACAAAAGACGCAATGCACAGAAGATGCACTACACAGCGTGAGTGTGCTGCAGTTTAACACGAGGCTTCTTCGGCTGCGGCGATGGCCTAGCGCTCTCGCGGTGATCTCTTCGCTCCGCCGCCGGTTCGAATCCCAGTTGCGAATATTTATTTGATTGATTTTTACTTATTTATTTCACTTGGCCTACACCCACAAACGCCGCAAGCAAACAAACATTGCAAGATTTTGCTCAGGTTTACCCATCGGAATAGCGCTTTTGCACTATTAGAGATATTTATATTTATTTATTTATTGTATCCTCAGGGCCAAATACATTACAGAGGGGAGTGGGTTAAATAGGATAAACAACAATGAATATAATACAGTGAAAATAGATATTACTAAATAAATTTCCTCCAGAATAAAACAAAAAACAACATCCAGAAAACGGAAATAGTATAAAAACCATGTATACAATAGAGTGGAAGCAGATATAACACACAATCAACTTTCTTCAGAATAAACAATATAACCTCTAATATGCATGATAAGCTGGAAGTGGGAAGGCAATATACCGACAGTTCGGACTGTAAGTAAATGGTTCGCGGAGAAACTCCCGATAGCTAGCCTCTCTGCTATTTCTATGCTGCCTACAGGCTGTCCACTCATGGTGCAGACTTAGCATTCTTGTCGCCGAGTACTTAACACATAGGTCTTAAAGCACACAGGTCAACGTTACGACTGCTCGCTTGTCCAATGCTGATTTTTTTTTTTCACTACGCCCTTGTTTTGTCTCCGAAGTGTGATACTGCCACATATCTGCGACAACTTGCCTGACTTGTGATTTGGGGCCTGGTATGACCAATTTAATTTCAATACCCGCAGGAAATTAACTGTCTGACCTCCGACTAGGTATCATGTCAAATAGGAGTAGTTTTCTTCATGTGTTATTTACTAGAATTGGAGCTGATGCCTCTGCACGGTTTTAATTCTAAAACTGTCTTTTAACCAGAAAGACTGACACCCCAGGACAAGAAAGACGACGAAAAAGACCTCACTGAACATGAAAGCTTCATTTAGCGAGTTTTTTTTTTTTTACGAATGCATAAAAGGGGAAAGAAGCGTAACACTCCTGCGACAAACTTGTACCCTGATGATGTTTTCGATTACCCGTTACCGTTCACATTTGCGACTAACGACAATACGTAAGCACTACTGAACGCAATGCGTCTTGCGTCAGGACGTTTTGCCACCGAGAGAACCGATCAACTAATGCCAGAATATACAGTCGGGTAAAAAATTCTCTAGGTCACTTAAATCTCTCTAAATCGTTTCTGATGCGCATAATACGAGCGCATTTTTCTCTTTGTTCACTGCATGTCACTTTTTGTAGATACTGCCACTGTTTTGCATTGTCGTTGTGTTTTGCATTGTTGTCGACTTGGAGCGAGACTTGTTATCTTTTCTTTGTTGTATTTTTTACACTCCTGTAAAGGCCCTTACTTGGGTTGACAGTATGAATAAAGCAAACAAACAACAAAAGCGATTTAGGGTCGCAGCACCATGTTTGTCAGCGATCACATCATTGAACAGAGAGCAAAGAACTTGGATTTGACTTTCACCTTCAACAAGTGTGTCCCGATCAGGCAGCTACTAATATAGGTATGGCCTTTGGTTTGATCGTAGAAGGTTGTGGCCAAGTACTACACCAGGGTGGCCAAATCCTGCTCTGGTGAGAGAGTGCGTAGTCGGTTCTAGTCACCGAGATCAGGCCGCACTCCAGGCCTGGTTATGCAATTCCATCGACACGCGGATTTTTTTTTTTTGAAACACTGTGGAGAATTGCGCGGCACCAGGATTTGAGCCCCGGTCCTCTTGCACGCGAGGCGGACGTTCTACCTCTACGCCATCGCTGCAGCCTTAGTTTTCGGCTCACGCGTTCTACAGATTTCGACCCCAACTGTATGTAATTTGTGTTTCTATTTTCACATTTTTCTGAAAACATTTCTTCGTGTCCGCACGTTTTGACCGTCCGTTCCTCCGTCCGCGGCAGGACAGCTCGCCTGTATAACATTAAAAACCACTCGAATGATACTAAAGATTGCCCTCGTTCTTATAAGCGTGCAGTCTGCTCCAGTATGGAAGGAAACAGTCCAACTGCACACAGCAACAATTTTTGTTGTTACTTTTGCACTACTTGAAAGATGTCTCACGGGTATTACCTTTCTAGAAAAAAACTAAGTACATTGAAAAAAAATTACAGCACTCTTCTCATTCAATTTTTCATGTAATCACTGGTGGAATGCGGAAAATTTGCTCCCTTTCATAATGTAGATTCCCGTACACTTTGCTGTACCGTGTGAGTCATACTTAAAGGGAACACAGCAACGCGTGGCCACCGTGCTCCGCAAAACGCTGCTGCCGAAAGCTAGCGATAAGAGGCGGCACCAAGCACATGTGCGGAAAGAGCAGCCGGCTGTGCTTCCTATGCGGGAACCTTCGCCGCCAATCCTCTCCGGCTGACGGCGGCCATGCGTTCCCATGTTCCCTCTAAGTGTGACTCATGCTATACCTAGCTGCGAAAAACCTACCCTGCATTAAAGGTTGCGTCCGTAGGAGAACAGGCTGTTTATGTTATTCACCACACCTTGGAAAAGCAGGAAGATGTAGTAGGAGAACAAAAAAAAATCTAGCCTCGAAAGAATACACTGACTTCTGCTGGCGCCCCCTTATTAAGGACCAGAACAAGTGGAAGAGAAAAGGCGCGTTAACAGTCGCGGAAAGTCCTTCGCTTCTCCTCGCTACATACCTTTTATTCGCACCACTCGGTATTTGTCAGCGGCAACACAACACGGCGCCGTCAGCACCACTTCCTGCAGTAGAAGGCCAATCCGGCTGTTTGAAACGACGTGGCTGCATTTTTGTTAGCGCAGTAGCACTACTATAGGCGCACCTTACGGATTTCAGGCATACGTATAAATGTCCATGAAGCCTGCTTTGTGCCAGGTGGCCCACCTACCCAGCACTTTGTCGGCAACCTGGACAGATGTGTACACCTGGCAGGCCTTCACCTGGGTAAAGGTCTTCAAGGTAAATGCCTATAGCGTAACGGCATTTAGGTGTAACGGCCTTCAGGGTAAAGGCCTTTAAGGTGAATGCTTTTATGATAAACGACTTCCGGGTGAAAGCCTTTAGGCAAAAGCAAAGGCCTTTGCAGAGGCCTCTACGTCAAAGGATGTTTTTGCATTCAAAGCATGCAGGAACCTTAAGTGCCCACCGCAACTAGTGCTAATGCATTATATTCCGCACATAGCCACGCTAAACGGTCTCCTATTTCTTCAGATTGCATGTCCTTTCTGCTGCATCCAAAAAAATGGTAGTAAGCCTGGTCACGGCCAATCCCCCTTGTGGGTATGCGCCGTTATACAATATGCTGAGCACAGCAACAAAACAATCTCTACGTTCCACCTTTCGTAAGGCCAACAACAATAACACCTCTAAGTGTGGGTATGCGCCAATCTCCAAGGCCAAAACAACGACAACAACACATTTTCTCCATATCAGCTTCCTTGAGAAAGCCTTTATTACCCCGGAGCACTGGCTGTTATTCGGGCGTAACACGGAGTACCCAGCAGCCTTCTGCCCAAGGTTTACAGCGGGAAGAAATAAAAGGGGTGTGCGAATTCAGCGGCACCTTAAGCATGGTTGCCGAACGTCGGAACGCACTCATTTATAAGGACGCTGCACGCCCCTGCCTACTACCAGATACATGGCTGACTCATCGGAGGCTCTCATGTAGATGGAAGGCGGCCGGTCCCAGCTGCCGGTGGCAAATGCTGGCCAGGTTGGCCCGCCCGAGCGGAGCCGTGGATACTTGGCATGGCGGTGGCAAACGACGTCTTCCTTCGCACGCAGGAGCGGAGAAGGTGTCAAAAAGGGTGCTGCGACCGAGAGTGCCTGGGTGCGGCGTGGCACCCCAGATCTCTCAGTCTCTTCCCGTCCCGCGTTGCGCCTTTGGGTTGGAGAGTGCACACACTGTTGCAGGCCTGCTTTGCTGCGAGATAGCGCAGGCACCCCAACGAGTGAAGCGTGGTCGGACGGTGCAGGTCACGAGGGGGGACCTTCGCCAGCGTCCCGGAATGGAACATGGTCGGTGGCTGAGGGCAGTTCCCCGAGGTACTGGGGAAGTGCCAAAGTCACCGAATGGGAGGCTCCCTGGCAGAGGACAGCTCCCCGAGGTACTGGGGAGGTGCAGGCGCCAGGAGCGGACCTCCAGGAGAGGGACGGCACAGAGTGCGAATGGAACGGTAGGTGGCAGAGTGCTGCTTCCCGAGGCACTGGGGAGCATGGCACTATCGCGATTTAGTCGTCGCACTCAAATGTAGTAGAGGGAAGGAAGGCGTCTTACCCTGCCGCACGTGACTGAGTGGGCTGCTCTGACCGTAAGAGGTGGGGTGAACCTGACTGAGTACCATTGCCATCTTTTTAACATGTCCATGTTGTTTCCATTGGCCTAGAGTTCAAATGGGGCCACTGAGGGCCCCAGTGACTGAACCGAAGAGCTCGGAGGCATCCTTGTCGCTCACTAATCTCTCACCACATTGCATCGCGTTAAAGAATGTTCTAGATAGAGCTCCAACCGAAATTCTTTCGTAAAGTTTCCAGCGAGCAGGAAGTCGCCGTCGGAAATCCCAGTCTGGCCGCCACGCTTGGCATATGCTGCCACAGCTGGAGAGGAGAGTCGCTATCTGTTTGCTGTCTCGATGATTGTTGGTTTTATTTAAGGCTACCTCTTTCGCGCAGTTCCGCCGCTTTATCCTCGAATTTCTGCAGGAACGGAAATGGCTTCGTGCTCGTATCTTTTCGCGCAAGTCTTGTGTGCGGATGAATCTGCGACTCGCTTCGTTCTTGTGCTTTCGGTCACGGTCCGTAAGCGCTGATTATTTTTATGCCCGCTCACTGTCTCTCCAGTTCCGCAGGTCGCGATGCCTCGCTCCGCTGATTCGCTAATAACCAAAAATTCACCTTAGCTGAGTTTCACACAAAACTGATCATGAAGTTTACGATTATGTCTGCTCGCAAGGGTCTTGCAGGCTAAGTTGCCTTTTTTAATTTGTCTGCACGTTTAACACGAAAAATGACGATTTTTCTATGAGCAATGAGGAGGTTTGTCTATTCGTTTCGCAATATTAAGTATAGTTTGAGGTGGGTATGGTTAAAATAATATTTCAGTAATCCTATGCACATTTTCTTCCTTTTATTCCGATTATTTGCGGGCAGATTTGAGTAAGTTGTCATTAGAAGCATTTTCTATGTTTTTCGTGGATAGAAAAATTCGGAGCACCGGAATTTTTCACGAGCGTCCCATTTATACATTTGCCTTTGAGCAGTCGCCCTGAAAACATGTAAACGCGCTGTACTTGTGTGTTTCCTTCCTCACGCCTATCCACAATTGCTAACCATAGCTAATTTCTTTTGATTTAACTATATTCTCGTCGTTTATAACCTCCATACTGTCTCCATTTCTTTTGACGAAATCGCGCCACTCTCAGGTTTAACCAAAGCTAAACCACCGCCAATTTTCTTTAATCAGGCTTTTGTGCGGAGGCGGGAAAGTTCTGCTCGCTAGTTTAAAATGAGTGGTTAGACCATAATACGGGATCATGGGGTCCTTCGTGAAATTCAGGGAGCCGTACTCATCCACTGCCCGGTCGATTAAACCTCGGGCTTTATTGTGGGCTGCCTCGTTCCCCGGATTCCCCGAATGGGCTGGGACCCATTCAGTTCGAAGTAATTTAGTGAGAATTTGGTGGCATTAATAAGAGAGAATAGTAGCACGCTGTTCGTTCGTCCGAGGGAAGGTTAATCGGCAGCAGAACGCTGTGCGCGCTGCCCAAGTCGTTTTTTTCTTGTAAAAGTTCAGTTTTGAGTGAGCGCTTGTGTCGTGTTGTGGTCTTTTTCTCTTCGTCTTCGTCTTTTCTGCGCTCGTTAACCATGAATACGTACCAACTAGCCCAACTTTTTGCGTTATCGATACCCAGAGCCGCCTCCATTAGGCACAGTGTGTCCCGTATCCGGTCGTCTGCGGTTCGAGTACCACAGCAGCTGCGGTCAAAAATCGCATTACCAAGAAGCGTAATAGCCGGCTAATATTTCCCCTCTTTCCCTCTCTTGTCTGTTATTTCCGGCTTGTCGGAGAAAAGAAACCCGGCAAAGCAAGGAAAAATTGCCAGTGGCTTAACTTGGCTAACCCTAGAATTCAGCGAAAAGCAGGGACGCTTGCTAAGCGTCTGAGGTTGGGTCCATGGCAGCTCCGCTACACGCAACGCGACAGCCGTTCTATACGTACCCACATGACCACGTGGCTATGACGTGGTATCGCATGATCTTACGGCACCCATATCGATGTCATCACGTGGCTTCACATCACCCCATCGGATGTTCTTAAGGTCAAAGGTCAACCCAAAGGTCACCCAATGTCAAAGGTCAACAAAAGATCATGATTCAAGGTCAGGGGTCAAGGGTCCGGCACCACAACTGTACCACATATGGTCATACACGGCTAACCGTGGTTGGGCTGAAGGTCGTTCAAGGTCATTCTCTGGACTACGCGACGACTGCTTTACCTAGCGTAGTGAAGCTTTTCGCTTCAGAAGCTAACGCGGTCGCTCCGTTGCCCACTGAACCGCCCTCACCGTTCACGCAGCTACGACGCCGGCGCGAAATCGTGTCACAGCCGGCGGAACCAAGGCCGACTGCACACCGCACGCTTCCAGAGCGTCTCGGGAAGGGAGCACGCCGAAGGCTGCGGGTGACGCGGGGCGTCTGTGGTCCCGCAACTGAAGGGTGATCCATTAGCATCACTAATTCGTGGCCATCCATCCAAGCCAGTGGCCATGTACTGCCGGGAGAGGACGAGCAAGGCAAACAGCCGGCACGCGGTGACCACTTATGCAGGCTTTCAAAAGGAGATAAGTGAACGACGGAGCGGCAGTCATCGTGTTCTAGCTGTACGCTTAGACTCCGATGGCCGATGCGCATGCGAAAGGGAAGAGAACGGGCCTTCCGTGGAACTACACAGCCACCTGGTCTAAAGGTAAACCAGCCTACCTCTTCTTTGGAGATTACTATTCGAAGCTGAAAAAAAAAATAGCGGTATTGATTTGCTTCCCGATGAAGCCAATTTGGTTTTAGCGGCTCTTTGAAAGATATCTGCGACGCTGTCAAATGACCATTGTATACGAGGCCTGCGGCCTCGTCAAGCGGTCTTCATGACAGCTTTTTCAGCAGGCCTCCAGCACCCTGTATATTGTACTTGGTGCAAATACATATTATATTATATTATATTATATTATATTATATTATATTATATTATATTATATTATATTATATTATATTATATTATATTATATTATATTTAATTATATTATATTATATTCACTCAGCAGAACATACTGTCACAGTAGGCACCCTACAGGATTGAAGGGAACTGACGCTCTTTTTAGGAATAAGGCGTTACAGGCACCAGGACCACAATAACGGCTCCACCGGACGAGTCGACGGTTATACTACGCATGCGCATTGTATCCTTGTAACCTTTAAAAGTGCTCAAGGCTCAAAAGTAGTTGGTTCAGAAAGGCTAGCTGTGGCTGCCACTGAAAAACCATTGTTTGTTCCGCACTGCTGCCGCTACCGGGCTCATCAAAAATTTCGTCAAGGCAGAGTGAGGAACGTTCGTCAATATGCACAAGGATGTGCTAGAGCCTGAAGCTTACTAACGGAACCTTCTGTTAATCAGTATGAGCACTGTCTTGAGCAGCAAGTTGGCTAGTTTGTAGTGGCTCATGACTGAATATACTGTTACTGCGCACAACAAGGACAGGGAATAAACCCGTAAGAAACGGGACAAGCGCAGACTCGCAACTACTTTTATTGTAAAAAAAAAACACTGGAAACATATACACACAAAACGAAAGAACCACACAAACAGTAAAAAGAGTAGTTGCGAGTCTGCGCTTCTCCTTTCCTTACGTGCTTTGTCTTGTCTTATCTGTGCGCAGTAACAGTTTATTCGGTCATGAGCACTGTATAACTTGCGATAAATTCCGCAGTCAACAACGTTAAATCCGCCTCGTGCGGTAGAAGTCCATTCGTGGCCCTTTTTTATCACTGATGCAGCAGTTCGATCCAGGGTCGTTCGTACTGTAACCGCGTTGGCCGAAGGGGTACCACCTTTAGCAGGCTACGAGGTCGTTCGAAACTGGGCCTTCGCCCGCGAGGGGCGAAGTGGGGTTTACGGGGCTTCTCCCAAGCGAACACCCCTAAAGAAAGCCGGGCGCCAGGCCGGGGGCCGCTTGTACCCATTCTTACCGGTGGGTGTCCGGAGGTGGGTTTCGAACCAACCACCTCCCGCAGCCGTGACGGGCGCCCAACAACCTGCTATTAGTCGGAACGTGTAACGCAGGAAAGAAGCCCAACGGCAAAAAGTTTCGGGTCAAAACACTGGAGATGCCGTGGAACTCGCCAAGAGTTGGCTGAAGCCGGATTCGCACCGTTGAACTTTCCGCGCTTCACAAGTCATGTGGCAAGTTGAGCTTGCAATTCAATCGCATTAGGCAGACCTTTTCACCGCTTTTCTCAGTGTCCAGCAACCGGAAAGAAAACCCGGACCTCGCTCAGCGGTCCCGCATGCTTCCGCCATTTGTAGCCGCAGGCAATGAAAACGATCTCCGTTTATTGCTCCACACACTCGCTCTGCCAGATTTCAATAACGGGCGAACTGCGAGGGTCACCTTGCATCCGGCTGCCACTGACAGACGCCGTATGCTGGTATGGTCTTTAAAGCCGAGCGAAGAACGTGAACAGGTAGCTTGCAGGCCCGCAAAAAGACTGAAGGAGTTGTTCACGTAATGTGACACTGCTTTCAGCGTTAGCATGCAGAGAAGCTGGTCACATCTAAATATGTCAGGGAGGGGATGCGTGCTTTAGCTGGTAATAGCCATGTGCAAGACGAAAGATACTTAACCAGATGACCCACCCATGTCACCTATAAGTGACACGTGCAACCGATGATGACGTCACTGATTTTGGTCGAGTGATGATGAAGCCATTTTTTTTAGGAACGACGCGATGTCCGTGTAACAAACCTTACACAGCTCACGATGCGAAAAAGGCGCGCGACGAAAACGAACTAGCTGACAAGAAAATGCTAATGCTGCAAAATGGCGTAGGCCTACCTTCATCATTGATGCTCTTAGAAGTTTATAGACCTGAAAAAGAAGTTTTATAGCGAAGTGCTCTTACTGCGCGCCAGTACAGATGATAGGATGCAGATACTGCACCAAAGATATTAAAAATCCACCACATACGGCTGGAAGGGACACTTGAACATGGAGGCCGAAGTGCGGTTCTCACCGTGTCGTGTTGGTATACGGCGCTTCCTTTCATTGCTCTTGACAAAAAACAGAGATGAGTTAGAAAAGGTAGAGCTGATTCCAGCCATCCTAGAAACAAGTTAGCTAAACTTTTCGTACACAGGAACACTTCGTGGTTGGCCGGGACTTGGCTATCGTATCGACGACTACACCATGATTGGCCAGTGAAAGCAATGTCATCCAATGGAATCCCGCTCTTACCTGTCTCGAACACATCTTCTGAATTCGGCCTCTGGCTTTCCAGCACTAGCTCCTATTTTAGAATCGCTTAGACAGAAACAGAGCACTGCTGATAAAGAGACTGCGATGAAGTACAACTGCAGCACAGACAGAACTGAACGGCGGCAAGCAGGCTATTTCTCCACGTTCAAATTGTCATAACAAAAACCAACAGCGTCATCCAGGTATCCCACCCATGTCCCTCATTTTTTTCAGCAACCACATTTGCTAGTCATTCCCGATCACCGCCATCTGACACACAAGCTTCCATAGTCCGGATTCACGCAGGCACATTTAAAGCTCTCTGCTACTGCTGCCGCAGTGGAGACCTGCAACCTACGTCAACACCGACGACGTCCGCAGAGTCGTCCCAGAGGCACTGTCAGTGAATGTCGTTTAGGCATCATTACCCTCTGCCCTCCCCTTTCCCTTCACATCCCATACCTCCCATGCGTCCCATGCCTGAAAGGCCCCCCGTCATGCTATCGCTGGTTCGTTTCACCGAACCCCCCTCGCACACGGGCGCCAGCACAGCCTATCAGTACTCCTTATCTGCAGGGCCATTTTTCAGGGGACATCCGAGCTGCGCGCCCGATTCAAAAGTCTGAGCCGATCACCCGGCGTGGGATCAATACCGCCGAATTCAGGAGCGCCACTATCGGATGAGCGCTGTCATGGCACGCGGCCCTCTCCCCCCCCCCCCCCCACCTTTTGGCGTACGCCGGAGACAGACAAAAGGTTGGCGAAGTGCTCAATGTTTGCACCACTTTGTACAGGGTTACGCATACGCTTCCACGACGACTTCCTTGCTTTCTCGTTGCTGCTTTATTTTACGAGCCGGGCGAGGCCCGTCGTTGTCGGGCTTCGGTACGATGCGATACGGTATGGTAGGTCATAGCGGGACATATGATTTAGCACGACACATGGCATTGGTATATCTAAAGCATATATGTGTTTTATGGTGTATGATACATTACGAATTTTCTTATATTCGATACTGTCTTACAGATCAGGGAGGAGGAGAGAGCAGAGCAGGTTTGGGGACCAACCCGAGTAACTGAAACCAAAGCAGAAATAAGAAAAAGATGTATATGGGCAAGACACGCAGTGTGGAGATCAGATAACCGGTGTTCGCTTTCGGGGAAGCAGCGGATTCCAAGAAAACGTAAAAGTAGCAGGGAGCATTAGAGTCAGATGCACAGATAAGATCAGAAAATTTGCAGAGACAACGAGAGCTCAGCTAACGCAGGACAAGGTTTATCAGAAGTCAGTGAGAGGGGCTTTTGTCCTGTAATGGACGTGGTAATTCCATTGCGGATGGAGATTATTTATCGCATGGTATGTGGTGTTTAACGTCCCGAAGTTACACGTCGACTATGAGGGACAATGTTGTGGAGGGCTGCGGTTAACATAAACCACCTAAGGTTCGTTAACCTGCAAAAATGCCTCAGCACAATGGCGTTTTTCGTGTAGCCTGCGTACTAATGCAGTCGCCGTGGTCGGGATTCGATCCCACAACCTTGGGCTGCCAGCCATAGACAACGAGCCATTGTGGCTGGCTGCCTTGCTGCGATAACGTAGGGTTGATTTGGCACGTAAAAACAAGTCAATAAGTTAACCATCTTCCTTTCATTAGCGACAGAAGGTATGCTGATCCTACCATGCCGAAAAACTGTGACACATGTCATGATCACGACAGATCATTTAAGAAAAACCACGGCACGATGTACGAAATGCCAACAGAACCACCGCAAGTGAAACTGCAAGAACCAAGGATTGGATTCTCAAAGCCCCAGTCTATGAAGGTTTTGTAACTTCCACGGACTATGTCCTGCGCAAGGTTTAACACGACAAGCCAGTTAGACTACACTCAAACCGTCATAAGGTCAGTCACGAGCCGATGTTATGCCACCCTAATTGTCACCCTAACGCCGTCTACCCAGTGAAAGCCCGCACCGAAACATATCACCAGTCTTTTTTCCTGAAAACAGCCCGAGACTGGAATGACCTTCCATCCGAAGTGGCAACCATCATCGACTACAGCAGGTTCAAAACCGCCCTCGAACATCATCTGTATTCACGCTGATAATCTTCTCAGCACATTCCTCGTGTAATGTCCCTTGTGGACCTTTGAGAAACAAATAAATCAAATAATAAATAAATAAATAATGAAACGCTTCGCCAATGGTCTCCGGGGTCACCCTACACTTGCTGTATAAAATTTATTGACCGCAGAGGCGCGTCGACCCCTCGCCGTCGATAGCGTTTATGAAGACCTCGGCCGCTTTTTCGATCCTTCCTTCCAGTCTAAGTGTACTACGCGAGCCGACGACGTCGCAATGACGACATCTCTCGCTGGGTGCTCGAACACACAAGCACGTGGGGTGTGCGTGTCGCAAGAAGGTAAGGCGTCATCGGTTGAGGCGTTCTTTTCATGGCGGGATTTCTCGCCGCCCTTCTCTCCTCCCTTACACCCACACTTTGCATAATGACGCGCCGCTCGACGGGTGATGGGCGCGTAATCCGCCCGGCCGAGCCTAAACGGGAAGGGGATTTGGCGCTAACCGCAAAGCACACCGCGCGCGTATGTAGGTGCTTCCGCGCCCACGTAGGCGCACAGGCAGAGCTTTTGCGCAGCCCTATTTCCCTTCACGATGGAAACGAGAGGTAGTTGTGGGGGTGTAGGCTTTGCATATCGCAAGTTAACTCGGTTTTAGGTAGGCCTGATTTATTTCTAGTTTCTTCTATTTCCTTTTTTTACGTCTTTGCAACTTCCTGAACATTTCAGCCGTACCTGCAAAAAAAAAGCAGAAAGGAAGGAAGGCGCGGAAATGGTTAGCTCTGGGGCACCAAGTCGAAGATGGTGGCAGGAGCGGCTGGCCGCCTGACACGGTGATTTCTCCTAGCTGTTTTTTTCACCGCCCCACGACAAACACCCACTCGTATAGCCCTCTGTCAGGGCTATAAAGCGACAGCGATGCTTTCGCCTATAGTCTATAGCCTACTATAGTCTCGTCGCACCCGCAATTGGCACTTTCAGGGTTATAACTGTACCGGTTACACATGAGTTCTTGAATGGTTCGTGAAAGCTACACCAAGCCACAGGCGATACAACAAAGTTGCCGTGAGTTCGAAAACTGGCCGGAATTTCACGAGTCCAGCAAGAAGAGGCAAGGAATAAGTATCTTTAGCTGGTCCTAATTTTAATAATCTTGCGCCTCTCCTTTGACCAGCTTGCAAATGTCTTTGAGTCAAAAACCCTACCTCTATCCTACAAACAGCATTGATTATTGTGGCCCTCGTTGGTATGCGCAAGCCCCATCTTCTACACAGCTGCGAGGTATTAGCCGAGGCATACTAGCGCCGAGAGAAGCTTAGCCTGAATGCCTGTAACGCTTTAACCGCATTGCCACCGGAAGCGGAGCAAACTGTAAGCGCGAAAGAGATTTATGTCACTTTCGCAGAGTCTGAGAAAGCAAATACAGTTGAACCTCGTTATACCGATGATAAATTAGCCCTACGATGGCTTCATCATAGCCGTAGCTTCGTTATAGCCCGTGTTGACCGAGCTTCCAAGGAATATTGTCATCCCTTCGTTATGTCCATTATTTGGTTATAAACCATTTCGTTATAACGAGGTTCGACTGTATATAGAGCTTGCAGAGCTCGGTGCTGAATGTTTTGCAGCGAAAAGCTTCACCTGCGCTAGGTAAAGAGTTCCCGGGTTCGAACCCGACCGCGGTGGCTGCGTTTTTATGGAGGAAAAACGCTAAGGCTCCCGTGTGCTGCGCGATGTCAGTGCACGTTAAAGATCCCCAGGTGGTCGAAATTATTCCGGAGCCCTCCACTACGGCACCTCTTCTTCCTTTATTCTTTCACTCCCTCCTTTATCCCTTCCCTTACGGCGCGGTTCAGGTGTCCAACGATATATAAGACAGATACTGCGCCATTTCCTTTCCCCCAAAAACCAATTATTATTATTATTATTATTATTATTATTATTATTATTATTATTATTATTATTATTATTATTATTATTATTATTATTATTATTATTATTATTATTATTATTATTATTATTATTATTATTATTAGGTAAAGCAGTCGTCGCGTAGCAAGCGCAGTCGTCGTAGCCAGCACAATGACCTTGAACAACAGCCCGACCAAGGATAGCCGTGTACGACCATATGTGGAACAGTTGTGGTGTTGAACCCTTGACCCCTGACCTTCGTCCATGACCTTTAGTTTAACTTTGACATTGGGCTGACCTTTGACCTTAAGAACATCCGATGAGATGATGTGAAGCCACGTGATGACATCCGATGGCGGTGTCGTGAGACCACGTGATACCACGTCATAGCCACGTGGTCTTGTGGGTATACATATATAAAACGGCTGTCGGGAGCGTGTAGCGGAGCTGCCATGAACGAGCCTCAGACGCTTAGCAAGCGTGCTTGCTTTTCGCTGAATCCCAGGCTTAGCCAAGTTAAGCCACTGTCAACTTATTCTACTCGAGTCTGGCTGGCATGTACACAAAGGCCAAAACTGAAGCACTGACGCTAAAATACGCAAGAAAGGAAGAAAAAAAACACGTGCTTTTATTTGGCCGCTTGCCCGCTTGTGCGGCGTAAATAATTCCATTCGGCGCTGGGAGAGGAGGAGCTGCAACAGCGCTCCTCTTTCTCTATACGCAGCTTCAGACAGGCCAAAAAAAGATCTGCGCGAATGGAAACGGAAGCTGAGTCAGTCGACAAACAGCGCCTGCAAAATTAACGACCTCCGTACGGCGCAATCGCGAAGTAGAAAAACGCTTTGCAAACAGAGAAAAACCAACGGAGAGTGCAGGACTCCGAATTCGTGCCCGCAGGCGCTTTTTGCGGCACCTACGGGAGGTGCGCTATGCACACTGTGAGCAGCGAAGTGTTTCCCACCAGAAAAGCCACGCTTGGAGCGACGGTCGTCGCAGGAACTTGTTTGCAAATGGGAGTGCGTCTGTGTGCGAGCGTAGAGAAGGCAGGGGAGGTAAGGAGGTTTAATCCCGTGGAGGTGCGCTTGCTTGCTGTATATACAATTAGACAGGCTCATTTGCTGTAGGCTCACCGTTTCTAGCAGCTGCGCCTAATAGTTGCGCTGGCGGAATTGCTCGTTTAGAGAGATAGCGGCAAGCGAGCACTACCGCCGGTTACCTATCCGTTCTTTTCAGCATTGTTTTATTGCGTCGAATCCAGCTGTCTAGTTTTTATTTCTTTTTTCTTTAGGAGGTGGGGTGGAAGAGGGCAGAGTTATCCGCATGTTAAGTGCACTTTCTCGAACTTGCCTTCATTTTCTTCCTCGTGGCTTCTGCTCTTTTTATTACTCTTTTTTTGCTCTTTTTAACCAGCCTCTAGCCTAGACTCAAGATTCAGTGCGCATAAAGTGCTGGGACCGTACCTATTACACTTGCAGACTTAATAAAAATTATGGTTCCCAGTCACAGCCAACGGAGCCGCAGTATGCTGAGAGGTTCGCTCTTCATTGTGGTTGTTCTGTTCTATTTCCGTAAAGGGAAGAAGCACCATGAAAACATTCTTGAGGGTTCCGGCCAATTGTCAGTAGGTGTTACACTTATTGTGCGACAGAATGTCCTTCAGTGTGACACTCTACAGCGCAGCAGTTAATTGCCCATTCCTGGCTTGAGCTTCATCCGATGGCACATTCAGTGACAATCTCGCGGTCTCATGACAACACTTGACCACGACCACACCTTCCCGTCAGCGGTCTCGCAACATCGCCATCACGTGATCTCGAGCTTTTAGGCCGTCTGAGTGTTACCAGCGCGGCATACCTGTCCTGCTTCGGTCACACATGTGACCAGCACTGGTGACGTGACCATGCGCCTGACGTCACTCCGAGTGTGCAGCCTTCCAGGCGTGCTCCCTGCTCACTGGTCACATCATTACTCAAAGCGTTTGATTGCCTTAACCCCGCTTCTCAACTGTCCCTTCTTCCCTGCCTCTGCTATGGAGGCGACATTATCTCATTTTCTGCTGATTTGTCCTGGACTGTGGGAACTCCGAATCAGTATCCGAGCACCATAACCACTTAGTCACCAAGGCGGTTCCTCAAACAAGTCCCCTTGTCGAAAAGTGCATCAGCGGACTGTGTCTTTTCTCCTGTCCCTTGTTTCCAGTCCGTGCTATCCTCCGTAAAGACGCTTACCTCAAACAACGCGAGCAGAAAAGGCTTTCAAAGCACTGCCACGCTTACAACACGTCGAACTTTCACGAATGGCTTCAGCCGTTGTCAGCCCATTTTCACCTGTCAACACATAAACGTTTCTCTTCCATTCTCTTTTGTCATCATCTCATTTCGTGATGTCTTTCTTGGTGAAAACAGCTGCACCTTTCTTTCTTTCCTCAACTTTACCCTTTATCTCTTTCTTTCTCTCTCTATCTATCTCTCCCTCCGTTCTGTTCGAGGTAAAAGAGGTGCTTTCGCAGCGTCACCCATTCAGAAACACCATTTCCTCTACGGTCG
This sequence comes from Amblyomma americanum, assembly GCA_030143305.2. Taxonomy (NCBI): domain Eukaryota; kingdom Metazoa; phylum Arthropoda; class Arachnida; order Ixodida; family Ixodidae; genus Amblyomma; species Amblyomma americanum. Next base: position 86,783 of record JARKHS020010413.1, on the reverse strand, counting down.
GCAGCAGCGAGCGTGCAATTCCCTGCATTTGTTTCCGAACGGAACGGGCCGTGGTTGCAAAACGGGCCTCAATGGAAAGCGATCATGCGCGGCCCAGCGGCAGCCTTTCTAACGCTTACAAGTGCACAAACGCCTGGGCGCGTAGCGACTCTAATAATAACACGCCCCAAAAAAGGGCTCCGGCTTGCAAGAGCCGGAATCGCGCCTGCACACACACACACACACACACACACACACACACACACACACACACACACACACACACACACACACACACACACACACACACACACACACACACACACACACACACACACACACACACACACACACACACACACACACACACACACACACGCACGCACACACGCGCGAGGACAACGCCGGAGCGGGGAGGACGCGATGTCGAAAGTCAGAATGCCAGGCCGGTGACTCGCAGTACAACCCTCCGCACAATAAGCCATCCCCCCCCCCCCTTTCTGCCTCTGTTGCCCCTCAATCCTTCCGATTGCACAGCAATGAACCTTCCGCGTTCTTATGCATCAGATTTCGACGGAAGAGGGGTTGAATCAATAAACCCTCCACCCTCTCTCCTTGACTTCCCACAGCACACATCTCCGACCCCGCAGTGTTCGGTGAAGAGAGACGCAACAACTTAAACCATTGACCAATATGCAAGACTGGCTCGTCTTCCTATGCAGGTCAGATCATACCGCGTCTGACTGCTCAATACATAGTAATAGAAGTAATAATAATAACAATAATAACGTTTTTCCCAAAAATTCTCATACAACTTCACGTTGAGGTGGACCCGTCAAAGCCAGCGTAAGGCTTGTTGGACTTGAGCCAAAATAAAACCATTTCTGATGGAGTCTTTCAGTCATATTTATAGATACAGTTGCAACACGAGAGAAAGAAATCAAGGTGTTAATTAAGAGATACATACCGGATGTTTCAGTGAACACTTTAAAAATTTTCAATAATAGGGTTTTTGGGGTAAAAATATGGCTTTTGTGGCACCGTATAACCAGCGCTAGCGGGCAGAGGAAAGCCGGTGAATCATCTTAAGAGGCAAGGTGCTTAAGTAATTTTTAATAATTAACTTTATAACTTGTAGGGTTAGGCGCCTAAAGTTGCAGTTTGATATTTGTAGTCGGTCGATCGTAACACCATTATAAGTTCTTAGAATTTCGAAAATGCGATTGCCCTTGGTGCTGTGGCTCTACAAAATTTAGCTTTTTGTGGCGTGAGCTACACTGGCCGAGGTTGAGCAGTTTCGCGTGGCTCCTGGAGAGCCGTGCTGCGCATGCGCGAGGAACAGTGACGTCACACGGCTCACAGTTGGCGCACCGGAGCCGCCGCCGCCGCGCGCGCCTCGCCGGTCTGCGCATTCCAAAGGAGTGACGTCATAGCCGCGGCCAGACGCACTGGCGCCGGCGCGTGCCCAGCTGTGCACCTCCGTTGCGCAGTAGCCAAGTTTGACGCTGCGCCGGAGCAGCTTGATAGCTCCTCTCATTTTGTGCGCATGCGCAGAGGTATCAGTGAGGGTATACTTATAGCGGGGCGTTTGCCAGTGTGGTACAGCCATGGAGAAGGAGAGCGAATTTGCTGCTCAGCGGCAACTGATGCTCAGCGGCTCACCGTAGCTCACGCTACGTATATACTGGCATAGCCAACCTTAGCCACTGCTAATTTTTTCGACTAGTTACGTGCACTGTAAGGATTGCTTTGCCTGCATGCTTTCGAAAGCTCGTGTATTTTCGCACTATGCATCCAAATTTTATCGAGCCACAGCGGCGAGGGTAATAGCGTTTTTAGAATTTTAAAAAGTGATATGGGTATTACAAATGACCGGCTACAAATCTCTAATTGCAACTAGGTGGCTATTTCTACTATTTAAAAAGTTAATTATTAAAAGTTAGTTAACCAACTTACTACTTAGGACGAGTCACCGGTTTTCTGGTGTCCACCAACAAGGGTAATATATGCCGCTAAAACCATAATTTTAACTCAAAACCTATTTTTTAAGTTTTGTAATTGTTCGCGATAATATAACAAATCAAGTAAGATGCGATAATATTAATAAACGTGACGTATAAAAAAGAGCGTAAAGTCTCCATTCGACCCCCCGTTTCTGCCATCCCACTCCGCTGCTTACCGTTCGGCACGAAAAAGCGTTACCAAAGCACCTAGTTGAAAGAAAAGTTTGAAGATTTGTGATTGAAAGTGGACGTTGCCAGGCTGCGCTCTTTCTGAAGGCAGTCATGTTTTCAACGGTGCTTACACTAAGCGTTATTCGTGTTTTTACGTGCCGATTCTTAATCCCCAATCCACATCGTCGCTTTTGCCGCTGGCGCGAAACTCATTAACGAGTAATCGTCGTCATCGTTAAAGTGCGTCGTCCTCTCGTTCGAGAAGAGCCCTCACTTTTTTGCGCAGTTGGAAAAAACAGAGGCAAGAGAAGACTGTTAATTTTGAGCATCTGCAACGCACATTAATTACGCCGTCTCTCAGAAACAAACGCCCGTCGAAATTGTTTCGCATTCGAAGACAGAATTGTTCCGCACCACAGCCCGTGACGTAACGCCCGTATGAGAGTGCGGGCAGAGAACTGCTCGGGAAACTGCTTCCATAACGATCTCGAAATTAATTAAACACATCGCGCCGTTCGGCTCCTTCGTCAAAGAAACACGCTCTTATGAAATACATGGGGGAGAAAGCCTGCCGAACACTGTGTAAATGTCGTTTCGACTGCTTGGCAACATTTATTTTTCCCCATTCTCCTCGCCCGCGATGCTCCCGCGCCTGTTGCAACACTCAAAAGACAACTCACAGCGATAAGTAACTGTGCAACCTCGCGCTGCTTAGAAAGCCGAAGCACAGCCAAGGACAACTCCGCACGCGTCAAATGCTTCCTTTCCTTAATATTCTCTAATTAAAGCGAGAGACGACTCAAAGAGCCGCCCCTCTGCCTATCCCTCCATCTTCCCATTCGGCTTCCAATATGATTACGTGGTTCCATTTGTGAGGCTGACAGGTGGCGCGCAGTGTAACTAAATTCAATTATTCGACGTTCGCGCAAAGAGTGCACGCCGCTTTAGCGAGGCGACCGCGGCGAGCATCTCTTTGTTGACTTTCTCATTTGTTTCCTCTCGTGATCTTAAAGACAGCGGCGGATTCGAGGCGCCTAGCCCGGACGACTTTTGTCCTTTAATTTTTTTTTGTCGGGGCTTTCATTGGGTCTTTTTTTCTTTTGTACAATAGTTTATGTTATTACTCCATTGAAAGCATCTGTATGCATTTGGCTCAGCAGTCCCTTGCGACAGCAGAAAAATTCTGTTACTGCAGCAAGCGTAATGTACGCGTGCTATAATCCAGTGTAGCGTGGGTAGTCACCGCGCATTAATACACTGAGATGCATTCAACACTGCCGTGTCCTCTTGAACTGCAGCGAATTATTTTTAAGTTCTCCCCTCATGTTTAAGTAATTTGTTCTTCGAAGTATTTTAGGATTGTAGTGATTAAAGAAAACCGACACTCCAGCAATGATATTCACTTTCATGAGAAAGAATTGAAAGTTTTAATCGTCCTACATTATGCAATAACGTGTCAATAAAAGCATACCTCATGATATTAACAGTCATCTCTCCCGCTTGTAAATAATATTTGTCAATAGGTATGGGGCATGTTTTTTTGCCTAACGAAATATGGCTGAGCACTCCTATAGCGACGTTCAAAAAGATGTATATTGGCCCCACTCGTTGTGGAATGAATGGTCTACTGAAGGAACGTTCCACTACTGCCTTAAAGGTGATCCACTGGGTCACCTGCCTGTTCCATGTCTAACATACGGCTGTGTTTCGCTGCTATTGTTTTGCGTTCGAAAGTTTTCTTGCTCCATAGCGATCAACTTGTTTCGGCAATGCCCGACTGTGCGCCCCTGGGCGTTCGTCGGGTGTGGCTGGTATGTTCGGCGCCCATACCTACTACGTTGTACTTAATGTTGATAGCATATATGACTGTAGTAGATGGTTTTCTATGGGACATTTAAACCTCCGTTATATGTTCTCCAACGAATATCCCCTCGCACTTAAGTAATGAGAGACTTATTAGACCCATATATCATGTTGTCAGGAGCACTGGATCCTTTTCTACCCGCTTCAACGCTGAGAAAACTATTTGTTTTAGTAGTCGGCGCATTTTCCTCGTGGTACATTGCTATTTATAGTTTCTTGGTGTTTAGGGCGCCTTCCGAGATACAGCAGTGCTCGCTAGTCCGGCCACCGTGCCTCCTGAGTGCTCCTCGCGACATTGGTTATCTCCACCCTTAAAACAAACCAGGTTCGCACGTCAATTTTGCACCGTAAATTCATCGAGGCAGCCGTTCTCAACAACCCGGGACCTTGTTAGCCGCCAGTGCGTTAGCCTCATCGGATTTTGCCGGCATGGAGCAATCATTCGTCGACTCCGCTCGAGCGTTGGCAAGCCTAATAGATGTCACACGTCATCCGCCTTTCCTCGACGCAAGAAAGCGCAGCTGACTCGTGCTAGAGTGATGAACAGGGATCCCAGACGGGGAATCGACCTCAAGGGAAATGATCCCGACGCTCTCTTCTGTAGCTGCAAGTGCTCACCGTCATAACGCAGCGTTCGACGTTCCGTCGAGTATACACAGTGCACTCACCAGTCCGAGCGGTCGATGCACCGTGTTAACGAGAGTTCAAGCCATTCTTCTTTTAAGGTGGCGTTAGCTGTTTTATATCGATGGATAGATGAACGGCAAGAGGCAAGAGGAAAGTTTTTGATGTGGGTAGGCGGCAGGTGCCACCAGGCTGCGTAGTTCATTGCATTAATTCAACATTTTTGTTAGCGTTTATAAACAATCTTGGAATTCACCCTTTGCTCTAGCACAAATGCCAGCAACTTCTAGGCTGCACCGATTGCGACTCCTAAAAACTTTATTTTTAGGATGCATTCCGGCTTTTGAGTCACCAATCCTCCAACCGTGGGTCACTGGTATACGCAGCTCATAGATTCGTGTTTCCTCCTCTACCTCTGGACTCTAGGGCCTTAGAGATGCTCATAATGCAGGCAGCAAATCGTGTATGCACACGACGGATGCGTGGATGGAATATAGGAGTGTCCCCTTTGAAACGGGGCGGTGTCAGTGGCCACCATGCGCTGCTTACAAGAGGCAAAGTGGCATCTGGTGGGTAAACGTATGAAGACTCGCATGCTCAGGCGAACAAAGGCACAAAGGACCGGCGCTGCGCAAGTGAAGTAGAGACACTGGGATTCTTTATCTAGCGTGAAAATGCTGCAAAAGTGCAAATTTTTTCGCACATTTTTATGTGCACGGATGCCAGAGTCCGAAATCACACTCACACACTGATGCTAAGAAGTTAATTCAGCGTACTTTTTCCCTAAGCCACTACCGCGGTATGTACACTGTGTGTTATACTATGAGGAAACGCGAAAAACGGTTAATTTGGCAATTTAACGCAGAGAAAGGTAGGTTTCACAACAGAGCCGGAGCGCGGCTTCAGACTCCTCCTCTCGAGCTTTATGCCCCTATTTTAGATTTGCTGTGAAAATTATCTTTCTCGAGTTAAGAGCCCCCCATTCTCGCCTGACTCTTATGTGCACAGATAATACGCGCGTAAATAGTAGTTGATTATTTAGCTCACAGCTGTTGTCGCAGTAGTCTTGAAATTTTTTGTGACGCCTCTTCTTGCATTCAAATTTGTTTGTTTTTCACATAATGTGGTTTTCTGCGGTACCAAATTACCGGCACCAGCGAGACCACCAGAAACACAACTAGATCCCAACCAGAACAAAGAGAAGAAAGAATAAAGAAACAAATTGCTAATGATATCATCACCGCCGCAAACTGCTCCGACAAAATGTCGCATCACGCACGCGTGGTAGCATTGGGTGAGTTTTTAAGCCCTTGGCCCACATTAGCTAGGATGTCGTGTATAATAACTTTCCCAGCTCAAAAATCTGAGTCCGTGAGCGCCCTGGATGCATGGCGTTGGCGCACAGATGTGACGCCTTCTGGTTATATCGTTGCCTGCAATAGTGCTTGAAGACGCTCAGTCAACTGTCTTTTATAAACAACGAAGCCAAAAGTCTTAACGAGAAATGACACACGTTTAAAAGTTGATTTTTCATTAACTTAATTTAAAATGTTAGTTTGGGAAGGTGCGCTTAAAGTTCAAAATTAAACGAAGCACAGCAGTGTGCCATGAGACGGGACGTCAAAATCACAGATGCTGAGGGTCACCATACGTAGTCTCCCTCAGTCCTTATTCGCGGCAGGTCGCTTTTTTGTTTCTTTGGCTCTTTTCCTGAATTCGTTAGCCAATAATTAAATACCAGTATTTTAAGCGTAGGAGGGGGCGGCAGAACGCTAGATGGGCGGATTAAGAAGTCTATGGGAATACGGTGGCCGCAGGTGGTACAGGACAGGGTTAATTGGAGAGATAGGGGACGGGCCTTTGCCCTGCAGTGGGCGTAGGCAGGATGATGATGATGATGATGATGATTATAATTCTTTTGTACAGAAACTTCTTGCGTTTGTATATCGATTTCACATGCCCTTAGTAACACCTGTCCCTTAGTAACTCCAGTCATCACTGTTTAAACAATGCTTTATACATTAATTCCAAGTCACTCGGCTCATTTTATGGAAGGAAATTGAACTTTGCATATAGTCTCACTGTTCGAGCATAGTGAAATCAGATGGTATGATAGAACAAATTTCCACCTTTCTCTTTTAAAAAAACCTCACCTGCACACCGCCTAGATTTCTCCCCACAAGATTGTCAAAGACTGAGACATTTCAACAGGCAGCGTTTATTTTGACCTTCTCGTCGTTCCAAAAGTGTACGAATCATCCGGATTTTAAGCAATGCGGCTCGCTTTCTTCCGGTCTAGTCACCTTTTTTTTCCCTTTCGTCTGTGTTTAGTTTCCTCCTTTGTGGCAATGTCGATTTTCTTCCAGCTTTCTACATTCCCGCACTGTCAATTGCCGCTCGTACTGTCGCCCTTCTTCCTGCCGTAGAAGAGGGCTGATACGCGTCCTACTGTCGGCGCCTTAAGTATACGGAAACACGGCCGAAGGAGGAGAGAGGATGGGGGAGGGGGAATAGGGGGAGCTGATGAGAGGCTGACGCAAAAATCGAATTTCTTTCGACAGACAGAGAGCCCTTGCGCGTGCTAGAGCACCTTGCTGCTGGACGCACAAGGTTCTTTCGTGTCGGTTCTTGGGCAAACGCCGTTGCCTCCGACTTCCGAGCGAGTGTCGCATGCGTATGCCAGGGGCGTTTTTATTATTACTCGATTTTCGACCACCTTTATCACTTTCGATGTCGATCTACTTGCCTGCGCAATTTCGCCCGTTCCTAATGCCACATCGATTTCCATAGTGTCCGCGAGCTGAGCTTTCATATTTTGTGCTGACATGTAGTAAAGCCAGCCGTAGGATAGGGTGGTGAGAGGGAAAAAACCGAGAGTTCCGTTAGAGTTCCACCGCACAGCCAGGAGCGATAGCTCACAAGCGGGCAATAAGGAAACAACAGCAGGCGCCTCACGACATTTACTGATCTTTCAATTAGCTTTGGTGTTTATTACAGGATGCGTACGACAACAAAGGTAGTGAATTTCAAATAGAGGTCTCGTAAACAATCTCAGTGTCTCGGTGTGTGGGAAAAGGCTGCAACGCTTTCCTCGTGGCATAGCCCTGTGTGTAAAGAAATCAGTCCTGCGGAAATTCAAAGTCGTACGAGCTTTCCAATGGGCGAGCTTGTACGCTGCCGAGCTATTATAATCTCAAAGCAAAGCAAACCAGTTACTCCAGTGAACCTTTGTATTTGAAAAATACTGCGGTTGTTGCAAATGACGAGTATGCAGCCACAGAGAAGACGATCCCGTATCGGTTTTAAAGCGAACCAAAGGTCATTTTCCAAAACCTCGTGGTTTTTTTTTTCTGCACCAACCCGAAACTCGGCGCATGAGGAGAGCCAGAAGTCTATAGCGCTAACGCAACGTCCTCTGGTGACGTGTTGAAATGACTGCGGCGGCCAGTACAAAATTTATGTGCTATTTTCCCTGGCTAGCAAGCCTCAACTCTGAGCTTAGACCGCATCCAGGGTTATCTTTTCCTTCTTCGGTCAGTGCAAGAGAAAAGTTAGCCATCGCCAACTACGCACCCGGCGGGTTTTGAGAACCCTGATAAGCACTGGCCTCGTGCTCTGCTTGACCAGTTACCCCCCCCCCCCCCGCCCCCGAAGCAGACTCTTCTTTCTTTCTTTTTTTCCTTCTTTCTTTTTTTCCTTTCTTCCTTCTTTCTTTCTTTCGCATCACGCTTGCTTCGTTAAAAGAATAAAGCTATTCTCCTGTGACAACGGCACCGGTTTCTTTACATGCATTCTGTAATTTCTGCTTAGCGTTTATTTCTTTTCCATTTTATCGGCTTAACATAAAATAAACTGCAATGAATTCGCGACTGAAAACTTCTTGGCACTGTAGCACGACGTAGCTTCCTGCCAGATGCCTGAATTTTGTTGCCACGTTCGGAAGCAGGCGCGTCTAATTTGATATAAGAAGCGGTAGCCTAGTAGGAAATTTTTACCACAGGTGTTTAGCAGTTTCGAACGATAGAATAAACATGAAGGAATGAATTTTGCATATTTTAATGTTCCGGTTTATTGCAGCCCGACGCCGGCACTCCTTCGCGAAAAGCATATCATTCCGGTCAACACATCAGCTTTACATAATGTGCTCAAATTGCTTTCCCTATATTGCGATACACAGTAGAACGCGCTCTTTCAAGGTGTTCACAGCAGATGAAAGCATCTGCTCGGAATGTTTTCAAGTGATATTTTTACACGTAGTTGAGATCTTCGAGGTTGGCTAGTTCCGTCTTAAAAACCTCATTTTTAACATATCCCCAGAGGAACAAATCAAAACGTGATAAATCGGGCGACCTAGGAGGCCAAGCAGTCGTTCCACCATGCCAAATCACTGGTTGGGAAAGAACCCATCCAAGAATTGCCGAGTCGATGAAGAAAAAATGCTGCGGCGCTCTGTCATGCTCGAACGTATTTTTTTTTTTTCAAACGCAACCAGTGGCAACTTTGAGGAAAATTCAGAGACGACGCCCCTTAGAACGCAGTCTATGAATTTCTTTCCAGTATGGTTCTCGTTAAATAAGTAATGACCAACAATACGATGGTTATAAATGCAACACCAAATATTTGCCGACCATCTTACCTGGTGCCTATGTTCACGGGGCCAGTGTTGGGTCTGTTCGCATCAATAAATGGGCGTTGGGCAAATTGCCATTCGAATCGCGGTAAAATTGGGCCTCGTCAGTCCAAAGCACTCTGGGGGTAAATTCCGGGTCTCGGTCGCATTGAATCGGACAACAGTTCCAAAATTCCAGCCGTTTCTGAAAGTCATTTGACCTCAGCTTCTGGTGAAGGCACGTGATACGGGTGGTGGCTTCTCCTGAAAGTGACCTCCATGACGCTTGCTTCCGGCCATACGGAGATGTACGCTGGTCGCTTCCGTTTCTGAACATTGACAGATCCACTGTTCCTAAATCGATCAAATATCGATGTGAGTGTGGAACAAGTCGGCACACGACAGTCAGGATGTTGGGCCACATACAATATGGATTCCAGCTCCACGTCCATTTGCGCGCTCACATAGGCGATCACAATGTCCACCTTCTCGGCAACGGAGTATTGGAGTTGCGCTGGCGCGACCATTCTCCTAATATTCGCGCTGCGACGCTGAAGTTTGAGTCGAGGTGACTTTGCCGCACATTTAAGAAATCTGAGACCGTGACACTGCAATGGCTTGTCGCCAGCGCACCACCAAAACAAGCACCTCAGATGCAAACATCAAAGTTTTTCGTGAAACTTCCCCTACAATCCACAAGAACCATTGCTTAGGAGCCTACAGCCACTGCAATTCAAGGTCTCGTTGCTTCGCGGACGAAACTTTTCTTTCTCTGATCCACTTCCTAACACGAAGCGATAACACATGGAGAGCTGCTAAATCTGGCGACTAAATGAACGGATGATGGCGCTTCGCATCTAGTCCGTCTGATAGTCACATCGAATGCGGCGAAGAAAAGCAAAACGTTAGAAAACTGAAGGCTGCGCTTATCAGGGCTCTCAGAATCGACGGTGGCATAGTTGACGATGGCTATCTTTTTTCTTGCCCTGAGTGACGAAACAAAAGATAACGCGGCCCACAGTGTAAGCTGAGTGTCAAGGTTCCCTAGTCGGGAAAATTACCACAGACGTCTTGAATTGGGCACTGCTTTTTTGCACGTCTTTGCAACACGTTATCAGTGGATTGCGTTTTTGCATTAGCTTTTCAGCGCTCATCGTGCGCTGAATTTCGGTTCTGTACGAAAAAAAAACACATTTTTGTCGCGCTGCAGGGCTTTAGAGAACTTTTTCGTTGTTATAAAACTGATTTGTTATTGTCTTTTCTGTAGCTACAAACTCCCTATTATCAATCACCACCAAACTTGGGTAATTATAAAATTAATTATTACATTTTAGTTGATTAGCTATCTAATTAGTAGATATTTAACAAGTATTGACGTCCGCCGCTGCTCAGAGTTATCTCCTGTAAAATTTATCTACTCTTCATGAAAAGTATATTTTTAAGAGTTTTGAAAGTGTTCGTTGAAACACTGGTGTTTTCGGCCCACCTGTAGCGCTGCAGACGCCAAAACGAAATTCAATTTTCTTTAATTTCGCAGCCATAAATACAGTGCATTGACACGCCTCTGCTTCGGTTTGAAACAAAACTGACAACTGTGGGTTTCCCTAACTCGTAAACTCTGACAACACTGCAAGAAAGTTGCCACACGGAACGAAGGGTACAGACGAAACGTATGAGTTGCAGGCAACAAAAAAAAACACCTTGAAAACAAAAATTGCAGGCTTTTTATGAAGAGCACATTTTTTTTTTTTTTCGGAGAAGTACTGACGAGGTGGATACACGGAGGAAATGAAGGAAAGGCTAAGCGGCACAAGAATCCGGTTTGCCACACTGCACTGGGGCTTCGAAGGGGATGGGGGGAAATAAAGATAAAGGGCCCTAAGCGGAACATGAAGTCAGTAGAGAGTTATAGCATAGCGTTATCTGCTATTCCCTACCCTAGTCCGCTCCCGCGGGCACCAATGAGCACGCGCGTATTGGCCCCGACGCAGCAGGCGTACACGCAGATGACGGGCACGTAGCGCCATCTGGCGCCTTCATGGCGTTCTGCGCACGCGCAGTTAGCCACCAGAGCGCAGTGGTGCCTTGCGGAAGCGGATGACGGTAGCGGATCGCGCAAAGCTGTCATTCTCTATTATTTATTAACGGAAGGCAAAGTCATAGCCTGTCATTCCGACCATTTTTCCTTCGTCCATGGAGGCAATGCTACAGAGCCTTAATACGTCCTCTCAGGAACAACATGAAGGCAGCCCCTGTTAGAGATGCGTGTTTTAATTAAAAACTGTGTAATGCAATAATATTTATAACAAGTTATACACTATAAATTAGCAGTGTAGGAGACCGGGAACAGTACTAGGGCGCAGCTCTACCATGCTCAAGCGGCGGCGGCCACATATTTCCAGACATGTGCAATCGTGCAGATCCAAACGTGCAAGTGTCCTGCATGTTAAGTTACTCCATTGAAAAGCGTAGGCTTTTATGAACCATTCAAATATTGAGGAACTTAACACTATGGTTTCTTTTTAGGCGGGGAACTTGGAAGCCTTACTATAACTATGCTTACAACTGATGCGCAAGCCTTCTTCTCCAATAAAGTGATTTCAGAGGGTGTGCAGCCACCAACGCGAACCGACCTGACGACACCAGCCATTCTTCTCTGGTACACTTTAAGGCTGGCATGTTCATAAAGCAACCACATGCAGCACTGAATTCGAGGGAGAGCACCTAGCAAGACAGAGGGGTGGCGCTTAGCCAAGTTATGGCTGCCAGCTTTAGAAATGTGCAACACCGGCTTCAACAGCATTTTCACATTCAGGAAAGCTACTTAGGCACAATCCACCCCCCCCCCCCCCCCTATGTGGGTGGTGCCCACTCGCCAACCACCATACTCGATCCACCGTTCCAACCCACCCCCACCCACTTTTTCCCTCCTGAAGTGCCACCCACTACCAACCCACTTACCCTCACCATCTACAAGGCCTTCGCCCAATAGAAGCCCACACAGCAGCGGAAATGAAAAGCGACAGTGAAATCAAATTCCAAAAATTAGGTGTAGTTTAAACTTTGGTTAACCCTGGTGAGAAGGGAAAGCTTCCTGTGCATGGCACATTGCCGAACGGATTGTCTGTAAAGCGTCGATGAAATGCACGTGTAGCCGAGTCAGACTCGCTGAGTCTGATCACGAAGTCAGTCTTCCGGCGCTCCGTCTCGCTTGAAACGTATCACTTGTATGTCCGCAGGCGTTCATTACACCGCATGAAATATCGTACTCTTATTCACGCGTTAGTAAATATTTTGATTGCGAGTTGCAGGGAAGAGCACTGAAAAGTTGTACACAACAGGTCAATGTTCATTTGTTTTTATTTTTTCATTAAACACTAATTACTTACCGTGAAATGCATTACTGCCGCATTTAAGATACCCGCCGCAGTGACTCAGTGGTTAGGGCGCTCGACTACTGATCCGGAGTTCCCGGGTTCGAACCCGACCGCGGCGGCTGCGTTTTTATGGAGGAAAAACGCTAAGGCGCCCGTGTGCTGTGCGATGTCAGCGCACGTTAAAAATCCCCAGGTGGTCGAAATTATTCCGGAGACCTCCACTACGGCACCTCTTCTTCCTTTCTTCTTTCACTCCCTCCTTTATCCCTTCCTTGACGGCGCGGTTCAGGTGTCCAACGATATATGTGAGAGATACTGCGCCATTTCCTTTCCCCAAAAACCAATTATTATTGTTATTATTATTATTATTATTATTATTATTATTATTATTATTATTATTATTATTATTATTATTATTATTATTATTATTATTATTATTATTATTAAATGCATTACTGCCGCATCAAGACTTTTGGAGCTACTGAAGCTGAAAGGCCGTTTTACCGCACTAATACATGATGTCAGGCAGAGTCAATTTCACAAGCAAATCCCTGTCATATGCCATTGAAGCATACACCTTTCCATGGCGTACCGTTGAACACATTTTTGCGCATACACTAACGTTACATTCAATACACATGCGGCAGATTTTAAGACTACGTTTATCATCGACGAGTGTTAGCCGGCCACTGCTCTCCTGTACGCGCTAAAAAAACCCCCATCAATTCTGAATAGCTTGCGTATAGGCCAATTACGTGCAAGAACATAACCGTTATTTTACAAAGCTTGACTTGTTCGAGGGCTGGTCACATATGATCACCGACGAAATTGTAATCACGGTTTCAAATACGGAACACCAGATTCAGTTGCGAAGCGCACTAATGGAATATATGAAAGAGATATATTACGCAGGCACCTGTGCCCTACGTATCATATAAACTTGTCGATATTATCAGATCAATACACGCTGCAAAGTTTCTTTCGTTAACGCGCACAGCGGAGTCGACGGCAGGCCCAGACAAGTCACTATTTTTTTATGATTTAAACTCAATAAAATCCAGTCGCATTACAGTCACTTGTCTCGTTGCATATCATTAACAGTCTGACGCTGAAAACTGTATAATTTAAAAATAAATGCACTCAATAATATCAGTTGTGGAGGCAACCTCAAGACACCACGTGCACTCCTATTTCCAAAAATTGATTGCTGTTGAAGAAAAAGCGCGTAGTGAACGCAACAGGTTAAAAGCCGCGTTTCTCAGCAAGTCAAGTGCCGAGGCTGCACTGACCTCAGAACGACTTCCCAAATCAAGTCGCACTAGAACAAACAACTTGATTTTTCAATCAATATCAAATAATGGCTTCTCACCATTCGTCAATGTTCTTCCCATTTCACCTTCTCCTTTTTTTCCTTGCGACTTAGCGGTCGCAAGGCGTCGAAGAAGAGAAAAGTTCAGTTCTTGCTTTCTTGAGTAGTAGTCGTCACTGCACAAGGTTCAAGGTCAATGAACCCACGCTCATTGGGTCACTCGTCGACGATCAACAAGCTCCCAAACAGGGAGCGTCGGAGGTGTTTGTAACCTCCTTTCGGAGAGAACACGTGGTCGCCAAGAAGTGAGACACGATCCCGCTTTCAGTGCACACCCTTTGGGACCGATCGACGACTGCAGAATTTGTAGAGCTTCAAGGCACCCTTGACCTAATAGACGCGGTTGCACAGGACACTCTCACTGTCGACTCGCGACGATTGGGAAATAAGGAGTTCGTTCGTCACTCGAGTGATAACACAGGCCGACGGATTTGGTCCTCCGTGTGAGGACTCTCGAGGTGACCACTATTTTCCGTCACCAACCATAGCGTTTTTACCAGCCTCACAAACGGCTGTAGTATAACGCGTTCAGCACAAAGCAATGATGATATCAACCGCTATCGGCAGTCGAGTAATCGCAGGTTATTGTACCGTCAAAAAGTAAACAACAAAAGGAAAACTTGTTTGCAGATATCTGGGAGTGAATAGCTCAGCTTGGCAGCACACGAGGCAGAGTACCTTCGAACGAGGCACTCAGTTCGGAAGAAGTAATGTAACCTCAATGCTAATACGACAAAAATGTTGCTTTCTGAAACGGCGTTCAACTTGCAGGCGGCGTTAAAAGGTAGAGAAAGTTTTTGGGCCTGGCAGCGACTGTAAGGTGACAAGAGAAAAAAAAGTTAACAAAACGAAAAACTCTGCCCCGTTTCTCGCGAGCCATTGTTGTCACGAACAGCGAAATTCAAGAGGAAGAACGCATAGCATGCGGATCATCCGTAGAACAGAGCGCTCCCGGTTCCTGCAGCATCCAACGTGCTGGAACGGTCTGCAGATCGCAGCCGATCGCAGCGCCCCTCGAATTAAACACCGCCCCCACGAAAGTCGCTTCGCCAATGAGGCAGCGCTTTCTTTGCACCTCGCGCCATCTACCGGCCGCCACCGACGTTAACAGTTTCTTCCTCCGCGGTCAATAGAGGAGCTCCCCTTCGTTCTTTGGGCGTCACAGCTAAAGAGCTCCACTCTCCTCCTCCACGGTTTTTCCCTCAAGATTCTCATTTTATTTGCTTTTTGTTCATTGGTATTCGTGCTATCGGACCGACAAGGAGTGCTTGTTTCTTGACGTGGGGCCGTTGGTAGGCACGCAGACTGGATTGAGAATGATTACATTTGAAAAATCCCCGGCGGCTCTCTCCGTACGATATTGTCACGTACTGGTGACAGCAGTCGAAGCAGCGATGAAGACGGACGAAAGGGTCTTCTAAAAGAAAACTGTTTATTTGGCTGACTTGCACCCAAAATGGACTGAATCACTCGGCGGCGGCGAAGCGACAAGCGTGCTCGGCGGTCGTCGAACAGAATGCCCGCCGCTGTCGGCCGTGCTCAATTTAAAGCTGATAGCGAACTTTCGAGATAAAGCGTGCAAAGTTACTAGAACATTCCGGAACAACGTAGAATCAGCTCTGCCTGGCTGCGATCAATCGAGATAAATCTAGTCGCGTCTTGCGTCGCAAAGAAAGCGATAAGGTGGTGTGGCGGCAGATTTGAAAAACGAACAAACACTGCAAATATTCGCGGCAATGTTACAGATATCGCCGCAATCCCGGTGCCAGTACATTTTTGCACACCACTTAAGCTCTGAACATAACTGAAGGCTGTGGCTACTCAGGACTACATTACCTGGCTTCTTTTATTTCTTGAAAAAGGGACCATTCCATGAATTCATTATATATTAAATATATAAATTTCACTACGAAGATGCGCTCAATTCCTGCAATAGTTAAAGCAGATACGCATACGCAGTTCTCTTTTGGAACGCAGTGAGTCCCACGAGAAGAAAAAAAAATACCCGTGTTTTTTTTCGTTATAATAGCAAGCGGCATGCTTAAATTTGAGAACCAAATCATCATCATCAGCCTGACTAGCCCACTGCAGGGCAAAGGCCTCTCCCATGTCTCTCCATTTAACCCTGTCCTTTTCCAGCTGCGGCCAACGTATCCCCGCAAACTTCTTAATCTCATCCGCCCACCTAAGTTTATGCCGCCCCCTGCTACGCTTGCCTTCTCTTGGAATCTACTCCGTTACCTTTAAGGCAACGCTTCACATATCTACGCTGGCTGAGAATGCGAGAGGCAATGGCGTGTTGCCGTCTTCTCATGCAGACTGGAAGTGGGTAATGGTCTAAGAGATTGAAACTGTCTCGTACATCCCGGTAATTCTTCGTGGACAGATGTCTTTCTTAAGGCACATACAAACACCATACACTAAAAACTTTTCGCAAGAACATCCGGCGTGAGATCCAGATGATGTCTCCTTGACTTCTGAGGGTGATATGCAGAAATATGCCAGGTATTTCAAGGAAGACGTTAAAAAATTTTCAAAAATAGACTTTTGGGGGTAAAGATATGGCTTTTGGAGCATAGTATTACCTGTGTTGGCGGACACCAGAAAACCGGTGAATTGTCTTTAGTAAGCTGGTTAACTAATTTTTTTAAGAATTAACTTTTTAAGTAGTAGAGTTTGGCGCCTAGTTGCGATTAGATATTTTTAGCCGGTCGTTAGTAATAGCCAAATCAGTTTTTATAATTCGAAAACGTGATTATCCTTGGCGCTGTGGCTCGACAAAATTTGGCTTTTTTTTACTAGTTACATGCACTGGAAAGATTGCTTTGCGTGCATGTTATTCGAAAATGCATGCATTATAGCACGATGCAGCCAAAATATGTGCACACTGCTGCTGATCAATGTTCGGCGAGAATTCTCCGTTGTGTCAAAAGAACTGCAGGCGATTGTGTGGGCATCTTGCGAGAGGAAAGGCGTCGCCGCGGAGACACCGTGGCATTAAGGAAGTTACCTTCTCTGCGGAAGGGCTGCTTGTCCTCGCAGACGGGGAGAGGCTGGTGCGCTAGGGCGTGTGCGCTCCCAGTGACAGTGCATCGAGGCTCTTCTCGCGTTCGAACCGCGTTGGCCGAAGGGTACCACCTTTAGCAAGCTGTGAGGTCGTCCGAAACTGGGCTTGGCCCGCGAGGGCCTCATCGAGGCTTACGGAGTTTCTCCCAAGCGCACACCTCTAAACAAAGCCGGGCGCCATGCCGGAGGACGCATGTACCCATTTTTACCGGTAAGTGTCCGGCGATGGGTTTCGAACCAACCACCTCCCGCGGCCGAGACGGGTGCCCAAACCATTGGGCCACGGCTGCGGCTACTTACGAAATCTGTTGAGCTGCTCACCTGCCTCGTCCTAAGCTGTGCACCGCGTACAGATACTGACAAGTGTTTATACGTGTTGCCGTCTGTGTGCAGTTAAAAATCCTTATTCGACGAAAGTGTTCACGGTTGCAGGAGACTACAGTTCGCTTATAGATTCGCACAGCTGTTGTGACCATTTCATTGCCTCGGAAGATATTGTCGGAAGTCCAGGTGCGTTTTTTATTGTTTTTCTTCAATTCGACTAAGTACCTTAGTTCTTGCACTGGCAAAGGGCCCATGCCCAATTAAGCAGTACGCTTGGTTTAGTTTGCTTAAGCATCCGATAAGTTCCCGCAGAGCGTCGAGCAGAAATGCACAATATAAAAAAATAAACGAATGAATGCAAGCGCAATACGACAACAAAAAAGCAACATCTGAGCAGCAAGCTACAAAAACAAATAGTAGAGCTTCTTTTACACGCACACCCACCGTTTCCTGAAAGTCAAGCTTTTTCTCGAACAGCGCTGTTAACGGCCCATCGCCATAGTCTTCGTTACACCGTACTATCTCATCCCCTGTACCTCCATTTTCCATTTTAACGTGACGGCGTTAAAGGGACACTGAGGAGAACTGTATCATTTTTTTTGTTAGCAAAATCTGATAGTTCGGCATTTCATGGTTTTGTTGCCGCTTGTCCGGGCGTGAAAGATGCATTTATTTCAAATAAATTTGGATTCGAAGTTGAGAAAGTTTTTCCCGCCGCTCTGATTCAAACTCGAGAACTCTTATGACGACACGGAGAACTCTTATGACGTCACAGAACGGAGTGACGTGATACGTGACGTAAACGCAGACTCCGTGATTTCTGACTGCTAGCGATGCGGTGCGCAACCTTCCTTTGCCAGCCTCAGAGATTCGTGCATTCACGAAGTAAGGAAAATTCCTCCAAGGTGGCGCCTCTTGTCCTAGGAAGTCATCACGCTTGTACTTGCGAGATTCGCCTGTGGCGGCGACACCTGTATTTTGGTTCTTGCTATTTTCTAGATTACAAGAGCTTTGTTTTCAGTAAGAGTGGCGTTTTTGTGACCAGGAGCTGCTATTCTATCGATACAAGCCAACTTCAATTTCTCCTCAGTGTCCCTTTAATAATAATAATTGTCTCGTTGTGAAGAAAATCCGGCGCCAACGTTGTGAGCGAAAAATCACGAGCATGACTGGCAGGTGGCACCCAGAGAGCAACCTAGGAGGCAGGTGGGCCACCTAGGTCACGTGACCTTGCGGCGTCATTTCGACCTGCTCACCAGATAGTTAGCAAACTGCCCACAGTGGCAGGTTGTAGTTAAATAATGACTGATCGCTCGAGAAGATACTTTGCCAACGCAAGGCCCGCCGCTCTGAGCACCTGTTAACCGAAGCACCACTGCGGCAGGAGTGGTATGAAGGCTCCCAAGGATATGCGAACGTAAAGTATAGAATGACCAGTTCTGCATATGAGGGAATTGACCCATTAACGCTATCGCGTCATACTCTTAAGGCGGAGCTTATGTGTATGGTTGTTTTGCTGTATGAAACTACCTGAAGAACACGCACTTGACGACACGGCTGTACAAAGGTTTCCAGACGAGAAAATGGTCGTAGATTGAACAAATGCGTGACCATGTGAACGTTTCCTCAAGACAGATAGAGAGAGAAAGAAACAACTATTTACTATGAAGGTTTTTTCAGGACCGATGGAGAGAGAGAAACATCTATTTACTCTGAAGAAACAGAGACTCTTGGCGTCCAATCAACAAATTTAAATGCACTCTCCGCGAAGCAACAGGTTGAATCAGCAACAGTGCCAGCCAATAGCAACAAAATAAAATACGCACAGAACATGCAATTGTTTAGAAGAAAGAACGGAAAGGAACTATTCTGAAGCTTTCCTGGAAGCAGCAACCGGGGAATCATAAACAGGGCGCGGAAACGGGACGTATACACGGACCAGTGAGCGAACGGCGTCGGCGCCGGGGAGAAAATAGGGAGGAAGGGAAGAAACGCGGCGGCAAAAACAGGTTATCTGTCTGGGTCTGGCCCTGAGCTTCCTGGTGCCTCGGTATATAGCAGCAGTCCGAATGGGAAACGAAACGATGACGGGAGCCGAGAAAGACAGGCACCGCCGGCCAGGCCTCGTGAGAAAAGCAACAGGCGGGAAAGGAAGGAAAGGGGAGCATTCTGGGGAAAAGGGGAACGAAGGCAAAATGGGCGAGCTAGATATGACGCGGAAGCCGCGATGCGGGATGGAGGAAACAGTAGTGGGGACCACTCGCGATGGGAAGGTAGGGAAAAGAGACGCTGAGTTAAGGTCAGAAGTATAAAAACAATTAAGTCTAGCGCTATCTTTGTAGAGGAAAAGAGAGAATGACAGAGGGGACGTGAAGGATGCAAAATCTAGGGACGCTGAAAAAAAAGCAAGCAAGATTAGGGAAAGCGGAACACAAGCGGCCGACATCCCCACGCGTTTTTCTTTCCCTCTGCTTCGCACCGGTCTCCTCGAGCGACGAGTAAGGAGTGCGCTTCCCGTTAGGGAACGCAACAGGGCCGGCCGTGCCGATGGGATTGAATCGAGGAGAAGCACAAGTGGGAAAGGAGGAGGCAGGTCGTTGGCGGGCGCCGCTGCGGTGGCGACTGCAATAACGAGATTGCAGGAAAGAACGCTACCCCCACGACGACGAAGGTAACGCGGGGAAGCGGAAGAGAGGCCAGTCGGAAGCATCAACTCGATAAGAAGTGTCGCAAAGACCGAGTGGCCCAACCTGAACAGAACTAGGCTGCATAGGAAAAGAAAGCAAAAAATAAAGGCGGTTTCTGACTGAATGCTCGGAATTGTTTTAGTAAAACGAGCTTTTGGGCAAGTTGGTTACTTTGCTTCCACATAACTGCAGCGTAAAAAATTACGAGCACAAAAAAGGGGAGAAACACGTGTCGTATGTGTTTCTCCCCTTTTTTGTGCTCGTAATTTTTTACACTGCAGTTATGTGGAAGCTCGGAATTGTCTCTGGTTCAGTGAGGCTGCTCCTCTGAGGGCACCCAGAAAAGGAGGTATGAACCTTTAAGAACAATGATTAAAAAGGGAAAGAACTGGGTCTGTCATGAATTTTTGTGGCGCAATGGCTTTTGTGGCAAAGAACGCTCTGCCACAAGGTGTTTTCCTTTACTCAAAGTGGGGTCAAAGAACCATTTCCCAAGCATTTCACCCTAAAGAAGCGAAGCACCAGGCCACGGGAAAATCTGTACCCATTGTATCAGCTGTGGGTAGCCGGTGGCCCTCGGGATCGAGCCTTGCACCTCCTTCATGCGAGGCGGATGCTCAAACCACTAATCCCCCGCTACAGTCAAGGAAAAGAATTTTAATCTTCATTTACGTGACTGTACATTCATGTATATACGTAGTGCTTCCTTGACAAGGTATTTACTAAAGTAATCGCTAATCGATTTAGATCAGCCTTAAACTTCAGTAAACCAGGGTACCGGGATGGCTTTCGGAAAGGCTGTCGAATAATAGGCCGTATTCACGCCATCAATCAGGTGATGCAGAACGCGTGAAATTACTTTTCTAGGAAGGCCATATCTGCTGGATGTTCAATCCCAGATCCAAAAAGGCACTTCTCCCATATAGCAGTGAGCACTCGAAGTTAATCAAGAGAGTGTTTGCAATGAATTGTCTCAATGCAACTTTGGAGAAAACTTGCCCACATCAAATGCAATAAAGCATTAAAATGCAAATCGAGTGACTACGCATGTCAGGCTTCCTGGCAGATACTATATCATGATACCATTGCAGAAAACTTGCTACAAAAGAAGAGCTGTAAAAAACAAGTACAGCAAGATCAGAGGAAGCCCACTCAAGTGGTGCCGTATGTTCACAAGGTATCGCACAACCTAAAGAAGATAGCAAGAAGATGCAATGTAGATGCACTTTTCTCCGCTCCCAGCAAGCTTTCAAAAAATTTGCACAATGTTGGTAAAAAAAAAAACGGCATGCGCTATCAAGCGCCAACTATTTCACGCAGTGTGCAACAAATGTAGTCTACAGCATTCGTCTTACTTGTAATAAAGTGTATATCGGGCAAACAGTACGTTTTTTTTTTTAATGAAAGAGCGAGAGAGCACTACAATCTGGTCAAGAAAGAGAAGAATTGGCATCTTTCCGTGCACTGTTGGCATTGGAAATGCAAACCCATATTTCGAAAAACCAAATTTCTTGGGCGTGGGAAAGATCAAGTTGAAAGAGAAATCGTGGAGGCATATGATATCAGATCAGCGGGCAGTCAATGTATCAGCGCACCATGTTTAGTTCTGCATGATAATGAAATAGTTTTATAAAAATGACTGATTTCCATATGATTACCTGTAGGACTGCACTTAAGTTTCGGTTTTTCAATAAACTATCAGTTGGAAGTGCAGCGCGAGTCCTGTCTTGATCGCTCTGCAGTTGTCCCCGTCTTGTTCGCGCTGCGACAAATTCTTGTGTTATGTATCAACACCTACTGGCCCGAACTTCAGTACTCCTTGATAAAACCGCTCATACCACACGAACTTTCTTGGCAGTGGAGCAAACCATTTAAAACCGAAGCAGGACATCTCTTACCGCGCAGTGGAATACAATCCCCTGCTGCATTTATAGGCATATTTCCAGCTTAACGGCCAATATTTAAAGTTAAAGAGTCATGGTAAAAAAATAAACGTTTCTTTTTTTTTTATGCAACAGACTTTCAAAGCTCGTCCTCTTACAGGAAGCTACTATAGATGGCGCCAGCTACACCAGCATAAGAACCAAAGCAAATACACTGCGAGCAATGCAACCCGGCGGCAAGGCGCGCCACTCAACGGCTGAACTATTTAGTGGAATGGCACAGTTACGTACACTGCACCCCTGACGCTTTATCTTCATAACCAAGAAGAGTTGTCACCGAGTATAAACAATAGAATGAATGACTGAAGGTAACGTAACTCGATGCTGATCAGCTGCTTTGTGCTTTCGTCAGGAGAAAGGAGGAACTCTACACAAACAAAGCAAGCGCTGAGTCAATCTGCCTTGGCCCTTTTTTAGGGCACGAAAATAATAGACGAGCCGTTTAGAAAACACATTGGTTTCCTCCCCATCCTCTTCCTCTGCCGGCAGCGCCACTTGAGCGACATGCTCGTTGCCCGGAGAGGCGCGCTCTCGACCTGTTGCGTTCTTTGTTTGCATATAGACATTTGTCAGGCTTTTTTACCCATTCTTTTCTGCCGGTAGGGGGTCCGGGGTAGTGCGCTCGCGCTTCTGCACATGGTCGAGGGCTGACCGGGCGAAAAGTGGCGCGCTCCCTTACGCGAACAAAAACAACTGGCAAAACAGGTCCGGTGTCCGGGGTGCCGGCTGTTATGGCTTCGCGAAAAACGACTAGCACTTCCGAGCCCGAGCAAACAGTCTTCGTACGCGCCAACATGAAGAGCAGGCGAATTCCTTCCGTCCACGGAGCGGCGGTGAGGAAGTGCGCTCCGCACTGGCATGTCTGGTATTATGTTTAGATATCAAGGTGCTCACGCACTCACTACTCACTTATTCACACGTGAGGTGATTGAGGGAACGAGTGTGTTTAGGAGCGAATACTCAACAATTCTGTACGAAACCATTTTTCAACGGGAAAGAATTTATGAAGACAGCCTTTTTTAATATATTGCAAGATTTCACTTTAACAATCAATACAACCGCTGATCTTTTGTGAGCAGGCTTGCACTTTTTGCTATTAACGATTTTGCTAGCGCCAAAACCGTTTCTCATGGGTTTTCTGTGGTAATCTTAAATCCTCGATGCGAGCGAGAGAAAAATTATTAAAGATTTTGCTACGCATTGGTAGACTGGACCATTACCTTCAATATTTCCATAACAGTCGCTTACAATATTGCAATACTCAAAAATTTTTGTCCAAGAATGCTGGGCATGACTCACTCACCGACTACTCACTCAGTGAGAGAGTGATTGGGTGAGTGAGTGAGTGAGTGAGTGAGTGAGTGAGTGAGTGAGTGAGTGAGTGAGTGAGTGAGTGAGTGAGTGAGTGAGTGAGTGAGTGAGTGAGTGAGTGAGTGAGCGAGCGAGCGAGTGAGTGAGTGAGTGAGTGAGTGAGTGAGTGAGTGAGTGAGTGAGTGAGTGAGTGAGTGAGTGAGTGAGTGAGTGAGTGAGTGAGTGAGTGAGTGAAATTATGGTGTACAACCTCAGCTAAGAGGACTCGCAAATTGCAAAAGTGTTTTGATATATAGCTGTCACGCTACCCACAGCCTCTATTTTGGTTACTCGAACGTTCTCACGCGTTCCGCGATCCACAGCGCGTGTGATTGAGGATCTGGTCACTCAACAACCAGCTACCGGTCGATGGAAGCCAGACGGTACTACCACAAAGCGGTCTACCACAAAGAGCGGTGAGACAACGCCCCTCCACTGCGAGAGCGACACATACCTCCCAGCTCCGAGCTCGCCTTTGCTGCATCGATGCGCGCAGGTAAAAACAAAAACAACACAAACCCGAAAGCGCATCGACGTGACGGGAGGAGGCAAGGGGCGGAAGGGGGCTCAGCCAGAGGAGATAACACTTGAGCGACGACGACTACGGTGGCAATGCACCCACGCACGCCTTTACCGAGCCCAAGGCCTGTGAGAGAAAGACCTACCGTCCCTCTATGTCTCTCCCCCAATCATCCTTCTCTTCATCCTCGCTATGAAACTGATTGCAGTTCATGGGTCGCCGGAGCGTGCGCCACGGCGAAAATAAGGCACTATGTATTCGCCAATTGACAAGAGTTTGGCGTCTATATGTCCCCTCTCTGCGCCTTCTGGTTCTCTCTCTCTCTCTGTCCATGCACTCTCTCTCACTTTCCGCTCTCATCCGAAACCAATACTCCATCGCGCGTAATGGGCCTCAACCGAGCGCTTTGAAAGGTGGGCATAGAAATTCGAAGAGGCACCTCGTATTCCAGAGGATGCCTTCCGCCACTCCTCCGCTGAACAAGCGCGGAAGTACATCCACCGGAATCCCGTCCAGCTGATCCGCACTGGTTGGGAAGAAAGCCGCGGTACGTGCGGGGGTAGGTCCTGTGAGACTTGACCTCTCTTCATTGTTTTTAGTCCATTTCGTCTCTTTGTTTACCACTGGTTGTAGGAGACACGGGGCAGCAAAAAGGTGCCTCCGTTCACCGGTCATTTATTGTGTCTAAAATGCAATTTTTTTTACAGAGTCCATCAAGCTTGCTTGGTCTTCGGAGAACATAGCCATAACGACCATAGTAACAGACGCAGTCATACCTGGTTCAGTGATATGGATGCAATGATAATAACGATGATGCCAGTGTAAGAGGCAAGGTCAACAAAACGGTCATAATTATGGTGATTATAAATCGCCATAATCTTGGAATCCACTCTGTTAACCGCTGGTCCTTAAAGGTAACGGAGTGAATTCCAAGAGAAAGCAAGCGTAGCAGAGGGCGGCAGAAGGTGGTGGGCGGACGATATTAGGAAGTTTGCGGGCATAGCGTGGCTGCAGGTGAGAAAAGAGGGTTAATTGGAGAGACATGGGAAAGGCCTTTACTCTGCAGTGGGTGTAGTCAGGCTGATGATGATGATGATGAATGATGAGTTGACTTTAATGGCGGAAAGGCAGCTATATGGCAAAGCTCTCCATAGCAAATGTGCTTCATGAGCACGAAACTGTCTCAAAAAACAATTCCGCCAAGCATTTCAATCCATAGGAGCAGAGCCCTAAGCCAGGAGGCCTTCCATCCGCAATAAAACTAACGGGTACGCCGGCGGCACTTGAGATTGCGAGAAGTGAAGCACAAATTTTTGGGGGGATGATATTAATATAGATCAAAGCTTCGCCATCCTTTCATAATTAAGCATGTCATTCTTTATTCTTCCAACAGCATTCATTGCACCTTAATCTTTCATATTTTATGTCAGCTTTTTCTTCTTCAGCAAGAGGAGCTACACAAACCTGTTTTCTCAATATTTTAGGGTGCACAAGACATCAATCGGCCATATCGTGCAACGTGGTTAATATCTAAGACACAACGGAAGTTGGCACAGCAGTGATTCTTAGCAAAGTCGTTTTCAGCAGAAAACATAACTTTGCAACGATTGTGATGAATAAATTCAGCCTTGTACATGAGAAAAAAGCAAGAGTATGTCATAATCTGCGCTGGACAAAACCTCAAATTATGTATGCTTCAACGGCTTAATGCGACTGCTTCGGCATGCCCACGTTGAAGTACTATTATAACGGGCGTGCTGATAAATGCGTCTCGAATCTATTCAACTTACCGTCGGACATATGCATGCTCACCCATTGACTGGGTCTACCTTCTTTGTTTGCATGTCATAAAATCTGGTTGAGAAACTGCCAACATGCAATTGATCCGACAATCATTTCAAAGGCAACTTGATTACGTTGATCGTATTTTCTGCAATAAATACCCAGTGAAAATCATTTGTGTCATGTTCACCTGAAAAGGTTCTTTCAGTGATTGCAGCCATACTATGGCAACACGGTCCTCGGCTCAGCTACAGAGGTTCACGTGCTCAAATGAACGCTTGCATAGAAAATAACTCATTCACGAAGTTCTGAATGACGTTCTGGAACCCGACGAAGGTGAGGCCAAATGCCAGCGACAGCGGCAGCGCCGGCAGCGCCGACTCCATGACCGCCAGGAGGAAAAGGGTAACGCAGACGCCGACCAGGATACCGATGAAAGCGGCGAACACGATAGCCCAGTCGCCGAAGGTGGCCACCTTGCCTACGAGGACGCTGTAGAAGACAAAGTCACCGAGCCCCATCTTGATTCCCTGGCTCTCCTGTGTGTCCGAGTCGCTGTCGGAGCTCGAGTCGTCGTCCTCTGCTCTAGCAGGAAGCGACTTCTTCGCCTTAGCCTGCGCGCCCTGATCGGGAGGAAGTCTGGCAGCATGAGGCGGCGCCAAGAGTTGCTCGATGGGGACCTGCGGCAAAGTTTCAAGCTCCTCTTGTTCATGGGATTCAGGTGCACTGTAGGAAGCTCTGTGGTCCATATGCTCCGGTTCTGACGACCTCCGACGTGCCAGACTGGCGGGTGCTTCGGCGGCGTCTGAAGGCCGCCGGTCGGAAGGGCGGCGCTGAGGCCGCCTGGAACCAGGAACTGGTTCCGGCGATCCGGACTCCTGGCTGGCCATACCGGCAAACGTGCCCGCGACCATGGTCGAAAAGATTAGTCCAGGCTGCAGACCTTCCTTCCTCTCCTTGGCCGTCTCCACGAGGATCCTGAGCGGCCCGATGACAGCCAGTACGGCGACAAGGTCCCAGATGGGGATGAGACAGAGCACTACCCACAGGGTCCAGGCGGGCAGGAACTTGATCAGGATCAGAGCCATGAATGAAGATTCGACGATCAGGTAGAACTGCTGGACTATAAGCGGTCCCTTGGAAAGGATCACGACGAGACCGAGAGCCATGAAATTGTACACGAAGAAGCCCACGGAAAAGACGTCCATGGGTATGTTGTAGGTGCCGGAGATTATGCCGATGTATGTGATGGGCGAAATGACGAGTATCAAGGCGCAGGAGAGGGTGATCCAGGCACCGATGACGCTGTAGAATCGGTAGTAGTACAGCGTCACCATGAAGACCGTCATGGTGATGATCACCCCGAGCAGCATGAAGGCGTTGGCCGCGGCGTTTGTGGCTCGGGTGAAGGACACTTGCTCATTGGTGTCAGGAAGAGGGGTGTACGGCAGAGTGGCGCCCTGGTTGTCGAGCACTTGCGGACTCACGTTGACCGTGACAACGACGAGCATCATGCAGCAGCTGACGGCAGTGAGGATCCGAATGACGTGCCTCAGGGCATCGTCCAGCGCTTCCGAGAGGGCGTTCGCAGGAACTTCAGGGCGTTCTTCTTCAGCCATGTTTACTGCTTCTGACGGCCCGTTCTTCTTCTTCTTCACCCCAGGTATATGGCACCGTTCTGTCTTCACTTCTTCTTTGCCCCTCGTGTTATGGCACGCGCTGTGCCGCGCGCTATACCATCTTCAAAATAATAGGTCATCTTTTTCTTTCTTTTTTTTGTGAAAGCGTGCCTTCTGGTATAATGTACTAATTTACAAAAAACATATACACGACGGGATCCCGAAGTAAGCCCAGTAAGGTTTGTTGGTGCGGTCCCAAGATCCAGATATTCTACATCTGGTGATCGACCAAGGGGCGGTCCGCATCGGAGCAGGCGTTTCCGCCGGAAGGTGCGCAGGGAGGGTAAGGTCCAGAGCAGGTGTACTGTATCCGTCTCGGAGACAGCAGCGGGACAGGAGGAGCAGGTGTCGCCGAATGGGGCATGGTACGGTACCGGCCACTGCCAGGTTACCGCTTGGGTTAGGGCGACTTGGGGGCGTAACCTTCGAGGCAAGACATTAGGTGACTTAATCTCTGTCATTTGAGCGACCACAACATAAATTCTGTACCTGTAGAAAATAGCACAGAAAGCACTCCGAACAGCGCTTTCCATGCATCCACCAGTCCTATAAATCGTTGTACTGCATTAGTTATATGTTTAGGGGAATTTCCGATATCCGGAGCAGAATTGTTATATGGGATCAGTTATTCATTGTCACATCTACTGAAGTGCGCCCGTAAGGCGACAAAGAAAACCTAATAAGCTTTCACAGGAACATTGAAGTTGAAGAAAAATTCGTCCTTCTCCGGAGTTGGTCCTGGTTAGCTCAACTGATACAGTGGCTTCCCTTGAGAGGCGGTGGTCCCGGGTTCTAACCCCGGACCAGGATGAATTTTTCTTCCGTTTGCTAAGCTTGCATGAACCCTGTTAGCTTTCCTTTGTAACTCTATGATGGCTGCAGTTGAGTGGATGTTAATTAGTTATGACTTCCTTTTAAGTGTGCTATATTATGTGATTAACTACGTCGTTAGGTACAAACTGCGTTCTGCACACTTGTGGACAGAACACAACCAGTTTGTTCTTGTTAGTATCCCTGTTTATTGAGCAACAGGCCCCGAGTATAAGGTGAGCGAAGGGCCTTCAGCAAAGTCTGCCGCCAAAACCACCGCTACAAGTCGCGAAGAGGAAAATTAGCTCCATAGTGGGTAGCGTCATCTCACTTACACCGGCGGAGTCGCCTTTCCCGTAAGTGTATATGTTTTCACCTCCGCATATCTCATCCAGTCAGATCACGCTGTATGTATGGACTATTAAAAACGTCATCCAGTGTGCCGAACTCGATGAAGTTGTTTAACGTTCGGAGCGCTAAACATTTTCTGCAAACCACCAAGCCTCCTGCATCTCGAGAGGAGTGTACGGGGTGTTACCGTCGCAAGAGGTGCTCGCCTCAACGACATCAACGAACACTATGTGGTATAGCTCGCTTTTCGAAGTTGCACAAACCCGAGTTTGCTCAGAAGTTACGCTTTTACCTGTCGGTCGAAACCGTCGTGCTCGAAACAGTCGACTTCTTTCCAATGTTTTGGCATATTTGGAGCTCAAAAACTTCAGGCCCATTTTAAGCGTAGCTAAAACACCTCAGAGAAACGGACATTTAAGACATAGCAGTTTTTCCACGGGTGTAATCAATCATTAGCATCCGCCCGAGCCCAACGTGCTCTGCAAAGGAAATCGACACAACTTTCTAAGCAAGAAATGGAAAGGAAAAAAACGAAAAAAGATTAGGTTTGGTTGGTTTGGCTCATAGGCGCTTAACAGCCCAAAGCAACTCAGGCTATGAGGGACGCCACTGTGAAGGGCTCCTGAAATTTCGACCACCTGGGTTTTTTTTAACGTGCATAAATATCGCACAGCACACGTGCAAAACAATTAGGGAAGTATAAAGAAAAAATGCTGTCAATCTTTTTCTCTCACACTTGTGTGCAGCCACGTGCTATGGTTGCTAGTTCATCAGTGACCAATGTCCAATATTTCTCGCTGAAAGAAAGGAACTCGATGTTCTTTTTCTGAGGGTCCTTTTATTCATTGTGAAAAGAGCAGCTATGATTGCGCAATTTTCTTTAATGTCACCTCTCTGTCCACGTCTGCTTAGATGTGCGCGTCTTGCGCGTTCAAGCAGCGTATGGATTGCGAAGACTCCGAGATATATACAAAATTTAATGCGAACGATCCTACGTGCCAATTAAGTAAAAATGTTTTTGGTAGTAACCATCAAAGCACTTTTTTTAAGATCCCGTGCCCCGCCGCGGTGGCTCAGTGGTTAGGGCGCTCGACTACTGATCCGGAGTTCCCGGGTTCGAACCCGACCGCGGCGGCTGCGTTTTTATGGAGGAAAAACGCTAAGGCGCCCGTGTGCTGTGCGATGTCAGTGCACGTTAAAGATCCCCAGGTGGTCGAAATTATGCCGGAGCCCTCCACTACGGCACCTATTCTTCCTTTCTTCTTTCACTCCCTCCTTTATCCCTTCCCTTACGGCGCGGTTCAGGTGTCCAAAGATATATGAGACAGATACTGCGCCATTTCCTTTCCCCAAAAAACCAATTAAGATCCCGTTTAAATCAGTTATGAAACTACTTTTCGGCAGCGAAGAGGAATTCTTCGGTAGAAGAAAGGAAATGACGCAGTAACTGTCTCATATCTCGGTGGACGCCTCAAACGCACCTTAAGGGAAGAGGTAGAGTCCGGGGAGGCATACAAGTGAAGGTGCATATGTCGTCGGTTCGAATCCCAGTCGCAAGCTAGCCTCCAACTTGACTAACACATGTAAGCTACATATAACGAGAAATCTGTGGCACAGCCGGGAACGCTGTACTACAAATAGTTGCGCACAGTTTCGTTTCCAATATAGTCGGGAAAACTTGCGCCACATTGACATCAACCAGTGTGGAGTATATATAGATGATCTGGATACAATTGCTTCAAATGGCGGTGCTCGGCGTGCTGTGTGTGTCCTGCAGCCGCTTGATGACATCACCCTATTTTTCTTGCCATCGATGGGGTTTTCTGTACCATCTGCGAGTAAACACACTGGCACACTAAAATACTAACACACGCCGTCGCCTTTTCACGTAATGAGGCCTGTAAGGCTTTCGCCTTGATTCAAAAATTTTGAACTGTTCATTCGAAACCCGACAACACAATTTCAATATCGAACTCTTCAGGTAGCCGCTCAGAGAGCGCACCATTGCACCCTGGTTCCATCTGGTGGCCACGCTGGAGTTCTTCCATGCTTCATCTCTGTTGAGGGAACTTTGATGGTCGAGCAGGAGAAAGCGTGAAGGTAAAAGCTTGTAGGGGGCCAATGAACGAGAATTGAAATGTGCGTCTCCCGCTCCATCCCGCGATTCTTTCAAAATTTCGCATTGTTTCATGAATTCCCAGAAGCTTTCCCAAGACGCACAGGGAATTTTCCGCTCAGTTCAGGGAGTGAATTGTCAGCGAGAGGCGTTTAGAATTTCTCTCCGTTCTCAAGACTCCTGAGGTGAAGCAAGGAATCCCAAGCAAAGCTTGGTTGCCTGTTTCTATCTCAAGGGCTTTCGCTGTTTCGTACACGCAGATATCGTGCACGGTTTCTTTCATTTCCGTCTTCTTTTCTTTCTTTATCTTTCGTTTTTTTCATTGCATCGACTATATCTCGCTCCAAATCCGATGCTGGCGGAAATGAGAGGCCATAGAATTTTTCATTAAATAGAAAGAAAAGCAACGAGATTAGAGGGGAAGTGGCACAAAAATAGACAAATCTGTCGACTTGTTACAGGAGAGAAGCGGCGCCAAGTGTTACCGCCGGCGATATCTCTTCTGGCAAGAAATTTCCGGTAGGCCCTCCCTCTGTTTCTCGCTTCCTGCTTCCGGTACCCTCGCGTTTCCTCGATAATGTTCTCTGCCGGTCGTAAGCGCACGTGGTGCTGCTCAGATCGCCGGAACTGCATCTGCTAATCCGATATTATACTTGTATGCGTTCTCTCCACGTCTCTCTCACGTATGCCAAGTGGCATTGAGACCACGTCGTCAGGCTAGCGCCGTCTGTTGGGCGCCGGTGGCAAACACCGCATTGCTCAACGGGGGCATTTCAAATTAGTTATTTTAAGAGAACTAGGGAGTCCAGAGATTGTGCACAGTCATGGTGATATTATTGGCCGACTTCTCCTCCTCGGTACAAAATTTTACCTACAGAGTGCTTCGTGCGCTCTCACTGGCTAATTCCGACGGCCATAGCATATAAAGGGAATGCTCCGAACATTCGAAATTCCCGCTGATTTTAAGTTTGCAGCGCCGCGCGGCACATGGTGAAAAAATTAATAATAATAATAATTGGTTTTGGGGGTAAAGGAAATGGCGCAGTATCTGTCTCATATATCGTTGGACACCTGAACCGCGCCGCAAGGGAAGGGATAAAGGAGGGAGTGAAAGAAGAAAGGAAGAGAGAGGTGCCGTAGTGGAGGGCTCCGGAATAATTTCGACCACCTGGGGATCTTTAACGTGCACTGACATCGCACAGCACACGGGCGCCTTAGCGTTTTTCCTCCATAAAAACGCAGCCACCGCGGTCGGGTTCGAACCCGGGAACTCCGGATCAGTAGTCGAGCTCAACGGTTGAGGCGTCTCGTCTATCCCACGCACACTGGTCACCTGTCATGGCCTTAAAATTTAAATTTGGTTTTTGAGGAAAGGAAATGACACAGTAACAGTCCCACTATCTCGGTGGACACCCGAACCGCGCCGTAAGAAGGGATAAAGAAGGGAGGGAAAGAAGAAGGGAAGAGAGAGGTGCCGTAGTGGAGGGCTCTGGAATAAATTAGACCACATGGGGATCTTTAACGTGCACTGACATCGAACATCACACGAGCTCTTCGTTTCGCCTCCATCGAAACGCGGCCGCCGCTTTCGGGTTCTAACCCGGGGACTCCGGCTCCGGACTCCAGGGGGGGGGGGGTGCAGCATCTTGACCACTGAGCCACCGCGGCGGGATGACTCCAGATTTCCCGCTCTTGATTGTGAGCGAACATGGGCTGCTTCGTTTACTGCGTCGACATTTTTGTAGGGTTAAAATTCGAGTTCTCTTAAAACTAAGCTGGCATTTTTTAACTACACTACTCTACTCGCAGCTAACTCAACTAACCGTTTCCTGCTAGGTTCACACTGAATGCATTGCCCACAAACTCGCTACGGTCATTCGTGAATCGACCGGGGCTGACAATTTTTCCTTCTTCGGCCTAATTTTCTTTGCTTTTCGGTCTCGCCACTGGGGGCTGCCTTTCTTGCGCAACACATCGCTCACAAGTGCTCCGAACTCTACGTTTACTTACTGCTATGTGGCAAGAGATAGTCCTTAATGATTTGTTCCGGCGCAGTTCCCTCGAGCCGGCCCAGAAGACTTCGGAAGACAACAAGACAATGTAGTAAACGCTCATTAAGGCCAAATTACGTCAGCTGGGAGCCGCTAAGGAGTTTGACTTCAAAGATAGTTTTTTTTTTCAAGCCAAAGAAAAGGAGATGAGGCGGTCGATACGAACCACTTCTAAGGCCAAGAGGCTCTTCGAGTAGCTGACGTGTGCTCCGGTGATCTTGGATTGGATTACGCTTGAACCGTTTCATGAGCCCGAAGGCCGAAAGGGAGAGTGGCTCGGGAAGAGTTTACTCATTTGGATGATTTCACGAAGGACGATTCGAGAACACGCGATTGCAGTATCCTCTTTTTTTCTCGCTTCGGTTCTACCCCACTCTCCCTTACTGTTTTTTTTTTCTACTGTCTCCTCATACCAGCTGGAAAAGATGTCGCAATGGAAGTGAAATCCTGTGCGTACAGGGTCATTCACTTTGCCTCGTTACCTTTTGCTCTATGTTCTGCTCGTCAGCCTTGGAGAAAAGGGAGACTGCTTGTCGAAGAAATAACCTCTGAAAGCCGAGTGCGCTTCAGGGGATGTATCCCACGTGGCTGGGGATAATCGTGCACCCAGATAAAAAGAGCTGCAGGACTTGAAGACGATAGAGGAAAAAGGCAGCCCTGCGGCCCTGACCTTCGTGCTCCGCTCTAATTAAAAGGAGGACATTCCTGAAATTCCCGTCACATGTTTCCCTCTCCTCGTTTTTCTTTATTTATCCTTACTTCCCTCCTACTAATCCTTACTCTTCCTTCTATTTCTTCGCACGACACTCCCGGTAAAAATTTTAGTTGACGTCACGCACTATGGAAGAAATAAAAATCAAGATGTAAAACTGCAACGTGACCTTGTTTCGCGTTAGAAACGTTTGGTTTCGGCTAATTTAGTCGGTTATCCTGCCCACGTCTTCAGTATTAATATTTATTTAATAATTGGTTTTTGGGGAAAGGAAATGGCGCAGTATCTGTCTCATATATCGGCGGACACCTGAACCGCGCCGTAAGGGAAGGGATAAACGAGGGAGTGAAAGAAGAAAGTAAGAAAGAGGTGCCGTAGTGGAGGGCTTCGGAATAATTTCGACCACCTGGGGATCTCTAACATGCACTGACATCGCACAGCACTCGGGCGCCTTAGAGTTTCGCCTCCATCGAAACGCAGCCGCCGCGGTCGGGTTCGAACCCGGGAACTCCGGATCAGTAGCCGAGCGCCCCGAAATTATTCGGGAGACCTCCGCTACAGCACTTCTTTATTCTCTCGCTCTCTCCGTTATCCCTTCTCTTACGGCGCGGTTCAGGTATCCACCGAGATGCGGGACAGATGCTGCGCCATTTCCTTTCCTGAAAAACCAATTTTGAATGTCTCGCGCTCCCTTGCTCCCAAATGTAGCTAAGCTTGCATTCCATCATGGCGCGCTCGACTGCGCCCCTCTCGCCTCCTTCTCACCGCATCTTTTCTTAACATCGTTGTTGCAACGTCCGCGACCGTCCACGGCCAGCGTCCAATCGGTGGGTTTCCAAAGGAAAAGCGCGCCGGGAATGCAGCGACACGTGTTGGCGACATCCAGAAGCTCCACAGGCGGTCGGGGACGGAGCGCTCGGGGTCCATCGATTAACGATATGGGATCAAGAGGAGGCTGGAAGGAAGAGCTCGTAGATTGGAGGCCAGCGGCGTCTGCGGCGGTTTGAGGCCAGCGAAAAGCGCGGATCGAATCATCACCTAGTATCGCGTTTCCCGATTGTGTGCGTGCCGGTGAGCTCAGCTCCGAGTCGGAACCTGATTTCCTTGGGGCGTGTGCCACGCCGCCGTTGGCAGTGAAATGTTGGACTGGTGCACGTTTATGGGGCGCTAAATGGGAGCCGTCCGGATTTAGAGAAGATGGTAAGGGAATTAAGCTCCGTTAAAACAAGAGGCCCCCGAAAGGAAGACAGCTGAAGCGTACGGCGCGTGGCTAGCTCGGTTCATGTGTTCAGACGTAAAACTCAATACAATTTTATGTAAAAAATAGCGAGTGTATTTATAATTCTGTCAAATTTTACATATTTGATAGAGAAATATAAAGATGTACAGAGCGGCACCGAGCATAGTGGCACCTGGCGCCATACCGTTTCAAACGGACCACTCTTAACATTCATCCATCTGGGTATGGAAAAACGCAGACGAAAAGACAGACTGCGGTCTGGAGTAGCGCTTGTTCGCGACTTTATTTTCAATGGACGAATGGCTTAAACTACTCCTGTGGGGACACGTCTTTAATTCCCCGAGCTTTTCTTTTTGCACTCGAACGTTAAGCATGAACTAGAAAAAATTGAAACTAATCAATTGCAACGTAAAATGAAGCGCACTCGTGTAGAACCATGGCAAAGTATCTCGATAACGTCGACCCCATTTCAGGCATAGAAATAAAAATGCTAAGGCGCTGTTTAACGCGCTTTTGGCTATGTGCACGGTCTTTGAAGGATTCTGTGAGTGACAATTGCGTTCTTACGACCACACTGTCCTTGGTCCTGCGGCACCGGTTCGAGTTATCATATGAAAGCTTGCATAGCCAATAGCTCATTATTGAAGCTGTGAATGATGTTCTGGAAAGCAGCAAAGGTAAGGCCAAAGGCCAGCGACACAGGTAGCGCCGGTACCGCGGATTGCCTCAAGGCCGCAAGGTAAATGGTCACACACACTCCCACCAGGACTCCGACGAAGCTGGCGAACACAATGGCCCAGTCACCTAACATGGCCACCTTGCCCGCGAGTACGCTATAAAAAACAAAGTCGCCAAGACCCATCTCGATGCCATCAGCCGCGGTCGAGAAGACAAATCCATCTGCATGCAGTCCATCCTTTCTCTCCGCGGCCGCCTCAACCATGATCCTGAGAGGACCAATGGTGGCCAACACGGCGACAAGGTCCCAGATGGGGATGAGACAGAGCACGGCCCACAGGGTCCAGGAGGGCAGGAACCTGATCAGGATGAGGGCCATGAAGGAAGATTCGACTATCCAGTAAAACTGCCGCAGTGCGAGAGGCTCCTTGGAAACGCTCACGGCGAGACCCAGGGCCATGAAATTGTAGACTAAGAGCCCGGCGGAGAATATGTCCATCTGCACTCCGTAGGCGCCGCAGACTATCTTCATGTACATGGCAGGCGCTTCGACGAGGATCCAGCAAGAGACGAAGGTTATCCAGGCGCGCATGATGCGGTAGAAGCGGTAGTAGTACATCGTCACCATGACGACCGTTGGGACGATGATCTGTGCGAGCAAAAAGACGGCGTTGGCCACGGCGTTTATGGCTCGGGTGAACGTCTCTTGCTCATTGGTGTCCGGAAGAGGGGAGCCAAATGGCGAGTGGTCCCCGATCAGAAGGCGTTGCGGATTCGCGTTGACTGTGACAACAACGAGCATCATGCAGCAGCTGATGGCTGTCAGAAGCTGAAATAAGTGCCTCATGATATCTTCCAGCGATTTCAAGGTGACCTTCGCAGGCCTCCTGGGACGTTCTTCTTTTCCCATTTTGGCTGCTCCTGATGACGCCGTTCTCAGTCTTCGCATCTTCTTTATCCCTGCTTGAGTGGCCCGCCGTAGTTGCGCATGCTATCATTTGGCGCCACCACACTTGGGTTGAGCCACAGATCTGTTTCTAGCGCTGTTCAAAATTTCTTGCTAGAATGTCATAAACTGCCTTGCTAAGTATTTTAATATTTTCTTTTCTATCCATAATTACATTTTGACCTAATTATTCATTTCTTAATCCCTCTCTTTTTAATTATTATTTTATTTTTTCATCAGAACACTTTTTCTTTTCTGTCCATGGCCTTCTTAAGGTATAATCCACTGGTGTTGCGTTCCCGGGTGCTTTTCTTTTTCCTTTACTAAGTACAGGTGAATAGTTACCTCTGCCTCCCGATTCTGGCCGATCCCCCAATGTGGATGTGTGCAATCTTTCGAAGGGCTAACAACAGCAAGTTGCGCATGCTGTACTACTACGCGCCATTTCAGCGAGCGCACCATAAATTATGTATCAGGAGCAACATCAGAAAGAAACAGTATGTTGTTCTCGTGCATGACTGGCGTCGCTGTAAATTTAAAAACAAGACATGAAAGCGTGCTTTTCGTAAGCGCGTGTATTTCACTCGCTTATTGGTCGATACGTCGAATATATAGGTTGACTCCCTACTTGCAGAACCGGAAAGCAAAAAATAAAGTGGCTGTGGCACAACTCAGCTGAGCCAAGATAGACGCGGTTTAGCTTTGGTTCATCTTTTTTGCTTCAAGACTTCAGATAGAGCAAATCACGTGATGCATCACGTGCCACAAGTGCAAGAGCGAGCGTCCAGAACGGCAGCGGACGAGACTGCCAAGAGCAAGAGCGGATCACGTGACACATCACATGCCACAGCTGGCGAGGAGGAGCGGCCGAGCAGCAGCTAGCGCAGCGGCGGACAGGACTGCCAAGCGCGCAGCTAGGCGCCGATTAAGAAGATCGAGGCACCAGCCACGCGGCGATGTTGCACATGCGGCGCGCTTCCCGTTAGAGGTCAAATCTAAGAGCCAGATGACCTTCAGGGTCAGCATGGGAGAAGTAGAGCTTTTCGCTCTAAAAACAGATGGAACGTCAAATTGTCGTTCAGTGGAAACTTCGAGCCACTGTCATGCAAACGGCACAGCGCACCACATATACACGAAAGCTTCGGCGCCAACGTGAGAAGCTCCTCTCGAGAGAGGCGCATCCACTGCATTTCCCATATCTAACGCACTGATAGGCGACACCGTTTTGCCCTATATTGCCCTTCAGTTGTTTTGACGCCTATTTTAACCCTCGGCTCTTCGTTTCCTCGATTTTCATTCCTATCTCCTCAAAATCTCTCAAAATTCATTATTCGCTTTCCCAGGTTCCTCATTTTTTATCTACGAACTGTTTCAGATAAGTCTGGATGAATTTTTCTCCTGTTTCGGTCTGCACCAAACTCTGCCCAGACCCACACCATAGGTATGTGCCATTGCTTCAGAGGCAACAACAGCTGAGAGACCGATCCTCGTGGGGGGGTCCTCAGTCCAGTTCAGGACTCCGATAGCTTCCACTATCCTACGGGCCCTTAGTGCGCTCCAGCGACAAACGTCGATCGTTCGAGCCGTGGCGTACAGTGCACTCAAAGAGTCATGAGCTGATTAATGCTTCGTTCTCTACCCGTTCAGTTTACCCCGTGTTGAGATTATTTTAGCAAAGCTCTCGTGACAGTGCAGTTGTCGCGGAGATGCCGCGCACTGTTCTCTAATGTCGTGCGTTTGCGCCCGCGTGTTATGCGCGTTAATGTGCCTTTGTGTAGTATAATAAATTCTGTGTATAAAAACTGGTGTCCGAATGTTCTACTTTTCATGCTTCCTATAATCGATGAACGC
Source organism: Amblyomma americanum (assembly GCA_030143305.2). Classification (NCBI taxonomy): domain Eukaryota; kingdom Metazoa; phylum Arthropoda; class Arachnida; order Ixodida; family Ixodidae; genus Amblyomma; species Amblyomma americanum. Next base: position 48,682 of record JARKHS020010413.1, on the reverse strand, counting down.
GATTAAAGTTTCTTTTTTTAATGAACGATGCAGCTAGCTCATTTATCGTGAAGGAATGCATTTCAAAGTTACAAACAGTAGCACTACGTTGTTCTGAAAATACTTGAAGCCGCCCGATTTTATTATCATTGTGGCAAGCGGCAACAGTTTGCTCTATGACGAAGCCATTCAGTCTTCGTCCAGCGTTGGAAGCTAGCCAATAAGCTCCGGAAGCCACGAAAGCTTGCGAACTTCACACCTGCACGGCCAGCCTGTCAAGCCCATCAACTGCTGTAGGCTTTTAATGAAGAGCGCTTTTCATGCCGGCAGGGGAGATGGTTTTAATTTCTGAAGTAGGAAATCTAAAATAAAATAACAGCGCATTTGCTTGTAATAATTTAAACAATATATACACCTGTTTTACTCTCGTTATAACATCGACTCCTAACAGCGCGATATCTATTCCACACGCGCCTTCTGTCTCATTTAAAGCATGGAGCTAGAAGCCAAGTCGTGGAAAAGCAACACCGACACTTGAGCCAGCCTCTGTAATGGCGACATTGAAAAACGCAGTATCCGAAAGATAAGATGGCTGGCGGACAGGCATGTGTAATTATACTGCATTGCACACAGCTGCAAACGCCGGCGCGCACGAGTCTGCAGTGCCACAGATGTTGATCGTGGGCAACGCATTTGTGCACGCAGCAAGAAATAACCGTGCTCTGTATGCTCTACCGCTTGGATTTCCGCCCATTTGAACGTAAAACGACATTGATAACGCGCGAGATTTGAACCAATGCGTACATGCAAGAAAACAGCGCAGAGTTAGTCTTTTCGGTGAAATTCCTAGTTGCCGATTCTTGTCATTTGCAGCGCCAAACTTCAAGCGACGAAGAGGACTCTGGCTAGGCAAGAAAGAACCTATACATTTGGTAAATGGTGACCAGTACAAGTTCTACTTTTGAAATTTCTCGCGAGAATCTTGGCAACGTCACCGGTACCAAGGTACCGGTGACGAGCAAACGATGGCCAAGAAGTAATTGGCTAAGACATAGACACGTCACGAGAGCGGCGCACACCCGCAAAGGTCGCGACCTCAATTTTTCATTGCCAGGCTGAGACAAAAGTGCCTACAAGCGGCTACAGGCGCGTCGCTTTACGCCAGACACCATTCAAGCGGCCATGTGATGATCTCCAAATATCGATGTGCGCTAGGCGTATTCAAGAAAACCACATCCTACGGAGCCAGCGCATGCGCAGCGATGTCTTGACAGTGCACCGTGCCAGCAGATGTCAGCGCTGCTTCCAGGCTGCAGCTCACGTGAAGCATCAGTTTATTCAGAAGGGGGTGGTTAACTTCCCAAAACGACTCAGGCTATGAGGAGCGCCATTGAGGAGGGCTCCGGAAATTTCGACCACCTGGGGTTCTTTAACGTGCTTCGACATCGTACAGTACACGGGCATCAGCTTTTGTGGCCGATAGTCCAGCGGCGTTCCCATATGCGTACCAATCGGAGCGCCAAAATGAAGGAGAAACAGCGGAAAAACAGTGCGAAAACGTTTAATTGGCACAGAAATATAACACGCGGTTAGGGGTAAAAGAAGGTGCCAACTATTTAATTTAAAAATTTGCAACAATTTTCCTACCTATAAATTATAACACGACAGCTACCGATGCCTCAACCCCGTCACAGTGGTGAACGGCGGCACGTTGAACAGTTCGCGATGCGAGGAGGCGTAGCTGTGGACAGACGTCGAGAGAGGTCGCCAGTAGTCTTCCCTGGTGTAGCCCACGGAGAACGGGGCTTTCCGGGGAACCGCAGTCGTCGGTCGAGGGCGAGTTCCAGGACGACCACGGGACACCAGAGATCGCTTGGCCACTCCCGTGTGCGCTACGGAGTGTTCCGGTCCCGAGGACAGGTCCTGAAGGGACCCGAATGAATGGATAGCGGACTCGTACGAGGGCGAATAGTGTGTGGGGCCGCCAGGGAAGTTCCCAAAGGCAGAATCGTGTAGGCCGTCATCGAAGTAGTCCCCAGTGCTTTCCGACGACATGTCGAACACTACTTCGTGGTAGTGGGGTCCATGAGCAGGAGCCAGCACGGCGGGAGGCTGGCCCGAGGTTGCACTGAGGTCGTCGCGGTTGGTTGACCTCAGAACATGCAGGCCACGCTCAGCACTGCCTGGCTCGTCGGTGACGTATTCATCGAACCTTGAAGGCTTAGTTGTGCCTGTAATAATAAAATGGAAAGAAGGAATGCAGAACGTTTATAAGTAATCGTTCCGAGCGAACGAAAAAGCGGTACCGGACAATATCAAGTGGCGTCAGTGTACCCGGTTTGTTTCACTTTACTGTGTGTGTGCGCGCAAAAGTTTAAATGTATGGATGAACGTAGTCAAAATAAGTAAATGCATCAACGTATTTGCTGCAGATGCAGAGTCGCCAAAGGTGCCAGTCTCAGGCAGGTATTTGAAACTCTGATTGAAACAGCGAGGACGTGCAATTCAGGGCTACGGAAACAGACAGAAGGATGAAATTTCACTGCGGCAAGGTGCACTACACGCGACGTGTGGCCCATATGTCGTACATAAGTGACGGATTGGTATTCAAGAATATAGGACTTCTGTGCATATTTGGGCAGCAAAGCTGCGCTGTGCATCCACAGGGAACTGCTCATTGAGGGAGGCTTATTTAATAAATTCGACCACGCCAGTGTCGTTTCAGTGGAATGAAGGCCGACTACTCGGAAGTTCCCGAATTGCGCATCCAAAGTAACTAGTCTAAAATAAGGAGTGTAAGCTGCAGACAAACTGAAATTGTGATGTGGTTAGAAAAAAAATCTACCTCGCAATACTCGCACTGTAGAGAATGTGCACAAAGAAAACCGTCCGAAAAACATCGAACAGATTTCGTCAGCCCTATGTAGTAGACAGTGAAGCCACTGCATTCATAGGTGACACCAACTGTCGAGACAAATGAAAAGAACGAATTCCACCTGCTAGGAATTAAGTGATCCACCATTTTAGTGACCTCTAGCACTTAATTATCAGAAACAAAACTTGCCCAACGCGTTCGGGCGTTTCGTGCAGAATATGCCAAAAAAATATGTCGCATCTCAATCAAAAACGGTCAGATTGAACTTATGAGAACAACTATTATAAACGAGACAATTTGGAACCGACTGAATTTCAACTGATTCCAGCTGTGCTTTCTGCGGGCTCAAGTCGGGGCGTTTTTATTTTATTTTTTCGCTTTCAGACTTGAATGACAAGTTTGCAAGGGTATGGAACCGCCCCGAACAAAACAGACGAACGCCATCTTTCACAAAGACCTACAAAAAGCAACACGAACTCACCGTAGTCTACGACCGTGGGTCTTGCCGTCGCAACTCCCAGGAAGGCGAAGAGTGCCAACGGCCGGATCACGTTGACGTCGCGCATTTTTCCTACAGGCGGAAAAATATACACTGGACCCCGGTGTAGTCCGTACAGCTTCCAAACAGCGTTCGCCTCCCAGCCGTACTGCTTTTCCTGCAGGAATGTGCCGCTACAAACTTCGGCGGCTAAGCAAGCCGGCGGCGTGTCCAGTTTCGAGCTGCGCTCAAGGACCGCTTATGTAGGCGTCTACGTCCGTCACCGCCGATTGGGTTCGAGACTTTGGTCAGCGATAACCCGATAACAACCGGCAGGTACGAGTGGGTTGCACTGGTGGTTGTGTGTGTTTGTGTGGTGAGTCGACACTTTTGATGAGTGCGTCCGTCACGCCATTGACTGCTGCTGCCGGCAACTGGCACACTTGTCACGTGCGCCCCTGCCCTTTCGTAACGAAGGCTGCAGCTGAGCGTAGCGGAAAACCCGCCGCAGCCTCCCCTAGCAACGTGTTTGGTCTGCCGAGCTGAAGCAAGACGTTGAAGTGGAGTTGAGTCGGCCCTACGCCAATCCCGAGCGAAAAATGCAAACTAAAATCAATTAAATAAAGCATACATCATTGACCTGTTTATTTTTAATAGCTTATTCCAATCGGTGATCTGGAGCAGCTGTCCGAATCCTCCAAGGAGCCAAATATCCATCAAGGTCCAATCATAACTGAGGAACTGAATCCAAATTGTTTACTGAAGCACGCTCTTCTGCTTCGCGGAGCAAAAAAATCTGCTCTGGATCGACGATTGGAATACGCCATAAGTTTCAAATTTGCACGACTGCACATCGGCAGGGGGGGTGCCGTCACGGTTTCACTCAAACGGCCGAGCCAACCTCTCACTGGGTATCTGCATGCGTGCTGGAAGCAGTCCAGAGCGCTCAGGAGTATGCTCTGCACCATACCTGTCCACTCATTTAGTTAAATCGGTTAATGACCGTTTAAGCCACTGGATGTGTATGCGAATTGAGAGTCGAAACCGGAAACTCCTTATTTCAAGATAGACAAACCTTTCCGGCCTTAAAGGCCGCGATCGAAACTTTAGAAGAACGTTGCTGCCTCTCGCGCGTTGATAGCTACTGCGCATGCTCCAGCATGTACCGCATCAACCGGCCAATGCGGTAGCGCTCCCTGCGCGCGATGTTCAAAACATGCGCTGTGATTTCGGACTTCGCACGCTGTCCTCAGATCGCGAAATGAGTTTTTGCAATATAGCTAACGGTTAAAATGGATTCTTTTCCTCAGGTCAGGTGCAATAGCGGACGGCAGACCAAAAGGGTACCACTACGCATGCGTACTGGTGTGTAAGTGGCTCCACTTGGTGTTAGCTTCCTGTCAGAGTATTCTAAATGGATGGTACTGCGAAACAGCGCTGACGGACGGGACGGAAGAGGACACAGAAAAATGCGATGTGTCTGCCTCCTCTTCCGTCCCGTCCGTCAGCGCTGTTTCGTCGTACAGTTGAACATAACCAACCAGCCCGATTCAGCCCTCTCCTTGTATTCTTAATGGGAACGAGTTGCCACACAGCACATCCACATACGGCCATGCGGCTGTACTAAAACTCTCCATAGTATAGTCGGATGTGCAGTATATTCTCATTATACTATGTATTTATTGTATGCCAGGTGTTTAAGGGAAGCCGATGACAATTTTTTTAAAATAGTGTTTTTGAGATCAAGAGAAGCTTTTTGTCGCATAGTGATATCAGTGTTGCCCGACGTCAAGAAACAGGTGAATCATACTAACTATAGTAAAGAGACTAAGTAAATTCTAATCGTTTTCTTTTGCACTGTTAATGATAGACACCTGGTTGCAATCAGAGATTTGTAACCGGCCGTTAGTAATAGCCATATCAGTTTCTGGAATTTCGAAAACACGATTACCCTCGGCGCTGCGGCTCGACAAATTTTTCTGTTTCGACTTATACGGGTGCTGGAAGGGTTGCCTTGCCAGGCCTGCAGGCTTCTCGAATGCGCATGTATTCTGGCACGATATAGCCAAATTTAGTTGAGCCACAGTGGCGACAGTAATCGCATTTTAGAACAACTGATATGGCTATTACTAACGGCCGGCTACAAAAAGCTAATTGCAACTCTCTAACTGTAATATGTAAGAAGTGAACTATTCGAAATTAGTCAATCACGTTACTAGTTAACATGATTTTCCTGTTTTTTAACGTCTGCCAACAATAGTATTACTATGACGCAGAAATCTTCTTTACCTCAAAAACCCTATTTTTAAATATGAATATAATATAAACGTATAGTATATATTTAATTGTCCAACAGTATAATCACAAAGTTAGCAAGGAAGGGGAAAGCCCCAGGAAGCTTGCCAACGGCCCCGACAAGAGGACTTGTCTTTTCGAAACGTTGGCAAGCGCCCTGAGGTTTTTCCCTGTCTTGTTCACTTTGTGATTATCAAGAACCATCTGCCGAATCTCTCCCTACCATGGACTCGAACACTATAGTAAATCATCTACAGTCTTTTCATGCCTCCTGCCCTGTAGCGCATTTTTTCTTTCTTGAAGTAGTCTAACACAACTTTAAGCTTTCAGTGCACGTTAAGGATCCCCAGGTGGTCGAAATTATTCCGGGGCCCTCCACTACGGCATCTCTTTATCTTCATTAATTGCCACCTTCTCTCTTCCCTCATGGCGTGGTAGGTGTCCATCGACAAGAGAGACAGTTACTGCGCCTTTCAGTTCCTGGCAAACAGTTTTCTTTTTTTTTTTTCAAATGCCCCTCAAAGGAGGTCTCATCCAACCAGTGACGTCAACCCATTGTCATGACGTCGCGGTCAACTGCATATGTTTTTTCTGGAAAAGCAGCGCTGAACAGACGAGGACAGAGACGAGGCGACAAGGACGGGCGCTGAACTGACAACAAATTTTATTGAAGGGATTCACACTTACAAACGTAGTGTAGCTACCGTTCGCGCATGCTCAGAAAAGTCAGCTCTTTTGGTGAAAGGGCGATAGAGGCTGTGCTGACGCAGCCCTCTCCCAGGCTATATATCTGATTTGATTCTGCTATTTCTCTAGTCATACGACTACACTGCTCTTTCTCATTATGGAGGTGTCATCGAGTGCAGGAGTACAATCTAGGGCAAGTGATACAGTGACTTGCGAGGAAGCCTTCAAAATCTTTTCCCTCGCGTGCATTTTTCACGTTCAAGGCATGCTCTCTTAACCTCTCGTTCACGCATCTCCCAGTTTGGCCAACATACGTCTTTCCACAACTTAACGGAATTTTGTAAACTACACCTTCTGTGCAATCAACATAAGGCCGCCTATGTTTTTTGCCACAGCCACGCTGCTGGGTCGCCTCCGGATTAGTGATCCTGCAAAGCTTGGACAGCTTGTGAGGGGCAGAGAAGACCACTTTCACGTCGTAACGCTGGGCTACCTTTTTCAGATTGTGCGAAAGTGAGTGTATGTAAGGTATCACAGCTACCTTCTGCCTGCGCTGTGCGCGGCTATCGCACGTATGCACCTTGCTGCGCATGTGTTTTAGGCAGCTTTCAGCGACTGAAACCAGGAGGTGGTGCGGGTACCTAGCGCTAAGCAGTCTATCTGCTTGACGATTGAATGCTTGTGACATCAGATGCGGGCAGGATTTGCCGAGAGCGTTCTTGAGGCAAGACATGGCAATAGCTCGTTTAACGAGCTTGGAGTGGGCGGAGTTGAACGCCAGAAGTGGTTTGTTGGCACGCGGTTCATAGCACCAGCAGACACCATCATCTTTAAAGTGGAACCGGATGTCTAGAAATCTAATTTGGCCATTTACTGGAAGTTCGTGGGTGAGGTCAAGAGGATTCATCACAATACCGAATGAAACCAGTACATTCTTACTGATACGTTGAATCGCCTGCGCGTCACAGTCTAAGACAACTAAAAAATCGTCCACGTAACGAAAAACCTTGATAATATTGCGGTCCATGGGAGAAGCGAGCAGTTGACGATCGAAATGAGCCGGGTACCCGCACCACCTCCTGGTTTCAGTCGCTGAAAGCTGCCTAAAACACATGCGCAGCAAGGTGCATACGTGCGATAGCCGCGCACAGCGCAGGCAGAAGGTAGCTGTTATACCTTACATACACTCACTTTCGCACAATCTGAAAAAGGTAGCCCAGCGTTACGACGTGAAAGTGGTCTTCTCTGCCCCTCACAAGCTGTCCAAGCTTTGCAGGATCACTAATCCGGAGGCGACCCAGCAGCGTGGCTGTGGCAAAAAACATAGGCGGCCTTATGTTGATTGCACAGAAGGTGTAGTTTACAAAATTCCGTTAAGTTGTGGAAAGACGTATGTTGGCCAAACTGGGAGATGCGTGAACGAGAGGTTAAGAGAGCATGCCTTGAACGTGAAAAATGCACGCGAGGGAAAAGATTTTGAAGGCTTCCTCGCAAGTCACTGTATCACTTGCCCTAGATTGTACTCCTGCACTCGATGACACCTCCATAATCAGAAAGAGCAGTGTAGTCGTATGACTAGAGAAATAGCAGAATCAAATCAGATATATAGCCTGGGAGAGGGCTGCGTCAGCACAGCCTCTATCGCCCTTTCACCAAAAGAGCTGACTTTTCTGAGCATGCGCGAACGGTAGCTACACTACGTTTGTAAGTGTGAATCCCTTCAATAAAATTTGTTGTCACTTCAGCGCCCGTCCTTGTCGCCTCGTCTCTGTCCTCGTCTGTTCAGCGCTGCTTTTCCAGAAAACCATGTACCAACACGCCCAACTCGCCGCATTAACCAACTGCATATGTCCAGCGCCTAACCATTGCTCACAAATACGAACCGTTGTTGATCATGTGCTAGGCGGCAACGGCACGGTCTCTAGCACTAAAGAAAAACGGACGAAAACTCTTTTTACCGAAACCGCGATTCAATGAGTGCAGATGGCATCATGTGGCACTGGAGCTCCGGACCCGCTTCCTTCTGATGGTGATGTCTTCAGGCTTAAAGGGACATACCAACGGCGAGGGATTGGCCAGGAGGCTGAGCAACCAAACAAAATGGTTCTTATTCTTCTTCTACTACTACTACTGCTACTACTACTACTACTACTACTAGGAGGGTATGGCGAGAGCGTAAAAAGCCGCCACCGGCGGATGGCTGCCACGGGAACCAGAGGAGGGTAGTTACCGTGAAGGAGGAGGCGGAGGATTACCGTGGAAGGAAGAGGCTTATGTCGAAAGCATGCAAAGGCGTAAACGGAGGAGGGTTCCCACGGAAACCGTCCTGGAGGGGGTTTCCGTGCAAGGATCGCGGACGATGTGACAAGTGCAGAGGAATCGCCAACCGGAAGATGGTTACCGAGGAAGGAGGACTGTATGGCGATAGCGTAAAGCGCAAGCGGAGGATGGTTGCTACGGTAATTTAGGCCAGCTTCATTAAAAGCGGAGACATAATAGACTAAAATGATGCTCCTCCTTTCCCTCATCAACTCATACACGCTGACACGCCAGAAAATAAATAAAGCAAGCAAGTCGACACTGCAACCCGCAGTGACCCATCCCGCCCACGTCAGTTGGGCACGCCCAATGAGAAGGCTCATCCAGATTGTCCATTCATGTCATCGGGGTAGGGGCTAAGAACGCTTGGTGAGGTGTCGCCCTGATCAGCTGCGGGCAGCAATTTTACAAAATTATTCGTAAATTATAGGGTCAACGCAGAGCTTTAAATTTAACTAGAATGCTCACAGCGACAACCTGTACAGATCTGTTGCAATAGGATATGAGCATCAAAGTCATTTCAGAACCAAGGTAATCATATTCACAAAAGAGGCACAGTTCAGGGTTAGGGATAGGACCTGTGTCATACAGGAAGACAAGTAAAAGCGACATCGATGACAAATAGCTGACCTGTATCGATAGGGCATCGGGACCTTTTTTGTTTTGGTTTTATGGGAGTTTAACGTCCCAAATCGACTCAAGCTTTGAGGAACACCGTAGTTAAGGGCTCCAGAAATTTCGGCCACCTGGGATTCCTTAGGTTTGGTTTATGGGAGTTTAACGTCCCAAAACGACTCGGGCTATGAGGGACGTCGTAGTGAGGGGTTCCGGAAATTTCGACCACCAGGGGTTCTTTAACGTGCACTGACGTCGCACTATGCACGGGCCTCTAGAATTTTGCCTCCATCAAAATTCGACAGCCGCGGCCAGGATCGGCCGGTATCGGGTTCTAATCACAAGAAGACAACTGTAGCCATAGGCGCGTACAGGTCCCTATAAGGGGGGGGGGGGGGGGGGGGGGGTGAGGTAGTCTGGGCAGCAGAGAACAATACGATATAAAGTTCGTGCCCCCCGCCCCCCCCCCCCCCCCCACCCGTCCCTATATGCTTAATTACGCCTATGGCTTCACCTAGAACGGAGCTTTTAGACCAAATACGAAGGTGTCGCCATCATCGGCCGATTTCGCGAGTGAAATGCATGCATCGACACTGATATATTTTGCGTGGATCTCGGAAGGCCACCATTCACTTCAAAGCGGTGACGATTAACCGTTTTCGGTAAGGCTTTAGTAAAACTTGGTGCGGGGCTAGTTGGTTAAGCATTTCTTTAAAACAGGTCAGCGCTAAAAAAGACACACGGCGAGAGAACGATGACACGACAGGACAGAGATGAGGGCTACTAACAACTTGTTTTATTTTTCGCTCCAGGGTACGTATTTAAAGCCTTAATTGTCACATCACATCATGCTCACAACCAGGGGGCGTCAACATTTTTTTCATATCAAAAAGTTAAGATGTATATCGAGTTTTATGGAAAAGCAAGCAACAAGGAATGAAAAAAATAACACCAGTAATCGACACGATGAATCAAAGAAAAGTATGAGGAAGAAAAAACAAACAGGACTAAAAAACGGGCTCAGTTCTTTCTTAAACGCGTCTCAGTAAATTCCCACTCCGTAGAGTATAACGTTATTCGGTAAGGCTGATCAGGCTGATAATGATGTCACGAGTTTGACTCGACTGGTGGGAACAGTCTTAAATCAAATTTTCTCGCCGACAAACACGTCTTTTCCTGTCGTACAAACGTCAGTTCATATCCTGAAAAAGCCAGAGAACCAATTTTTACATAGAGCAACAATTTGATGGAGACGTCCTCAGTGTTCCTTAAACCTTCGAAACAATGCCATTGGGCTTGAGGTAGGCGAAGGCATTGCCACCGCTGTGGGTACGCGCCATTATCTTATTGAGGGCAACAACAACAATTAATCTTCTTGAGGACAATTAACAACAACCACAATTGCCACCGCAGCCATGCAAGCTGCAGGCGCTGGGTAGAAGGTACCAGAATCATAGGTGATAGGTGCATTTTTAATTGAGGGTTTCCTGTGGCGGGCTGGCAGACGCCTTCGCCAACGGGGCAGAACTGCAGGAAAGAGCTAGTGCTGTAAAACTACCACCCGTTCACTATATAGCGGCCCTTTTACAGCATTACAGCGCTCTTCTCTTCTCGACACTGGCTTCAGCGTCTGGATGCCAGCCCGCCACCGGGGATGGGGGCAAAGTAGCTCCGCAAGAAGTATTCAACAAAATATAGTTATGTTTGGTTTGGTTTATGGGGATTTGACGTCCCAAAGCGACTCTCAGGCTATGAGGAGCGCCGTTGTGAAGGGTTCCGGAAATTTAGACCACCTCGGGTTGTTTAACCGTGCACTGACATCGCACACTACACGGGTCTGGAATTTCGCCTCCATCGAAATTCAACCGCCGTGGCCAGGGCACTGAGCCATCGAGGCGGCTAACATAATAAAATAAGGTAACTAATGGCAGCAGGGCTGCCTATTTTAGCCGTGGAATAATCGACCGAGCTCCTCTTCTTTAGCAACCAGTTAACGATGCCGGAGAGACTGAAGCAGTCTGCTCTAGGAAGTTCATATTTGGAAAGCGCTCGAAACCGGAGGTGCGTGGAATATTTTTGGTGGAAAACGCAACCGAAACCAAGCAGGGCAACTCGGGCTCGAACCGCCATGTTCCGTTATCGCATCAGCTGATCAAGTTGTCTTCCCTCTGCCAACACAGGTGTCCTGGATTTCTGTTTGAAAATGGCCGCTTCGTTTGATGCCATTGAAGCTGTTCTAGATGTTTGGCACTGGCAGAAACGGTGCTTCGTTTTGCTTAGTCTCTGTTAGTCGCCTGAGTGGTGCAGCGCATCATCGGTACTTTTTGGCTGTGTGTTTACGCGCTGTGCGCGCTACAGCAGATGCCTGCCATGTCTGTTTCGACGCCGGTTACTCTGGCAAGCTCTTGGCTTAGGCTTAATTCTTTTCCGACGGCTATTCGTGCCAAAAGTGTGAACCACAAGCGCTGCAATGTGCCACGGCAAGAAGTTCAGATGGCTGCATTTTACTGAAACCGTTATCAGTAAGTCCCCGGTTGTGAGTTGCGTCGTCGTCGGCCCTTGTCGGCGTGCGTTTGTGATACCGCGCAGCTGCTTGGTACTTTTGTTTAGTTTCACTTATCAGCAGTAATCTCTTCTAAAAGATGGCTCGTTCCCGATAGCGTTTTGTTCCGAGTCCTACACGACACAGTCTGATGCTGCGCGATGCACTTCCTGGCACTTGTTTCAGAAACAAGTGTCGCGATTGCGTAACATCCTTCACCGGATATGAAAGTGGCTTGCGAAAGAGCGAAATACTAGTAAAAGTGCGTCTTCTCTTCTTAAAACGACGTACCATGCGACTTATTGTCAATATCTCATAAATCTGGCCAGTTTCCATGAGCCGTTGCGCTTAAATTTAGCAGGGCTCGCGTGGGCCATGAAATGCCTGGGGCAAGTTTAGCTCTCCATTGATTAAAAAAACTATTTTCGGCTCGTGACACGCTTCACCCTAGCGCTGAAATGATGGCCCTGCCTAGAGCTGTTTTTCGTGCGTAATCTGTACTTAGTTACTATTTACTCATTTATGTATCATTGATGTTTGTACAAAACCATTATATTATACTAATTCCGACGCGCGATCTCGATATATTTCCATTTGCTCGTGGTTGGTGCCCGTACGCATGATTCACGTCACAAGCACTCGGGGCATGTCACTTTGATGAGAGTGGATAATAGCAGACGAGTGTTACACAACTCTGTGCTGTGTTGGAAGCTTTCCACGTATGTTGGCACGATAGAATCGACGGAAAAAAAAAGGGGGGGAGGGAGCTTTGCTTTGTACTGCTAGCGGATGCGTTAATTGATACCTTTGGTGGCAGTGTTTCATCGATCGTGTGTGAATTCTCTCGTGTGCTCAGAGATCGAGCCTCAATGCTGTGAAGACTCGAGGCATGGCTGAACTCCAGGCATCAGTAGAGTTTTTCATCGAGCTCTACAAGTTCAGCAATGTTGACCTTTTCCAGCGAGGGTGAGCTGTCTCTTCTGCCCCTCTGATTGATGTTTAAAAATTGTTGCTCGTGCACAAAATTCGTTTGCTGTAACATCATGTGATGTTTTTGATGTTTGCCCTATTTGAGCTGGGTTCGCTGATGTCCTTTGATGGCGTCTTGTGATGTTGATGTTCCATATTGTGTAGTAATCTGCAGACATGGCTTGTTGTTGAGTTAGAATTGCAGTATACAGTTTCTCAGTGAGTTGTGTTTTACTGGTCGATAAAGCTTCATGAGCGAAGCTTGTGAATAATTGACATCTAACGTATATAGTTTTTTGTACTATGTGATATAAGTGTTACATTTTACTGACTTATGACATGTTAAATTAATCCACTAAATACTGATTGCTGGAGAAAAAATGTGCATATTAAGTTGAAAGATAGAGAAGCACGTGCTCTCGCATTGCACTAGTTTGTTGTGTTATGCTGTAATGATATGATATGCTATGATATGCTGTAATGTGGTTAACAATGTTCACATTGTGCACCGCACTTTGGTCTGGTTTGCAGGAGGCATATTCTTATTCAGCCGATTGACATGGCAGCATATCAGATATGGAAAACTCTTCAGAGAACTGATAGGCTGTGGCGATAAGCAGTGGTGTGCCATTTCCAGTGCTAATTGTCCTGATGCTAGGACTTCCTGGAACAATACTTGCGTATGTGACATGTTGAAAGTAACTCATTTCCGATAAGCATTTAGCCCTTTTAGTTGTGGCTCGCCATTCCTATTCGCAACTTTTTTTCTGCCCATGTGATCTATGCCGGCCTGAAGAAATCCAATTAAATTTTTTCGAACATCAACTGCCTACTGTTCATGTTGCACAGGCATATGCACAAATTGTCCAAAAAGTGTCATGTTGGCTGCAAAGTTGTACCTAGCTTCTGACAAGGGAAGGCAGTAGGCATTTGAAAGTCCATGCAATATTCATTCATGGATGTATTATTTTCCACAAAGTGGAAGACTTTATGACGGCGTCAAAGAGCATGCTGGCAAGTGTAATGTTTTTAGAAACATTTTTACTGTGTTCACCAGCTAACATGACAAAAATCTCCCAGTCATTATATGAACATGCTGAATTTGTTTGAAACAACGTACTTGAACTTGATCTTTATTTACCAGAAAGGCTGGTGGGTCACCTGGGCTAAAAGCCGTAATCAAACAGCTTGACGAGGCCAAGGCAAACCTTACAAGGCAGCATAGACGAGACCACTAAGTAATAACAGTACTAATAATAATGATGAAAAAAAGGTTAACATGAAATATTCAGCTTTACAAGACCTAAGAAACACTTACAAGTAGGTTATTAGCAAATGCGTACACAAACACTGCATTTTTTGTTACAAATTGACACAAATCGCATGAAAAATGAGAAGGCATCTTCGTGAGCAGTTGGAAGGAAACTGCGAAAGAATAACTAGGAAACACTGTAGCGAAAAACTGCATTACAAATTGGAAAAAAGCTGTAGCAGTTGAACACGTGTTAAACACTTAATGTGTTGATATTTGTTTAATATGAGTGGAAGATTGTGACGTAAGGACTGGAGCTTGTAATCGGTGCGGAAAAAGAGTACGAGCCGTGTGTCTTTACTGCGTGTGTTTAGGATGTTAGTGTGATGCTGCAAGGGACCAGTAATTGCTAAAAGTGACCGAAAGCTGACATGTTAAAAGTAATGTGAGCGTAAGAGTCTGTATGTATTCATACATGTGGTTTGCATGAAGAATTTTGTACTGCTGGAAAAAATGTAAAGTGGATGGTTGTAAACTTACCTGTACTTTTTTTTTGCTCATTCCTGCAGGTACTACCAAATTCGATTGTCTCTCAAGGTACCACAGAGGCTTCCGGCCAAAGTTGAGGTTCACCTGCCTAGAAACACAGTGATTCAAGGTTATGGTATGAGCCAGGGTTTCTTTTTCTCCCTCTCTTGTTAGGACTGATCTAGTATGTGGGACTTTCATATTAGCATTTAATGTGAAGTGCTGACGTCCAGAATCAGTGACGACATCAGTAGTGCCTGCTCAGACAGAGACCACTTGAGTTTATAAAATTAAACTTTGAAATTTCCAAGTTGTGCAGTTTTTGGCAAGCTTCTGCGAAAGGAAAAACTGAGGCCTTAAGTGGAAATTCTGCTTCTGTCGTTCACCATGGTTTCAATTTGACTTTTTAAATGCAATTGCGTGCCGCGGTGGCTTAGTGGCTTTGGTGTTTGCCTGCTGATCCGAAAGTTTCTGGTTCGTTTCTAGCCATGGGGGCCGAATTTTGATGGAGCTGAAATGCAAAGACGCTTGCGTGCTATGCAGTATTTCAGCGTATGTCCAAGAACCCCAATTGGTCGAAAGTAATCCAGAGCCCTTCTCAGTGGCGTTCCTTAGTCCTTGGTCTGCTTCGAGAAGTTAAACCTCATAGTTTAGTTTAATTTCATTTAAATGCAATTAATTTTAGATTCGTGCAGCAGTTGCAGTAGAAGTGTTTCCACATATTCCAACTGGTTCCGTAGTGACACCACAATAATATTTGTTTATTTTCAAGCTTGGGCTTCTTGTCCAGTAAGCTGTTTTAGATGACCGCTTTTTCTCACAGCCTGCCTGTTGCGTTGTCTCTCCCTTGCAGCGCTGCCCATAGTTTTTCCTGCCTGCATCGTGAATGGCACGGCTGTGAGCAAGACTTTCCAGATACTGTACAAGAATGAAGAGGTCCACCTGGACGATACCATTGTATTCAAAGTTCATGCCCTTGTCGATGCACACAGGGTATGTTGCTTCGCCCTTGTGTTGTGAAACTATGTTTTCTGTTGTTCTTGTGGTGTGCACTAGCTTGCTTCCTCTTGCCCAAACTTGCCCAAATTGCCCCTGTCCTTAGCAAATGCGGGACAAGTCCTTTTCGCTTGCCCCACAGCCATCCATCCGTTCCTCACAATACCCCAACCCTCTTCCTACTTATTGGTGCGTGTGGCTGGCTTCAGCAGCTCATGCTCACAATTTGGCTATTGCCCACTTGGCGGAAGAGTTCATACAAGGTCTTAATTAGGCTTTAAATTGCGACTTTCTTTTTCTTTCTTTTGTTGTTTGCCCCTTTTAGAGATGCTTACAAATTGTTCCCCTATGCTAAACTTAAAGCGGCGTTAATAATTTTGTGGTAGTGGTTAATTTGGTTGGTGGGTGTGTATAATACTGTTTGGGTGCAGCTTTTCCTTTCAGTGGCTGCTGTGAATAAGATAATTCATCACATGCGGCATTGTAGGACCTAAAGTGGGAATATTTTTGGTTTACTGACCAGTGTCATGTAAATGCTGCACAAAACAAAGAATTACTTCTGTCTGTCTACCTGCCGTGGTGGCTCAGAGGTTAGGGTGCTCGGCTACTGAGCCGGAGTTCTCTGATTTGAACCCGGCCGTGGCGGCAGCGTTTCGATGGAGGCGAAACACTAAGGCGTCCGTGTGGTGTGGGATGTCAGTGCACGTTAAAGATCCCCAAGTAGTTTAAATTATTCCAGGGCACTCTGCTTTGTCTCTTTCTTCTTTCACTCCCACCTTCCTTCCTTCCCTTATGGCGCGGTTCAGTGTCCATCAAGACGTGAGACAATACTGCGCCATTTCCTCTCCTCAAAGAACCAGTTTTCAATTTTCAGTTTCTGTCTGCCCTGGTCGTCTCTTGGCCACTGTCCTCCAACTGTTGTCGCTCATTAGAAGAAGTTAAGGTGAAGCAATATCATGCAAATGTAAAGCTGAGCGTTCATTACACAACAGTGGCTGCACATCTAACCTTTTTAGGTGATGGGCTGGAACTTGGTCTATGTATAAAATATATGGCTTGAGGCTGAGTGGTGCAACTGCTGTCATGTTGTTATTTATATTTTACTCCTTGTAGTTGTGTGGTTGGAGGCTGCACTCTAATTTAGTGTATGTGTTCATTGCATGGTCGCGTTCTGGTAGTCCTTCGTTTTCACAGGATGTGCCGCCCTTCAGGTAGCACATGAATATTTATCCGCTGCCCAGAATACTGCGGGCGACGCAGGTGCTATCCACTTCCATGACATGCCAACTGCACATGTGAAGTGCTGTGTGTGTGCGTGTACATGCGTGTGAGAGAGAGAGAGGTGCCGCCATCTGTCACTTGCTATTCTCGCCAGCATGAACTGCGCATGCACTCTAGGATATGGTGGTTTGTTTTCTACCAGTGGAGCACGAGACAGTGCAGAGGAGGAGAGGCCATGCGAAAAAGGTGGATTGCTGATTACTAGGCTATGACGACCATACTTGTAATGTGCCCACAAAAATTCTTTTGCAGCATAGAGTTGCAGTTTACTTCTCAAATAGAAATATTTGAGAAATTCACCCTTTTTTATTTAGGTACATTCATAATTGCTAGCCACATGTGTACAGGTTTGTTGTTACTCTGCTTCGATTATTTGTGTACTGGCTTGGTAGAAGCTTATATTACACATAATCTGTGAATGCCATATGTTTTTACTCTATGCAGGTTCGGGACATACTGGCAAAAACAGACTTCCAGCTCTCTGTTGAACTTTGGTTCACTGATCAAAACTTTGGGCAAGTCCTGGTTTCTTTTTTTGTGTGTCTAGTTTAGTTCATAATGGTTCTTTTCTGATACCACTTGGCTGTACAGGTGACGACACTTGTATTACAGGACATTCAGTCCTGCTTACAAAACTCTCGAATGGTATAAGAATGCTGCTGATCTTGAAAATCACTGCAGAAATTCGTTTTAAAACCTTGTTCATACAGCAGTATTTGCCTGATTTCTGTGCCCAGGATGCTTCCGTGCAGGTTCAGTGTCATTTATTTGCCAGCACTTAACTGAGCTGCCAAGTGGCCAACTTTTTCGCTGCATTTTCTTGCAACAGCAGCCTTGGAGGAAGCAGACTATTTCTGTCGTTCTGTTCCCAACAGCCCTGACCACCACAAGACAATTCAATGCGTGAGCTCGCGGCTTCTCACTCTGCACTTGGACCCCAGCCGTGGACTGCACCACCACATTCCCGTCCTGTTCGACTACTTCCACCTGGCGGCAGTTGCAGTCACTATCCATGGTTCGCTGCTGTCCCTGTGCCAGCCTTACCTCAGGTAGGTGGTCTCGGTGTGATGCACGGCATTTGCTGAGGCACAGCATGTGTGCCACAGCATGTGTGTCTTGCCTTTGGGAAACTGGGTTGCGCTCTATGCTGTTGTTCTGACCACTTTGGTGATTGCTTTCAAACACTGTTGCATGTGGTGCTCTTCATTTGCTTTTAGGTTGCTGACTAAATTTGCATGTGCTACTTACTTGCGGAGAATGTTCTTTGTAATCTTGTGGTACCTGTTCCGCATAGCTTTTTTTTTTGTCAGACATATGCTTGCCGCACGGCTGTGAAAGATTGCATTAATTGCCCAGTGCCTTGAATTTCATTCCTGTCGGAATTGCCCTATGGGGACAAACTTAATTGCATTTGTCCTCATGCAATATGTATTCGCTAAGTCCTTTACTTTGTCAAGTAAAAAAGTCTTTATTTGCAGCTTGCCCATCCTCGTATCTGGGTGGCTGTGGCATTCAGCTGCTGTTGTTTTTCAGCAGCGCAGGGGACAAAGGACGAGACAAGTGCACAGACGCGGCGCGGCGCTGAACTTACAACTGGTTTTTATTGAGGTGATTTCCATTACTTAAATACAGTGGCAATCAATCTCAAATAAAAAAGACAGATACACAAAACAGATTGGCGATAACGACAATTCCTGAGCACAGGTCTACAGTGGCACAAGACCAGCTGCACACGTTTTTCTATTCTCATCAAGGAAACACAGCTCTTTATCAGACAGAGCTACTGAGGCAACGCTTGCGCATTCATCTTTGAATCTATGGATTTCATGGGCTTCAATGATTTCACGAGTGATTTTTGTTCTGTTATCTGACAGCACTCGGCACTGACTGAAAACAGGATAACACCGCGCTCTCTGTTTTCAGTTGGTGCCCAGTGCTGTCAGATAATAGCACAAAAATCACTCGTGAAATCATTGAAGCCCATGAAATCCATAGATTCAAAGATGAATGCGTAAGCGTTGCCTCAATAGCTCTGTCTGATAAAGAGCTGTGTTTCCTTGATGAGAATAGAAAAAATGTGTGCAGCTGTTCTTGCGCCACTGTAGACCTGTGCTCAGGAATTGTCATTATCTACAATCTGTTTTGTGTATCTGTCTTTTTCATTTGAGATTGGTTGCCACTGTATTTAAGTAGTGGAAATCGCCTCAATAAAAACCAGTTGTAAGTTCAGCGCCGTGTCTATGCACTTGTCTCGTCCTTTGTCCCCTGCGCTGCTGAAAAACAGTGTCACACCAGCTTGCCCAAGCTTATACGGTATTCAGCTTCTGAGCCCAAGGACATTAAGTTGAATCCCAGTGGCTGCATTTAGATGCAGATGAAATACAAAAAAACCCACGTGCTGTGCGCTGTCAGCACACAACCCCAGATAGGCAAAATTGATCTGCAGCACATTAAACCCGTTGGGGCATTAAAACCAACGTGCCGTACCATTTATTTGCAATTTACTCTCAAATGAAACACGTCTGGGGTTTCAAGGTGCATTAGGTAGAGGTTTAGCAACATTTCATGCTGGTGCTATTTGGCTAGCATGCTGTTTTAAGGGCTTGTGTCTTCTTTGCCAGCATAGCAAGCAAATGCAGCATCATTACTTGCAAAATAATTTTTGGGTTGCATTTTAAAAATAGTATTGACACCATTTTGATACCTTGAACAGAATTTTATGTGCACATGTAAATGCCCAAGTAGCTTCTGCGAGTCGTCATAAGGCGAATAACAGCAGTAAATCTGATGCATATGGCACTGGTTCAAAAATAATGAAATTGGCAAACTAAAGGTGTTTAATATTTAATGACATTCTGATGCATGTGTGGCTCGAGTAGTGCTCACCAACTTGTGAAGTGACTGCTTTAACCAGGCTTCTCTAACAAATCTCTCACTTGGACTGCTGGAGCGGCATTTCCTGACCTAACCCTTTCTCTCTCGCCTGTCCACTTTCCACTGCCCTCCAGGAAGGGTCCTGTCTTGACACCATCTCACCCAGGGTAAGCTCTTGAGACTAACCCTAATCATGGCACTGGCCCCTGTCCGTATGTTGTGCTACCTGTGCATGTTAAAAAGCTATCATCTGAAACAAGTTTTTGTGCTGCATCCTTGTATTAATATTGGCTTTCGAATGGTGTTGGTTTTCTGTCTTTATTCAATCGTGTCTATAGATTGAAGCTAAGCAAGGGTACTGAAATAATTCCAAAATAATGTTTCGTTTGTGACGAGCCTGACCCCCTCAGTTAATCAGAGCAGTGCTGTCAGAAAAGCAGGTGCTTGCTTTTATGAAAAGGCAGTTTTTTTTGTGTTAGTCAATTTCAGTTCAGTTTACTAAATTATGTCACACTTAATTTCAGTCACTGCATGGACGGATAATCACTGCCTGGTGTAGGGTAAAAAAAACGCAAAAGTAATGAACTAGTCAACGACTTATCAATATCATAATAGAGTAAAAGACTAAAACTAGGCAAGACTGTCGCATTACAGGTGGCCGAATACAAAAGTGCCTCCAGCCTTGTGGGCAGTCTGCAGCATTGCTTTGCAGTCGCTTGAAGGTATCGAAATCAAATTGTGTCTTTGAAGCACCGCATAATTCAAATGGCTGGGCATCATGCCTTTTCTTGCAACGCAGTTTTGCCAGGACAGGAAGGGCACAGTGGTTCACAGGCAGCCCAAGGCTTTCTTCCCGCAGGTCCATGTCATCCAGCTTGGAGAGTGTGTTCTTTGGGGCTCAGGTGAGCACTGGATCTCCTGCTTTGTCGAATGTGGGAGCTCCCACTCTGAGCAGCGTGTGAAAATACTCAGCTAGACAGCATAACATTTTGCAGTTTTTATATTGCACTGGAGACATCCTTAACTGAAGCTGTCGTTCCTGTTGCGTGCTGTGTCAACATGCTGTTTCAGCATCACTTAATGTGCTGAGAAGAGTTGATTCTATGCCACTCATCCAGTGCTCCTTTGCCTGGCCTGTTGTAGATTAGCGGGGTCCATTTTTGCATCTTTGTGGATGCTTCCACAAGACTTCAGCGAAATCAAAAATGCGATAACGCAAAATGTGATAACTAAAAATGAATAATGAGAACATAATGAATTATAAAAGTGCTGTGGAAGGTATATTTATTTGTGTTTCATTTTTGAACAGACGCTGTGTGTTTAGTAAGCAGCCAAATTACCAGACAGCGTCCTGAGAGCCATGCCATCTCGGACAACTCATCTAGTAAAAATTCTTGCTGTTCCAAGTGACTTTACTATAGAGGGGTTATACTACTAGCATATTGCAGAAGCATATCGGTTCGATTCTGCACACAAGAAGGGTTCTTGACAAGAGAAGGGTTGCCCACATTGATGGTCAACAGGGGATAGAACTTGTTGCGATGTTTGCAGGCGGGTGCCACTAGTGGTGGCCGTCTGGTGGCACGCTTACAGCGTGCCTGCCTGGTTCACTGGGAGCTGTGCTCGCTGCTCCTGACTGCCTATGGCAGCCTGCAGCGCCGTCTCGTGGAATTCATGCGCCTTTTGCCACCCTGGGAACAGCTGCAGCTGGGTGAGCAGGGGTCACTCACCGACTCACTTGTCGGAGTCTAATTATCGTGAACTAAAAGTCTGATTTTGTTTTCTTTCTTCTAGATTCGCTGCACCTTTCTTCCTGTCTGGAAGGACTCAGCAGTATGGCAAAAGTGAGCATCACCTATTTTGTATTTGTCAGATTTTTTTTATTATACTGGATCCATGGACAGCTAAAAGTACATGCTATTATGGAAAGTGGTGTATGTTATCTTGCTCCTTTCCATGCCTCCTTAGTTATGATAGCTTGATGTGCCAGGGGCTGGTTGTAGTAGTGCGCCTTACGGTAAAATCATTTTTCCATCACTCCTTACCAGTGCAGCTCCTTGAAATAACTGTCAGTTTTAGTTTACGAAGCCAAGTGTATTGACTGAGGTTGCATGTAAATTTCTGTTGAAGGGCCTTCTATAAACGTGGGGATAATCAACACAATTTTGCCTGTCTTGACAGTGGTTCTGATATGGAGTTTTGTTATTCTTACAGAGAGCTCTGTAACTATTTAGTTCTCTGGGTTATCACATAATCAAACCATTCTTTCAATTGTGTACTGCCATCATGTGGAAGTACTTACGGTTGGATAGTGAACAAAATGGCAAATGAATATGTGTACGGATGAATTGCTAGGTATTTTTCTTGCTGAGTATTTTCTTTGCCTTTGTCTCTCATTAACGCTGCTTCAAGTGAAAAAAAGAAAGGACAAAGAGATCTAATTCTCTTGCAAGTGTATGGTGTGAGGGTTATGCTGTTTTCTGGTTAGTGCATTGAATGATTTCTTCTGCTGTGCTGGTTGTGGGTTGGCATTGGTGGTTGTGGCTTCTACATTTGTCAGCTCTCACATTCCTTTTTTTATTTGTTCTCTTTCTTTCTTTCCCCTTCCCTTTCTTTTACCTCTCTGTCCTCCTCCTTGTGGTACTAGGACTGCTTTCACCACATTAAGTGCAAGAATGTCTCCCCTCCACAGTGGGACAAAATCTTTGCTCACATCACGGTAATGGCTGCCGCTTTTCTTGACCTCTCTCTCGGTCAGCATTCTTTAGTCACATTGGGCAAAAATTAGTACAAATGCCGCTAACATTGGTTGGCCTGTCAGCTAACTTGTGTGCAGCATTGATTTTTGGGACAACGTCGAATTCACGCACTCACAAATGTGTGCACTAGGGCGAGTGTTCTTTCAATTTGCAGATGACAAAATTCTGGCAATGTGAAATTTGCGGTGTTGATCAACAACAACCTTGTTTCATCAGTGTCACTTCCCTTTGAATGTTGATTTCATATAAAACTATCAAGGGCTCATCTTACAGAATGTCACATTTTGCTCAGCTGTCAAATTAAAATATAGTTTTTTTTTTTACTTTTGATCAGCTTGAAATTCTTTTATACAATGTTCACATTGCAGCAGCACTTAGAAACCTAATTATTTTGGTAATTAGAGCTACTGTGCAGCTTCAGCCTTTCCGTGAACTTGCAATGCGTGCACTACAGATAGTCCTGATTTGATGAAAGCAAGAGTAGCAAGCAGTGGAAGGCTTTTGTGTTGTTATAGCAAGGAAAGTAATTTGAGCTCATAGTTTTGGTGGCAGAGTGGTTGCAAGGCAGTGTTCAATAGTGCTGTGCACAGTTCCAGGGAATATAGGCTGTCTATACTGAACTCGACCAATTCAGTCCGAAACAATGGTGTCATTGTGATTTATTTACAATAGAACCCTGCTGTTACGTTCCCAGGTGCTGCATTTCTCCAGTTCATACATTTTTCCAGCCAGTCCTGCTCTAGCTTTTGTAGAAACCCATGCAATGCGAACTCGGCTGTTGTGTCACAATCGTGACGATGTTCCCATGTGATGTATAATGCATATTGTGATCTCACGTTAGTGTTGTACCCCATGCCGGCATTTTGACAGCCTATGTTTGGCGTGCGAAATGGAGATGCATGCCAGCCAAACCGAGATTCCACTTCACCACTCAAAGCCAGCATGTTCTGCGGCTTCTGGCCCACTGCGCTCATGCCCAGCGCCCATGCCGATGCCTGTGTGCTTACACACAGCGTGAACTTTGTTGTGACTGTTGGTGCAGTTCCAAGGCCACTGCAGTGCGAGTGCGAACGACCCGAGGGGCAAAAACGAAACTATGCTGTTAGAGACAGCGCTGTACGAGATGCAGTTGCGCAAGTTTGCCAACCAAGATTTCTGTTTCCGTCATCCACTTATTTCAAGTACCCTTTGACTAAAAAGACATGGTTTGTAAATGTGAGTAGAAGAAGATTGTGTAGGATGAAAGCGGCTGCTGCGAAAACAGCACAAAAATGCTTAAGTGCCGCAGCTTCGCCCACCCCGTGCACGTGCCCGTCTCACTTTGCATTTCTTCCGCCTACAGCTGCTCAGGCAGAAGGGGAGAGCCATCACAGGGTGTTTCGGACGTCATGTGCATGCAGAGAAGCATCTTGTGCTTACGAGAAGTAAAAAAAAATATAGGTAGAGGATATACAATTTCTTTATTCTTTATTTGTCTGCTGCGTTTCTCAGCTGGTGCTTTCTTTTTTTGTCCTGTGGCCTCATGAGAAATGTAACAGCGGGGTTCTACTGTTGTGTGGAATCTTTGAAAAAAGTATTTTGCAGTTTTAAAAGAGCTTCTTTAATAAAAATAATCTGGACTTTACACTGCAATGGGAAGTGTATTATGTCTTAATTTAGGGCTGTCAAAATCACTCAAAGTAAAGCTTCTTTTAGTTGTGGTGTTGAACTGGCAATGTCAGGGGAGATTCTTAATGCAGTAGATGCCTGAGCTGTAGAACAAATTGGCCACTCATCCACTCCAGTATAGGGATACAGGAATAGGGATATAGGACTAGAGTGATAGCAATGACGCGATGATGTGCATAAGTTTTACTGCAGTCGCACATTGCAAAGTTATATACCATGAGCCATCTATTCATGCATCCGCCTTTAGTAATTTACTAGCAATTCCTCACTTTCATGGGGCTCTGGTAAATCTGGAATTAGGCTGGTCAGTGCAAGTCCATTATAGGAAACCAGCAGTGCTAACAGATATTGAAAGGAGCAGGAAGTCAAATGGCACGAGGTGCCGACTAGTTTTTACTCATTGTTTCTAATTGCATCATTGTTTTTGTCGTGCTAACTAAGTGGAACCCTGCGGCACTTCATGTGCAGCGGGCAGAGAATGAGGAGGACTTCCTGGCCGTGGCAAACAGTGACGTTGCCCAGCTGTGTGGCTCACTGATTGTTCTGTGGAAGCAATTCCTCGAGGTGGTGGCTGGCCAGGAGAAGGTGCGCCAGCAGCTGGCTCGCCAGCGCCACCTGCAGCGAGTCAAGCGTTTTGCCGAGGCCTACTTCATCATCGAGCGGCCCCGCATCGCAGTCCTCTCGGCCAATGATGCCAGGTGCTGTGCCACTGCTTTCCTTGACAGTGCCACCCTGACGCCCCATGAGTGCTGTTGCATGGGGTTGCACCATGGTCGCTGCGAAGGTTGATCTTAACCGAAGGACATGCGAAACAATTCGTATTAAGCGAATTTTTTTTACTTTTGAGTCCAATGGTTTCGTCAAATGGTTTCACATTGTTCATTTTATCGACATTCGTCTTATCGGGAGTCTAATATATAATTTGTTTATTACGTGTTTGAATTGTAACTTTCTTTTTTTAAGTGCATCGCTTTAAACAGGTTAAAACTTTTCTCTCAGTGTTTGCATAGCTCGCCTAAATATGTGTGCGGCAGTGTGACATGGCGTGTGCGGAAATGGAGTGCCACGAAGTGATTGGCAATTGTGCTGCCCCGTGGATGCACGCGCAGCACGCAGCTCTTCTACGAGGTGACGGAGGCCCTGAGGCGTTCGGACTACCTGGCCCTGCTTCCCCCGCTGGAAGTGGAGTGTGCCGAGCTGGATGGCGACAGCAATAACCTGCCCATCATCTACGAGGAGCACTACCAGGACTTCCACATGACACCACAAGGATGCGGATCACGTGAGTGTGCATGGCACATGCATGCAGAGTGCCGTGGCGGCTGATTTGTGAGTTCTTTCCTTCAGGGCTTAGCGCAGCATTTGGGTTGGCCATGGAGCCTCATGCACTTTGGAGTTTGTTTCGGACAGCATAAAATTAAGTTAACTTCAGCTCATTTGTGTCTTCTCCAGAATACTAGGGGGTCTTCAGAGGTGAAAGTTGCAGCTAGCTGTTTTCACTTGGCCCAGGGGCCCATTGTGCAGAATTTGGTACAAAGCAAAAGTTACAAAAAGAGCAGCAATATGAAACAAACGCAAACATTGAAAAATTAAATTGTTAAATTGTTACAGGCCTTAAAGTTTACTCTTGACAATTCAGACTCGAAGGTGACTGCAGATTTGTTCAAATTAAGGAGGGCTGTCTAAGCACTTGATGTCGATGGAAGCAAAATTTCAGTTGATATGACTAGAAGCTTGAATTAGAGTCCACTGTACAGCAAAAAATAAACAATCGCTATGTTTCTCTATATTCGTAAATCTGCAGAGTGCTTTTATAGCTCTGTTGGAGAAGCAGTGGCCATCTATCTGAACTTAATGAGTAACATTGGTATAGATCATGTTTCAGTGATTTGTACCAAGGATGAGAGTGCAGGACAAACCAGGGCTCAGGAGTAGCAGGTTAGAGTAGGAGTCAGTTCTGGGTGCTACGACGACAAAGGTAAAAAAAAAATGGAGGGTGAAATCAGTTTGAGAAAGTAAGCATGCAACAACGCTTTATTTTTAGTAGGGCTCAGACCAAATCATACGAAGTGTCGAGATGTCTGGTGGGATGGCGGTGGCATCTCTGTGTGCACAGTTGCATGATATTGATTGGCTACTGAAATTTTTGGAAATTTTCAAGTTTTCAGAAATTTTCATATAGTATGAATTTCTCGAATTGAATGTGAACCGTATAACAAACATATCCAATTCGTATTCGACATTTCGAATATTCACACACCCCTAGTGTTTCCATATGTTTATCTGTACCAGTTGTACTGTTCGTTTATAAACAGGTGCCTTGCATGTCAGTCCAACCTATAGAACACTTCTGAGCACTTGGCATCTGTTCTGACAAAGCATTTGTTATGCGGAATGTAAGAGAACGGGAACACTGAATTACTGCGCATTCATCGCAGAATCCTGCCTGAACCTCAGTGACATCTCACTTCAGTTTGAAGACAGGCGCCGTCCCTCAGCTGCTGTTGTGGGCAATGTGAACCTTGCAGAGAAGACTGCTTCTTCCAAGCTGCTGGGCCAGAAGTCTGCGCCGCGGCGGCACGGTTCGCCAACGCTCTCTGCTGACGCCGACTTGGGTTCTCCCACTTCAACCTCTTCTACTTCTTCCGCTGATGCGCAAGATCGTGACAGTGCCACCCGCTCCAGCAAAGGGAGCACATCTTCATCGCGGGCAAAGGTCAAGTTAAAAGCGCGCACTGCCAGCCTGCTTCGCCAGCTGAAGCGGCCACACTTGAACAACTCGTCGGTGACCCTGCTTGCTTTCAAGAGGCTCGACGCCCTGCGTAGCCGCGCTGGTGACACCAACGGAGGTGCTGCTTCTCCAGGTGTCTCGCAGATGAAGCATTCCCAGAGTTCTGTCGTAGTCACCACATCAGCGAATCTCTCTCTTCCAAGGAGCACCACAACGCCATCGCAGTCTCATCTTCTCAACAGCGAGTCAATGCCTGATCTGACGACCCAGTTAGGACCGGTCCAAACTGTGCCGCAGCGCGTACCACCCGCTCCTCCGCCTCCGCGGACGCGCGTTGCAAGTGACAGCCTGCATAGCAACTTCGATGCGCTTTTCGTCAGTGAACCAGCATTTGCTCGGAAGGCAGTTTCAGAGTCATGCTCATGCGTGAGACCACACCTTCGAAAACCCTTGGCTCATAGCCTCACAGTCACTAAGCACCAGAGGAGGTCAACGCCATCTGTGTCATGCCAAGTGGGCTTCGACGCTTATCTCCCCTCTGGACCATTAGTGAAAGCTCGTGACTCGAGAAGTGGAGAGTCGTCGGGCGTTCCCGACTTTAGGCGGGAGTCTCTAGGAATTGGCGACTCCAGGCGGGAGTCCCTTTGCTTACCCGACTCTAGAAGAGAATCTCTTGGTATACCTGATTCGAGGAGAGACTCGTTGGACGAAGTCTTTCTCTGTCCTGGGACTGGCGGCTCCAGCAAGTCTACATCAGGTTATGAAAGTGCAGACACTTCATCTGACGTTGTTACCATTGCACCGATGCCCGAAAAGGTAGCCTTGTCCCCGCAAGACAGCGGAACATCGCTACCGCCGCTTCCACCACCACAGTTCAGGGATGCTCCCAAGGACGTTACGGCAAGGAATCACAGCACTCATCCTTGTTCTTCGTCACCGCATAAAGAAGGCTGCAAAGCAAACGGTTCCATCTGTACAGACCAGCAATCCTCAGCTGCTTCCCGCGTCAAAGAGGTTGTCTCGAACGGTGTCACGTCTTCAACAGAGAAAAAGGGGGAGCCCATTAATGCTCCCATGATGGCGTGCGAAGGGACAGCATTTTTTCCCAAGCCACCTGCTGAGTTTGCGAGCGACCAGATTCCACACTCGACTCCTGTCGTGCCAGAGAATGGAAACGATGAGGAACCACCCGAGGACCCCAACATGATTCAGAACGGTGTTGAGAAAGAAGTGTTTCCAGTCGACGGGGAGGCGAGGCGGCGGTTCGAGGAGTGCAGGTCTTACCTCGAAACCAAGTGCACCTTAATAGAAATGCTGACCGACCCCAAGGATGAGTACAATGCAGCCCTGGACAGTGTCGTCGAGTCGTCACAGGACCTCTGGCAGGAAGCAGCGCAAGGTTGCAGGGATGAAAGCGTTGATGGGGAAGACGAAGATTGTGTCTGCGTGCGGAGGGCATCCGCGGTCAACGCTGATGTTGTGAGGTGTGTGCATCATATTCAAATAGTTGGTGTTGTGTTCATGTCATGGGAAGAACTGCTTTACAGATTGTGTGGAATATGTGCATTTAAATGTGGGATAATCTGGTTGTAATCTGCTGGCGTTGCGCTGTGCTACCTGGGGAATTGGTGTTTGAGGCATAGTAGCTGGAGCAAAAAGACAGTGGACAGAAGAAAGAAGGCAGGGCATGCTAGCCAGCTTATGTCTGCCATGTTTTTACGCTTGTCATTATGTCTTCGATATTGCTGTCGCAAAATAGTTCAATATAATGATCACTCGATATATAAAAAAATAGCAGTAAGTAAGCTTATGTCAAGCCTTGAAGCATGAATGAGCGCATCCAAGCTTGTAGGGACTTGCTGTCCTCCGGCATACTGGCTGCATACCGCTCTATAAGCCTAGTGTGCTTTGCATTGAAGCTGCAGTGAAGCTGCTGCGGACAATGCTTTGGAACTAGACTGTATCATACGACGCCTAATCCTTTTACAGTAGAATGTCGATGGTAGGATCCCAGTTGATGTGACACTGTAAAATGCCTTGGCCAGAGTGCATTGTGTGCAATGGGCAGAAATTCGGACGTCACGAGCAACTCCCTGCCCCACTGTGGATTATACGAACTTGCGAGCCGCGACTGCATCCATAAGCACGAAATACTTCCTGCCTGTACATCGCTGATGCCAGGATCGTCAGTCACGCGGTGAGCATGCACAAGCAGTGAGCGATGGCTCATGCCCACGCCCTGCACAGCACTGACGTCACAGGTCGGTGGTGGCGCAAGGGTGTAAGTAAACCTTGTCAGCCGAAAACAGATTTGCGTAAATTCTGCATACAAGTTCTGTTTGATTTGGATGATCCAATTTTTAAATTTGTGACCCTGTGAGATTCGTACTATTGAAATTCTGCTGTACCAGTGCACTATAAAAAATAATCTTTCCAAGTTAAGGTGCAGTTGGTTTTTGCAACGTCTTCGCCTACAAAACGAGCGAAGCAATCCAGGCAAGGGCTGCAGCTAGGCTTCTGACAGGTTGGCTTCATCGCATGAAGAGCTGTGCACTGAATGCTGCCTTTTCCGCATGACAGCAACGTTGCAGAGAAAATTTGTGGACGAGACTGAAGATTAACCTCAAGCACACTCCGCATTTACCTTTTCGCACAGTTTCATAGCACTAGCACTGCCAGCAGCTGCTGAAGGCCACATAGCTGATGCAATTCCGCACGCAAAAGGAGATCGTTCTGACTCCTCGGTATATCTGGGATGGATTCTATTTGTTGCATTAAAAAATCGGCTTACACCTTTATACATTTGATACGTCAATTATGAATGATAGGAAACATCAGTCATCATCACCATGGGCATGAGTTTTGTAGTCTGATAATACACCCTTGCCACCAGTCGTAAATTTAGGGAAGAAGCTTGGTTTCTCTATATTGTCACGTGGTGGTGACTCCAATTCGGCGACCAGAAAGAGCGAAAATGGCATCTAAACAAAACTCTTTATTTTGGCTGACTTGCGCCCACAATGGACCGAATCACTTGGCGGCGGCATAGCGACAAGCGGGCTCGGTGGTCGTCGGAACAGAGTGCCCTCCGCTCTTGGCTGTACTCAATTTAAAGCTGATAGCAAAGTTTCGAGATAAAAGGTGCAAAGATTCTAGAACTTTCTGGAACAAGGTAGAATCAGGTCCACATGGATGCGATCAATCGATATAAATCGAGATAAACACTGCAAAGATTCGCGGCAATATAAAGCTAGAGCTGGAAGCCGCCTCCATACATTGCCATGTGCAAGTTAACCTTTTGTTATGGAAACAACCATTTGAAATATCAGGGTCAACCTGTACGTGCAGTCAACTTATTTGGAGGGTCTGAGGTATTGGTTTGGTGAAGTTGCGGTAGTGTGCGCTCCGTGCTGATGCCTGTCTGGCAGGATGCAGGGAATGGTGTGTGCAAAAAAAAAAAAATCGTGAATTGGTGTGGAAATCAATTCTTCTTACAAAATTCAAATTTCGTACTGTTTACCCTGCTGGCTTGCACTGGCAGTCACTTTCCTGAACAAGCAGTAGACGCTAGAAGCACAGGCGAAAAATTCCGGTGACCTTCGGGGGGCTTGAATCTGAAACTGTAGGACAGTTGGCTGTTTGGTTCGTTGCCAATGAGCTGAGCCACATGAGAGTGTGAAGGGCAGGATAAGGTGCAGTTTTTTTTCTTTCATCTTCATCTGCCTCTGAGTGCCAGCATTGTTACATATGTATTGCTTCGAGCTGCACATGTGTCGCAGAGCTGTCCCACAGGAAACTGCAAAACATGTGCAATGGCGGAGCATTAGAACTTTTTTATTTGCCCAGTGGGGACTGCAGATTGGGGGCCGGCTTATATTCAGCGTTGACTTATACGTGGTAATATACAGTAATTGCGAATTAGCCACGCATATGCAGGTACCTTGTTACTTACGCTTGCGGGCAGCTCTGACCTAGTTTTTGGAATGGGATATTAAGGAGTGCACTGGGCGCTTGCTGTGACATTTGAAGGTTTCAAGCAGAGAAGTGAAATGTGCAGATATCTGAGTTGTTGAATTTCAACTTGAGTGGCTTGCAATCACTGTGCACCGATAATTTCAGGAATTCCTGTTTGTATGAGATTCTGCAATGGATAAGTGGTGGCATTAAATTCTGCAGGCATGGTCAGATGGCCAGAGTAAATAAATAGGCAACCTTGAGTTTGTTGTATTGCAAACTAAGTTCTACATTTCAGCTTCTGCTTGCAGAAACTTAAATGAAGCAAACACTTGTACTGAAAAATGTTTGTAGTGGTAAAAAATTTGTTGCATTAAACTTTGTGGTTAGCTGAAGGGAGTGCAGAATAATTTGTTGTAGTGGAAATTTTGCTGTAGCATTGTTTGCTGTTTCAAGGTTTGGCTACGTTCGGCAAAACTTGCGGAAGAAGAAGAAAAATTTGTTAACCAGAGCTCTCGCATTCTACATTCAAGTTCTGTGCTTAATTTGTGGAAATCAGCTGTGCTGGCATGTTTCTGAGTGGTGTTTACAGTCCTTGCATTGTCTAAGAGCCAGTGACTTTTTAATGATTTCGTGATAAACTCTACATAGTGCATTGATAACTACCTCAGGGAACACATCTTGGCACGCAATAATCAGTGTCCTTATTCTTACACTAAGCTTCAAAAGCAATCATTCAGCTGTCTTCAGCAGGGCCAGCTGCTTAGTAGACATTAAGCAATTACTCTCCGAATTTGTATTCAGACTGGTTTATTTAATTGTTAAACTGTCGTATCAGAATCTACTCTACATTGATGCAGTTCCATGAACACTTCTGCACTTCACCTTTCTGTTCTTCTTTTTTTTTTCTTTTTGCCCCAGCTTTGTGAAGGCCAAAGAGGAATTTCGTGCGCACCTAAACATGCCTTGGCTGTGGTACAGGTTGGTATTTTTTTTTCTCTGCCAGTGTTGCTTTTGGGGTGGCATTGCTACAGTATATTTAAGCGCTAAAGGCTGAGAAATGGCATGCTGCAAAATTGCTAGTGGTGAACCTATTAACAGCTATGCATGGCTGTTGGTGAAACATTAGATATCACGTTGCACAGGGTCATCGGAGGTGAAATCAACTTAGTCTTTTGAAAGAGGTGAGTGCTATGGCAGCAGTCAGAAAAACGACCGCAATGTTCTCTGGTGAGAGTGCAGCGATCAATAGATGAGGTGCAGCAACACTTCTTTGTGCTGTCCACAGCAAGGCACATCATGATTACTCATGTGTTCAGTGTTACCGTAATGTGGCAAAGGTGCAAATAAAGGCACCCAAGTGACTTGCTTCTTTAATCATAAGGTATCCAAGCCTTATAGGTCCACATATGGTTTTGTTTTGTTGGCAGCCAGAACCTGTATGCAAAAGAATTTGCAGGTGGTAATGAATTCATCTGAATTAGCTGAGGGCAGTGTCATGTTGCTTTCATATTTTATGCTTTTTGGTTTCTGGAGAGCGGGAGCTAAAGTCTTGGAGCAGGCACAGCCAGCCTTATTGGTGTGTGCATTTTATTTGCATTTTTTTGTGCATTTTCATTGTTGGTGCTTCGTATATGTTGTGTCACATTCCGAGTAACTATATGTCGAACGTTGCTTTGGTGTCGTCTACCGTAAAACTGTGGTAGAGCTGGCTGATGAGAGTCAAGGGCTATTTCTGCTGTAGTCTATGGCACAGGGGTAAAGTGCTGTTTTAGGAGGGGCCGTGTGACTGACTGCTGTGGTTTTACTGGCTAACTCTGCCCATGGCTTTGTGAAGTAATCTCCCACGGTGCAGTTAGTTGCCGCTTATTAGAATGGTAATTTTTTTTCATTGCTTTCTAAACCTCAGTTGTAACCTTCTTCTACTGTAACTACACTTAAGTCTCATAATAATGCAGTGTAAATTTAGTGCTAGTGTGGAAGATTAGTGTGAAATCTCCCAAAGTAATTCATGTACTTGATGCCAGCATGTAATGAAGGTAGATTCCCTCTAAATTGATATAGTTAACTAAAATGGAAAAAATAGTGATTTCACACATGATGTTTCTATTACAACATTGTCTGACCTCATCTGGAAAAGCTCCAAGCATACAAAGTCCACTGCAGGTGCTAGTCTGGCAATACTCCAAACATGCAAACGCCACCAAAGTGCCTCTAAAAGTTCCAAATATATCAAGGTCGCTGCAGGTGCCAGTCTGGCAATACTCAAAACATGCAAACGCCACCGCAGGTACTACTCTCTAAAATTTCCAAATATATCAAGGTCACTGCAGGTGCTGGTCTGTCAAAGCTCCAATTATATGAAGGTCGCTACGCTAGTCTGGCAAAGCTCCAAATATATGAAGGTCACTACGCTAATCTCGAAAAGCTTCAAACATACGAAGGTCGCTACGCTAGTCTGACAAAGCTCCAGATATATGAAGGTCACTACAGATGCTGGTCTGGCAAAGCTCCAAATATATGAAGGTCGCTATGCTATTCTGGCAAAGCTCCAAACATACGAAAGTCACTGCAGGTACTAGTCTGGCAAAGCTCCAAGTGTGCTAAGCACACCTGCATGAGTGCATTTGAGAGTAGCAGCAACAGTCGTGACATAGTGGCCACTGCTGCTGCCGTTGAAGGGCAGGGTGAGCAAAGAACCATGGGAACCATCAAAGAATGGCAGCCAGGCTGTTTCGCTTACCGCTCCCAGGTGGTACTGGTACTTCCATTGAAGGCTGTAAATTCTTTTGTGATTTAGCAATGGTTATATAATGACTTCATTATGTAGGGCTTAACTGATTTTGTGACCTCTTAACACTTGCTCTGTTGCAGTGACTTCCCTGTGCTGGCGTCGGCAGTGCCATACTTTCAGTGCGACAATGACTTGCGAGCATTCAGTCCCGAGGGGCTGCACCTTGTGATATGTGTGCATGGGTTGGATGGTGAGTGCTCGCATTCACTTTAATTTTTGTGTCGGTTGCGGTGATTTGAGAGGAAGCTTTGTGTGATGCGCAGACGTCTTTAGTCAAGCAACTGCTTTGCTAGCTTGACTAAAATTTATTGCTTCTAAAGGAAAATCTATGTAGATTTAATGGGTAATGTAAGCTGTGAGCACTGTGTCTCTGGTACCTATCTCCTTAGTGCAAACAGAATGTGCTGGAAATAAAACTTATGTCATGACTGTTAAACAGCACAAAAGAGTTGAACACAACAATGTTATTGAACAAACGCGGCCCTCTATGCAGTATTAATTTGTCAGCTACTACATGGTCAACTTTCCTTGTGCGATTAGTTTTGCTCATACTAGTGAGAGGCTGAGCAAACAAAATCTTTTGTGCATTTTTGTGCGCGCTGGCATGTGGGCCGTGAAAAAGATGGTAGAAGTAACATGTAAGACATACTGTGTTTACTATGTTGCATGTAGACTAAACTTGAAATTGTTCATCAGTTGCAGCTTCATCAATCTGCTTTGTAATTATGGATGGTGTAATCTAAAGCTTTCTTTGCATAATTGCAACAGTTGTTTGTATTTGCTATATTTACCAGCGAGATTTGTTAATAATTAGTGCGTATGCAGCAATCTTCAATACTCTCATTTTTTTATGGCTACAGGAAACAGTGCTGATTTGAGGCTAGTCCGCACATACCTGGAGTTGGGCCTGCCTACGGTCAACTTCGAGTTTCTCATGTCTGAAAGGAACCAGGTGATCACTTCTTGCTTCTCATTTTTCATCTGCCAGTGACTACCATTTAATATTAAAGCAATAATAGGAAAAGTTTGAGGTGGAAGGTGTAGTTTTCACTGTTTTATGCCCTTTTAGGCTCATCTGGAATGCCTTTGCTTGTAGCTAGTGGTTAGTTGCAGTTAAATATGGGATGCTTTTGACATATGTCTGTTTGGTTGTTATTAATTATGCCACACTTTTCTTATGTAATTTATTTTTAATAGATGTTAAAACATATTCTTCCATTACGCTTTTCCCTTGTTTGAATCATTGGAAATGGTGTATGTTAGAAGTCATTTCTATTAAGTCTGCAGTTGTTCCAGACTAGTCAAACTGCATTTATGAAAGCAGTAAATATCCTTTTTTTTTTGTATAGAATTGTAGTGCCTAAACAAACAAAAGGCCAAGTGTCATACTTAGTGCAGTTTTTGCATCTGAAATGTTTTTCTGCAGCGGTTACGATATTTGACTGCATAGGCACATCATCCTTCGTGAAAATATATAGGTGGAAGTAAAAATTACATGGACTTTCATGGCTTGGCACGTATGCTAGTCTAGTTCATGCCTTGGTGTAACCTATGGTATGGCATAGTGGACTGGGAAACTTTAAAAGTTAGAATAGCATTACTTATTTCACGAGGCAATAATAGCGACTAAATTATCATATGTCTTCTTAATCCACTCTACCAGTGCCATACAGAAGCAGTACGAATACGAATGATGGGATTACTTACTACCGGTGCTCTTTGTTACAGGGAGAAACATTTGAGGATTTCGAAACCATGACAGATCGCCTGGTTTCTGAGATTAGCTATCACATAGAAGTATTTGCTTTGAAGCCAGCCAAGATCAGGCAAGTCCAATATATCTGTGCAAACCATAGTATGCATGTGCATGTGCATTATGTTTTGGAAACTGCATGCGGCTCATTTTATTGTGATGCCATAGCCTCCATTTTTTTTTCTTCCTTTTTCAGTCGTTACCCCTTCCCCAGTGTGGCACAGCATGCTAGAAGCATGTTTTATGGGCAGACAGTTCTTTTTTCTCGTCACTTTGTGCTTCATTTAGTCTATATGTTACGTCACTTAGTGATTGAGCTTTATTTGTACCATTTTTTGTTTGTTTACGTAACACTGCAGATGCTTGGTTCTTGCAGAAAGAACAAAAATAAAACATAAAGAATCTGTTCACATTGCCTGCAGGTAGCACATAAAACATTTATTTTTACAACTCCTGCATGAGAAGATGGTGACGGAGATTCCTTTTGCTTTGTTGCATTCTTGTGAAAAGTCTAGTATATATTTATTGTTACCATCACCTCTTATCACCATGATCTTTCTTGTGTACTGCATGGATGAGTATTTTTTTTATATGTTCTTCCAAAGTGTCCAGTAAAGGATTTTATGCATTACACTAAGCTGGCACAAGAGTCGCATACCTTAAGCTTTCGTCTTGCTTCCCGCTTGACAGCTGTGAAAGAAATCTAAGCAAGGTAAACATAAGGAAAATGTTCATGCTGTTTTATAGTGTTCCATTAAATAAATTGTGACTTGCAGTCCTCTGTATGGCTGCAACAAAATCACGTGAAAGTGTGATACGGTAAAAGCTCGTTAGTTTGACCCCCGTCAATTTCGAAATCTGAATAACTCGAACAGCTTGCTTGGTCCCGGCCAAAGCCCATGTAAGGCTATGGCCTAGAATGCTCGCTAATTTGGATGTTGCGCATCTTACACTGATTAATTCGAACAGCTTCTCAAAGGGAGGCCACGTCCAGGTACGACTGGCACGGCAAATGATTGTCAAAATAGCCCTACTCAAACCTGAATTGCGTGCTACATAGCTGCCTGCGCACCTCTGACTTGTGAACAAATGGCAGGAATGACGAAAATCTGACGGCCCCATCTCTGGGAATACAGTGGAACCCCGTTCATACGTTTTTCACTGGACCGGGGAAAAAAAACGTAACAGCCGGGAAAACGCAACAGTGAGGAAAGCTCCGAAAATGAATCAAAATGTGCAGTTTCAACTATAGACAATATATTTCCACAGAGTGCGCTTAGGACTTAAAGAAATCCAGAATGGTGGCTTGCCGTTTTTGCCACGAGCCTGCTTTGCTTTCGGGCCGAAGAGCGCGGCATTCCCCTCTATCTCGGCACGCTTCGAGATGATGCTGTTAAGCATCGAGGGTGGGAGACCAAGGTCCTTGGCCATGTCGACTCTCTTCCACGCTGGCTGCCTGTCGACTGCATTTAATGCGTCCAGCTTTTCCTCAAGGGAAAGCGCCTTCCGCTTGCGCGACGCCGTCTAAGCACAAGTTCGACGTTCGTGAGGCTTAATGCACAATGACGATAGCATGATAGAAGAGAAATCGACCCGTTCAACAACCATGCGGCGACCGTAAAAGTGAGAGCACTTTTCACGAATGGCCGCCTAGTGGCGGCCTCTCGAACTGGCGTGCGGCTGCTTGGAGCCAGTTCCATAGCCAAGCCCGGCCAAGCCCGGCCAAAACTCGCCAGAAGTCAAAATGGCGGTTGTAGCGCATTGCCTAATTCAGCCCAGGCGTGTTCGGGGTGCTAAGTTGCGACGTATCATGCGGGAACGTTTTCACAGCTACTACGTAACAGCGGGGTTCCTTGTACATTGGATCCTATGGAAGCTATGCCGGGACCGGATGAAAACGACGTAGCAGCCGGGAAAACGCAGCAGTGAGGAACGTAACAGCGGGGTTCTACTGTATTTATACTCTAGTTTCGTTTTCACTTTTCTGAACTTTGCACTGGCGTATGCTGGTGATGGCTATCGACCGTGCATCAGGCAGCCAACTGAGCCCTGCTGCGCACCCTTAGTACCCTTTCTAAAAAAGGGGGGGAGAGAAAAGCGCATTGGCGCTTTTCCTTCACTTTTCTCTCACTTTTTGTTTCTCACTTTTGTCCACATATTTTCTCCAGTGTGCTCATCGCATGCCATTCACTTGTTGTGTCATACTTTCCTCACATGTGATGCAACCGCTTGCGACTCACGAGTAAAGTTCCTTGATGTAGGCTTTACTTGTGAGGGGGCTCCACCGCTACTGCATCGCCAAATAAATGCGCCTTGATGCAAGTGGCTCTCTTCATTTTTTCAGGGTCATTTGATAATTCAAACATTGCTTTTATTGTACTTGATTTAAACCATGACAAAGGAAGATGTGTCTTGTAAGCACGAACTCAGTAAGTGCATTTTCAGTGAGATGTATTTAGTACACCTTTGTATTGCACCTCTTCATACTCAAAGCCGTGTATTCACTCCTCAGCGAAACTGATGGAAACGACAACCCAATTCATGCACGGCCTGTATACTGTGACTACAAACTCCTTGTCTGCTTACCACTTCACATTCTGTGGACAGCCACTGGCCCCTTGAAGGGTGTTGATTTCATAGGGAGAATGCGGTTCACATGTCAGAGGTGCTGTTACATGCAAGATACGATGGCACTTCTTTCTTTTTTACTTTTTTAAAATCAGTTGCTGGGCGAGTTGGTACTTCATGCTAACATTCACAGCGCAAGACGAACACGGACACGGGGGAGACACCACAAAGCGCCGTTGTGGTGTCTCCCCTCGTGTCCGTGTTCGTCTTGCGCTGTGAATGTTTTACTTTTTGATTGCTGTTGACACTCCATTGTTCGTCTTGCGCCTCCTCTTTCTGCTTGCAGTTTCATTGGCCACTCCCTGGGGAACATCATCATCCGCAGCGCCCTCACTCGTCCCGAAATGAAGCCTTACCTCAGCCAACTGTGCACTTTCCTCTCCCTCTCGGGCCCCCACTTGGGCACGCTGTTCAACAACAGTGGCCTCGTCAACATGGGTCAGTATTTGGCCCCAGCTTGGTATTGGCCCAACTCAGCTGTGCCATTTGAGAGAGCCTGAGACCTTTTCTGATAATCCCTAACTGATGAAGCGTGTATTCAGATGCGCACTCCTAGAGGTTTCGTCCTGGGAACTGCGGCTAAAGACGCGGCTCTTTTTTTTCCCAAGTGCTACCATGTAAAATTAACCTGCGTGCAGATATTGAAACTAATGGGAATTACATCAATGGAAATTTAGTACTTTTGATTGTTCACAGTAAGTGGCAGGGATATCAACGGTTTTGTGGCTAGAATTATGAAGCATGCGACACCTTGCTTCATGACTTATCTTGCGAGGAAAAAATATACCGAAATTAATAGAATTTAATGTTTAGTTATCGTGATAACCATATCATGTCTTTCAATGAAATAGGAAGTAGGTTCTGTTTGTTCTGAGCTAGAAACGGTTGTGTTCATTTGCGTGAAAAAACTCCCTAGGAATTGGTAAGGAATAAGTTTCCACAGTTGTGGGCTTAAAGCAGCCACCAAATCTTTGAGACATAAGTGAAGCATGTCATTAGTTCAGAAGCATCAGCTTGAACCTCACGTGTCAATATGCCGAGTCTTTTTGCTTGATAGGGTGGCACTGTGTTCTCAAGAGCGATACAGAAATAAATTTTTTTCGTCACTGCATTGGCCATTGCGCTGGGACCACAACTTTCTCTTGAAAACGGCCCTGGATTACTGAAAATGAAAATGAGCTTGTGCGTTTCCAGCAGTTGGGAAGCAGCGTATGAAGGTCAAGATACCCTCAGAAAACTTGGATGATGGTTAGCCTACAATGCTGCAGCATTAGAGATCCCTCCCACACAAGTACTTTTCCACTTACATAGATTTATTGATCGCTGGGAGCCACCGGCAGGGGCTGTGAGACCTCTTCCTGAGCTCCGGTCAGGGTCAATTTTGCACAGATGGCTCTTGAGGAGGTTGTGTATTCCTCTACGAATGAGCTGATGCACCCACACGGTGGGTAGGTGACAGTTGCATTGAATTTACTTTAATTTCATTGCCACCTGCTTTTTCGTGACGCGGGTGGATGCCGGCTTTTCTGGAGAACAGGACCTGTATTGCATTAAAACATGGTGTGTCTAAGAGATGCGGGAAGGAAACTTTTTAGCTGCTGTCGGTGCCCAAATGCACTAGTGGGCGTCTGGACAATTGTGTGCTCCACTTTTGCTTTGACAGGTATGTGGTTCATGCAGAAGTGGAAAAAGTCTGGCTCCCTGCTCCAGCTCTCCATGAAGGACACAGCTGACGTCCGGCAGTCGTTTCTTTACAAGCTCAGCCAGAAGCCCGGTTGGTACTCTTATCTGTCCTCTAGTGACTTGCTTTCCTTTACTTGCTGGCAAATGAAACGAGGAGACTTTCTATTTCAAGTTAGCTCACCGTTACTAGTTCAGAAACTTCATTTTGTTTTCTTGTGTTAAACGTGTGACTTTGATGATGAGGTTCGCCAGCATTGTGCAAATGCTAAAAATTTTGTATGGTTTACTATTGTAGTAGTTGTGATTCGATCTGCATAATTTTTCCTTTACCTTTTATTCTTCTGTCTTGTTTTTCTCGCACTGTGCACCCCTCGTTATATTTCTTCAACTAGCCCAGGCTGCTAGCCTAGATAGTCAGGTAGAACTCAAGAACGAAGTGGCCAATGCCTCTCTAGGCAGGCTCTGCGGCTAGTGGCGCCAGCCGATTTTCATGACATCATGGTTTATTTATGGTTAATACCCTGTCAGCTAGCACTGAAAAGGATTAAAACAGATTAACTGTGATGTCATGAAAATCAGTCTGTGCCATTGGCTGGAGGGCCTGTTTTGAGAAGCGTTTGCCACTTCATTCTTTAGCTGCGTCTGATTGTAGTGCATCACAAAATGAACAAGGGGTAGAAGGGAAGCCTTATTTGTTTCAACAATAGGATTTGTCTTTGATTGTGCTGTGCTAAGACAAGTCCTTGTGCTGAAGTGGCAGTCCTAGTCGATCCTTGTGGAAATGTTAGTCAGTAGACTTAGGCTTGTGGGGCTCCATTTTTTTTGTGGTCAAGGTTTCCCTCTTACTTTCTATGTATCTACTGTGCATACCCTGATACATGTTTAGTGTTTCAAATGTAAATTTTTTTTTAATATTTCAAAATTGCAAATAATGCGTTTTGAGTTCTGTTGACTTGAACTCATGGTAGAACCACATGCCGTGGTTACTCAGTGGTTAGGGCACTTGACTATGGAGGCTAAGGGCCCGTGCTCAGTTCTGGCTGCGACAGCCATGTTTCGATGGAGGCGAAACACGAAAGGTGCCTGTCTGCTGTGCGATGTCAGCGCACATTAAAAAGCCCCAGGGGATCTAAATCAATCTGGAGAAATCCACTACGGTGTCGCTCATAGCCCATGAGTCGCTTCAGGACCCCGCTATTACAATTTTACAATTTAATTTTAAAACATTGAAGACTTCTTGTAGTGGCGATCACTATAGCAATGCTCACATGTGAATGATCTTGCGCTGTTACATCAGTGAACTTGCTCTTTTCTTGTAGCGTTGATTACCAGCACATAGCAAAAGCACACATACAGTAATGCATGGTGTTTTTCCCTTGTACTGTTTCTTTACCTTGCTGCTCTGATTGGGCCCACTAAAAGAATGAATGAGTTAACAGCCACAAGGCAGTCAAGGCAGAAAGCTGGCACAGCCTTCTTGTGCTAACGCTAATTTCAATGCAACTGCAACATTTCTTCTGTTTTTCTCTCCCTCTCTGAAATTGCAGGGTTGGAATTCTTCAAGCATGTCCTGCTCTTTGGGTCGCTGCAAGATCGCTACGTTCCCATTCACTCGGCCAGGATCGAGCTTTGCAAGGCAGCAGCCAAGGACACGACACCTATAGGTTGGTCTTGCGGGAATGCTGTCATGTCTTGTACGGTTAAACCAGGATATAATAAACCTCCATGTAGCAAGTTTCAGAATGGCACCCCTGTAGAAGTGTGTATATTTGAGAGCTCCATGCAACAAAAGTTGATTGACCTTGAAATAACCATTCACAGACTATCTGCTAGCTAGTGCCAAGTTACTGGAAATTTGGCTAAACCATGCAAAGTTTTGTGACTGTAAAACAGATTCTGGTGGT
Organism: Amblyomma americanum; assembly: GCA_030143305.2. Classification (NCBI taxonomy): domain Eukaryota; kingdom Metazoa; phylum Arthropoda; class Arachnida; order Ixodida; family Ixodidae; genus Amblyomma; species Amblyomma americanum. The sequence goes on along the minus strand of JARKHS020010413.1, from coordinate 7,118 downwards.
GGCAGGCAAAGAGACCATTTCCTGGGGCAGTGGTGGTGGGCAGACCGAGACCAGGAACATGCACGAAGCAGATGTTTTCAAAGTCGGTCTAGCTCTACCGGTGGTGGCACAACCACGTGCACTCTTCTCTAGCCCGGCCATGATGCCACCGGCTCCTCCACCTGCCCGACTCTTTGCGCCCCACTCTTAGCTGCGTTAGCTGCGTTGTGCAAGCCACAGTGGAGATGGTGGTGGCTGATGCCGCAGTCACATTAGTGCGATCGTGAAATATTTTCCTACGTTTATGACCTCAAGGTGGGGGTGGTTACTCTAGACATCTTCAAGGTGATTTCACCTGCAGATATATCATATTTTAATGCGATAGCGTTAAGGCTCCCATTCTGCATGAAATCCTGCGTTGGCGTCGTCGATGTTGTGAGCGAAAAGTACCCGGAGAGGCAACCAAGGCGGGCCACCTAGGCCACGCGACCTTGTGGCATCATCACAGCCTGCCCACCAAATTGTGAGCAAACTGACCATCACCGTGGCAGGTGGAAATTAAATTAATGACTGATCCCGAGAGGTTGCTTGAGAAGAGCAACCTGTGTTGCACAAGCCCCCACTGGTGGCATCACCTGCGATTTCAGGGCAGTGGTGCGTCACTTAACCGCTGCACCACTGCGCCAGGAGTGGTATGAAGACTCCCAGGGATCTGTGAATGTTCAGTCGAGAATGACCTATTCCGCATATACGAGCATTAACCCATTAATGCTATCACATCATACGTTTTAGGCAGAGCCTAAGTGCGCCCTCCAGCTTTTGGTTTCTGGTCTGCATTATCCTTCCGAGTCTTCATGTGAAAACTGCATATAACGAAAACCTTGATGTAACAAAAGATCACACATTTTTGTCGATTTCGTTATAATCAGGTTCAAATGTATTCATAACAATGGGATATGAAAATTTAACTAATTAAACACACATTGCCAAAGAACAAACAAGCAGTAGCAGTATAACAGTTTTCTTTCTTTGCTGTATGCTTTGTTCCTTGAATTGCTATGCTTCCCCATCACCAGACAGGATTCTGTCGAATCCTTCATTGCAGAACAGTATGCTATGAATGACAGAATATGACAGTTAAATTGGAACCTATATGTCCTGTAATAATTGCCGCAAGAGTTTCACTGCGACTAAGTGTAACCGTGTGCATTGTGTCCATTGTTTCTGGCAGTTTCCGATTGTTTCCAAGGTGATGTGCCAGAGCAGTGAAACCTCGCATTGTAACTTGATATCTCAGTTCCAGTGGCTTTCCTGATCTTGCTAAAGTACGACATCAGTACGACATACGACATCAGTGTATCGTCACTTAAACGACAATCAGGTTTATCAACTCTTGCCCATCGTCGTCGCATTGCTTCTCTTAGTCTGTTTCATAAGTTTTTTTACAGTTCCCTCGGACAACCACCCTACATCACACTGCCCGCTCGCATATCTCATCGCACCGGCCATCCACTGCAAGTGTCATGCCAACGCTCCCGCACCGTCACTTTTTCCGCATCCTTTTTTCTTCGCACTGTTTAAGACTGGAATGGCCTTCCCCACGACGTTGATGCCATCACCTGCCAATCAAGTTTTGTGAACAATTTAAATATGCATTTCATAAATATCATGTAAGCAACCATAATCAACCCATATTTGTACTCCCACCCCTTATGTAACACCCCCAAAGTGGGGTCTTTAAGGTAATAAAGTGAAGTGAAGTGAAGTGGTGATATCAGATTGGTATTCTGTAGATGGATTGGAAATATTGTTATCAATATTTTGTTCACCAACTTCGTCACAAGTCAGCTTACATTCTCTGCGCCTGCTGTGGTCACCTTAAGCAAACTCATTTCCCAATCTGACCTCCACACCTGACTGTTGGTTACCTGCTCTTTTCATTACATGTCTTGCCCTAAGTGCATTTTCTCCTTTTAGTTGCCTCCAGCATATCATAATTAGCTCAAGTGTTATCTGATTCATGTTACTCTTTATCTGTCAACATTACTCTCTCGTCTTCCTTTCCTTAGCCTCCTGCACCTTCCTCAATTTTTTTGTTACTAACTGCTAGGTCAGCTGCATTGGCATGTTTATGGTACAACTAAAGGAGCTGTCAGAGTTTGTTTTTTCTCTTGCTGGATTTCGTTCTGCAGCTGGCAGGAAGCGTTTCAATTGGTGCATATGACACCTATTGTAGCGAGCTCACTAGCTGACAAACGTATGACAAGCTGGTACCCACTCATGACAGCATCATGGTCCAGTACCGCAACCCCAGCTGTCTTACCATCCAAGTTGTATGCTGGAGGTACAGGGTTTGATCCCTAGTGCCGCCAGGTACGCACTAGTTTTTCAAATGGGTGCGAGCTTTCTGCAGGCTTGGTGCTTGGATTTCTCTTGGCAGGTGAATTCTTTGGAAAATTGATGTCTTACCCCACCGCACAAAGACCAACTTTGTGTCATTGCCACCCTTTGGCTAAGCTGTCCTTGCGTCACCACCATTGTATTGTCATCATGGTAGTCCAGTGCATTGCATACTCACCATGGGTCCCCATACTCTCCCCAGGAGCCGCATACCGGGAGATGGTGAGCCACCTGCTGCGGCCACTGGCCAACAAGCCGGACATTAGTCTTGTGCGGTATGATGTGCACCACGCCCTGCCCAGTTCGGCCAACTCACTCATTGGTCGTGCCGCCCACATCGCCGTACTTGACTCAGAGCTGTTCATCGAGAAGTTCATGGTGGTCACTGGACTCAAGTACTTCGCGTGAACATTCTTCACCCTGCCCTCCACTTCCTCCCCTTTTTTAACCTGGACGCAATGCGTGCCTGCGGAAACTGTGCCGATTTTTGCATCCGTAGTGGATTCAGGTACGAGTTTTTGTTGTGTGTGAAATGGCTTGCTCTTATGTTTTCCAGGTGTGTTGATTGTACTAGTACCTGCTTGGTTCATCCAGACCAGGAGTTCTCAGTCCTTTTTTTTTTTTTAGCCTGGGAGAACACAAACAACTTTCAAAAGTTGCTGAGGAACCCCATGTGTCATAGCTTTCATCCCTACCTGCAGCACGGATGAAAAAAGGCCATAAAGACATACAGCCCATTAAAAAAATGACTGACTTCAATTAATCATGACTGGCTGTGTACTAAAATGAACTACTACAAGTAGTTACTGTGTGATTGTAGTCTCAAAATTATATGCATGAAAGCAAAAGTGGAGGTTGAGGCGTGCCCTGACTTGGGTGTTTGGGGAACCCAAAAAGCACTCCTAGAAACCTCGGTGTTCCACACAAACCAGTTTGAGAACCCCTGGTCCAAACTGATTTTAAATACGCTCCGTTTCAAGGGTACCATGAACTAGTTGTATAGTTTTGGCGGAAGAACAAAACTTTGCTGCCATCATTTGTTTGGATTGCATAATGTCCACCAAAAAGTGCAAAGTGAAAAAATTGCTGGCACTTTGCTTTCCTAGTGAAGATACTGCACCGTTCTTTTCAGATTGCTTTCATCTTTGGTCAGGCATTGCCACAGACATGGATGAATCTCATTCATTCCTGATAAAACAGGCAGGCAACGTGATGTGATATTATGTACTAAACTGATCGCACAGCACAGTGGTTGCAGTGGTTGCCATGAGAATTGCACATACACCTGCTCCATCAACGGTGCAGCAGTCTTACGGACGACAGTACCTAACCAGTCAAACAACTTGTCTCAATTGATAGTATTGTGGGGTGCTATTTTCGTGCTGTTCTGTTGACACTGTGGTCTACTGACAAGTCAAGCAAGCAGCTGAAATCTAAACTTGCTGGCACATAATTTTACCGCACACTAGAATAGTAGGCCATGTCAGGCAAGCTTTCTTGAGGTTCACATAGGGGTGGAGGCTGTGGATAACTTGGCTTTCAAAGTCTCACTGGTTTCAGCCAGAGTTCTCTTAGACATTGTCCATTACCCCTCCGCAGCCATTTGGAATTGGCCGTGGCTGTCTCAGCTTTCAAACATGCCTTTTCAGTTTAACTCTTAAGTGTTTGATTTCCTTCTATTTTTCGACATTTCAGCTAGACATGTTATATGTACAGTTTGGAGTCTCTGAAACCTTGGAGAAAAGCAGTAGGTTTCCTTTCAGACAAACTCTGTTTGGCTAAATTATCTGATTTCTAGATAATGCAGATTTAGCTTTTTATAGACACTGTGCCAGTAAAAGAAAAGGAGAGAAATATTTCAACTCGCGCTCTTTGGTTGAGGCATACAATTTTTCAGGGCCTGGAAAGCTTAATTGAACAAACCCGTGCATCTTTGGGTTCTTCCAGGCTCAGGAAGGACAGCAGTTAATTGTGGGCAGCCCTGTATAAAACTGAGTGCATTTTCCTCCTTAAGCGCAGTGTCAGTTTTTTTCATGAGCTTGAGGTTTCCGAATTGTTCCTGTCAAAAGTTTGGCTTTGTGACGAAAAATTACCCGCCGCGGTGGCTCAGTGGTTAGGGCGCTCGGCTACTGATCCGGAGTTCCCGGGTTCGAACCCGACCACGGTGGCTGTGTCTTTATGGAGGCAAAACTCAAAGGCGCTTGTGTGCTGTGCGATGTCAGTGCAGGTTAAAGATCCCCAAGTGGTCGAAATTATTCCGGAGCCCTCCACTACGGCACCTCCTTCTTCCCTTCTTTCACTCCCTCCTTCCGCCACAATATTTCATCGCTTTCCGAACAATAGAAGCGACAGTGGTGGTCATACGTTCATCCCCTCCTTGAGAGATCCTATCACCACCAGGCCACACTCGGTCACATTGTGTCTCCTGGCCTGCGGCTCCGATTTCATGCGCTCCCGTGTTATTGTGCCCTCGCTGGGAAGTGGTGTTGTATCACAGGTTAGTAGCTTGTCCTCAGTTTTAAAATTTAGACTGCAATCTGAGCCTTTTACTGCCTTTTTCACATGGAGTGTTTTCTTTATTGTTATTATTAGATATTATCATTAATATTGTTTGTATCATAACAGTCAAACCTTCTCATTCGCAGTGAGCCGTGCCAAGTAGCGCTTCAAATGGCACTTCCACAATCACTTTTCTCTCGCAGTGCTGGGACGGCAGTGCAAGCAACATAACCTTTAGTTGGGCATAGTTATTTTCAATGCGACACCACTGTCATGCTGGGAAGCTGGTGTTCGGTTTTCCACTTGTTGGAAGCTGGTGTTCGATTTTCCACTTGTTGCGGGGTAAAGCCAGACTAACTGAGCAAAGGCTTGTGGCGGTTATCGCATGGCCTGGTTTGCTTGCTAAGTTGAAAGTGCTGCAGAAATCAACTGTCCAATATTTTTAATGAGACATTATTCTAATAGGGGCATGATTATTCATTAGCATCCACCCAAGCACAGCCATATGGCTACAGGGGAAAGCTATTCAGGTTTCACAGAAACATCGCAGTTGGAGAAAAATTTGCCCCAGTCCGGGATTCAAACCTAGGACCACCGCCTGTCTGGGCCAGTCGCTCTACCAACTACAGAGATTATTCTGTTTATAATGTAATGCTAATTTATGACTGCTGCTGCAGGTGATGAAGGTGCGAGCCACGTTGGCCGTGACACCACCTTAAGCAGGCACCGAGATAGTATGACACTGGGGCTTTGCCCGCAAGGGGCGCAGCGGTGTTTACGGAGCTTCTCCCAAGCGAACACCCCCTAATGAAAGCCGGGTGCCAGGCCGGGGGACGCTTGTACCCATTTTTACAGGTGGGTGTCCGGCGGTGGGTTTTTGAACCGACCACCTCCCGCAGCCGAGACGGGCGCCCAACCCACTAGGCCACGGCTGCGGTGAATAGGATCATATCTTTTTTGATAGGAATTGGTTTGAAAGCACCGTCCACTTTGGCTTCGAATGGCATATTGAATGGAATATCGAAGTATTTTGCAATCCCTTTTCAATTTGATATGTCTGGTTTGGACTGTATATTATACCCATCCACCAGTGTCAGTGTGCAGCTATGGTGTCATTAGGGGTGTGCAAATATTGAAATTATTAAATATGAATTGAGTACGAATATGAAGAAAAAAATGCCTTCGAATGTCGAATCGAGTATCAAGTATTTGTTACATAGAAAAGTGTCCGGAAAAAATAAATAGGCAAACGTTACCTTTACATATAACGTTTGTTATGTGGGAAAGCCTGCTTGCGGAATTTCGCGCGAGGTCCGAGACCAGCAGCGTATGAACGTGAGCGGTCCACACGATCAATGGCGGAGAAGAAAGTGAACAGGACACCTTTGTACTACTTCCCTGACACTTTAAACTTAGTCTTCGGATAATTTGCCCAGATACTGTGTCTTGGCCGTGGTTGGATTTATGAAAGTCGGCAATATTCGGAAGTTTTTAATACCAATTTCTTGAACTTCCAGAATATGAAGCAAATTACAAGCATATTTGATTTGTATTCGAATATTCGCATGCTCCTAGTTGTAATTTTAGTTTCTGCATGAGGTGTGGCTCATTCTCATTGGCCAGAGGATGCAAACATGGCAGAAGTTTATTTGCATTAGTCTCGAGGCAGTTATGCAAGTCTGTAGTTTCGTTTTGGTTAGGGAAGTGTGGTTAGACATGACAATGCCACACCAGTTTCTCAGAAGAGTATTTTGTGCAGCTATTGCTGTAAAAATTGAAAGGCGACCGTTCGAAAAAAACTTGGACTACTCTACCTATCTTGTGTAGAAAGTATTACAACTGATTTCCTCTGTAGTTATGCTGGTGGTACCAAAACCTATCTGTAATTCTTTTTTAAGGTTTGTGAAGTGGACATATAAGGGATAGTATGTGGATAAGCATATGCCTCAACCACTTCTGCAGTGAACACGGGACTGCTAAGCGTCGCACAAGTTGCAGTCACTTTTCTTGACCTGTCAGTAGTCTGCTAGTGTATTATAAAGCCACAAATACAAATCCATACATTAGTTGCTTTTAATTTGTCAAACTTTTGTGCAGGATTCATTCCAAAATTTCAGTTGGAGACACTGGGATTAGGCACTGTCTACTCCATACTAACTTGGCAGCTCCATGGTTTGTGTGCATCTCCCATTGGTTCTCCCGGCTACCAAGCTCCTGGAAGTGCTGCGCGTCATTCGCCT